>BMAO01005142.1:0-517131 GCA_019973975.1 Trichonephila clavata | reverse complement strand
TTTCTGAACTTTGCTATTAATTAAAAATTTGAAGTATTAAAACACGGCACAAAGTTTATTACATTAAACATTAGAAGCTATATTAACTATATTTTTGTCTATTTCTGATATCAATATGTCATAATTTCTAAATTCTATACAGTCAGACCCCGATTTAGCGAATTCATCGAGACGGAACATTCTATTCGTTATTTCGGGGTTATTCCTTACATCTAGGTCCAAATAAAAGGCTTTTTTAACATAAAATTAAGTTTATTAGAGTATATTTTATTTACATAAATAAGTATTTATGCATATATTTTATAAAAATGAATGAAACAAATACATTCACATGAACTTACAAAACTTGAATACAAAATTTTCAAAGTTTTTGAAAAGCAAAACATTTATTGAGTTTTTGGAAGATAATGTGATATTTTTTTTTTGCATTGTATTTTAGCATCAAATTACAAATAAATTGTTCGATATCGTCCATTTTGTTAGTCATTTCACCATTGGAACGCGCGTCTAAATAATGCGCATACTTTTCAGACGTTCCACATTTCGGTTGATGTGGGAACAGGAGCTATATATTAACAATTCATTTTCATCGTCGGAATCTGCATCAATGATATTTTATAAGCTTTGAACAAACTCTAAAATGCCTTTATCTGCCATAATTAGGGTTGTACACACATTATCATCTAATGCAGTAATTCCCAAAGTGGTCTATATGGACCCCCAGGGGTCTATGACGACCAGCAAGGGGTCCACGGCAGTGAAAAAATAATTCGGGGGTCCATGAGATGTAAATGGGGGTCTACGATAGCCTGAACCAGATTGTGACTTTAATTTTAATAGAAAATCTAAAAGTGTAAACCATATTTACCTATTTAACAGCTTTATTCACAAATTACTGGGGTTAATTTGAATTACAAGGCGACAGCATACATTTTATTAAAAAAGATCATCATTTCAGTGTTTCTTGCCAGAATCAAGCTAAAGGAGTATAAAAATGGGCATCGCGAATTTTAACAGTTTCTCAATTTGTCACAATCTGCCAGAAAAATGACGTTTTAACCTATGTTCAACATTTAAATGCCTTTTACATATGTTTTGAATTTAGGTTTGAGAATGCTTTTACCATGGTAATATCACAATAAGTAATGAATTCATGTTGTCACATTAAAAAAAAGAGAAAGAAAAGTCTGATTACAAAAGGAATTTATTTTAATAAACCTAACGAAGTTATTAAAGTAAAGTTTAGAAACGAATGTCAGCAATTTTGGCTTTAAAAAGATATACCTGTTATTTTTTTGACTTATGGAACATCTTAAGAAAGTTTTTAATTGATTTTTCTAGAGGGGAGGAGTTTTAGCATGGTTGCCAATCTCCAAAATAAAAAAACAGAAAGGAAAAAAAAGAAAGATTTTATCCTACTAACTGAGGAGATTGAGGGTTAAACCTGAAAAGATTGATGCCAAATGTTAAAAATGTGTTATTAATTCAACCCATTAAAAACATTTATTTGTTGCTCAGTTATTTTAAGTAACAATTATTTTATAAATTAAATTAAAATTTAATTAACTAATTCACATGTGTTTCTTAAGTTTTAAGCACACTAATTAACTCCAGTTAGAAACATAAAACTTTTAAAGTAAGTAGTGCTATAGCAGATGTCAAAAAACATTTAAGCTGATAAATTTGCAAAAAATGAATATTAGTTAAGTATACTACACAAGTTAAGTATACTACACAAAACCGAAAACATGGTAAGGGGTCTATGAGACAAAAAAGTTTGGGAACCTATGATCTAATGCAATGAATTATTCCGATAATACAATACGACAGTCCAATCCGGTATGTGTTTTCCGCATTTTGTTCATTCCCAGAAGGGAAATCTTTTCATGTTAAGTGATTTTCGTTCCGTGTTAAGAGAAAATAAAATGCATGAATGTAATGTACATAGTAGTTTATCGGGACCGGTGAGTTATTTCTTATTAACCGATATTTCGTCTTAAGCGTTTTCGGGTTTAGCGTATTTTACTGCAAAAAAAATTATATATATAATATACAGTCATGCCCTGATGTAACAAATTCATCGCTACTGAATATTTTAATCGTTAAAACAGGGTTATTCGTCATATCAGAATCCAAACAAAATACACATTTTTTGCTTTTACCTTTTGGAAATTCTACAATAGGTAACTATATTAGTCAGAAATTTTACACTTTATATTCAACAGTGAATTATTACGGCCCCAGTTAATTGGATATTTTAAAATACTGACTGATAGATGCTTACAAATTTTTTTTGATTCCTGACTCAACAGTGTTTTTTCCCCGACTTTATGCAGATAAGAAAATACTTCGTCATTTAGATTCTGCTGCATAAGCTATGTTTTCACAGTTTCCAAACTATGCAAAGTATTAGAAATTGTAATCATAGTTTTGTGATTAGAGTTTCAAAATCAGAATCGCTGTTCATTGGCTAAAAATAAATCAACAGTTTCCTGAACTTCATTTGCTTAGATATAGGTAGTCTTTCGTCGAATGTGATATAATCGTTAAAATATTAAAATATTCCATGCGTTAGGAAGTGGGATGAGATAAGAAAGGAGTTTTCCTGTCTTATTCAAAACTAACTTGGTAGGTTACACACATGGCTCATCTTCACCTATTAAGTCTAATAACGCTCTGCACCTTTTGCTGTCGAATGTTGCTGCTTTCAAGAAAAATCTGTTTTTCTGTTCCGGACAAAAATGATGTTATTTGAAAAAGAATCCACTTTTTTCTAACACAAACTAATATAAATTTTTTTTTCAACAGTTGAAATAAATCATTAATTCGTGGTTTATTATTCGTTAAATAGGGGTTTTTGCCTTTATTTTAACCAGAAAAAGAGAAAAATTCTTTAAATCACGAAATTAGTTAAATCGGGGTCCGACTGTAAATATGAAGTGTATTTTTTAAAATAAAAAGTATTATGTTTTTATCATAAAATTTAAATAATACAGTGTTTGCGTCATAATTTATCGTTATCTATTGCATATTAAAATCAATTTTTCCCACTTTAAACTTTCACATACTTTATAATAGTATTAAATTAAATAGCATTAATTTAATAATAGTATTAATTAAAAAAATTGTATGAGAGGAATTGGCATTTATAAAAAAAATGGGATCATGAATTATTATGATAAGTTTGGTCCCATCTAAAACTAAATTGAAAATTCACAAAAATCACGAAAATACATTCAATTTAAATTCCATTTTTAGTAAAAAATTTTGAATAATAAACAAGTAACGAAATTGAATTTTTTCTATTTGAATAAGATTTCATAAGACTTAAACGCGGTATATATTTTCCTTTCCTATTCCAGGATCGTAATAATGTAGTAAAAATATATGTAATACCATCGCAATGCTCTTTGGAATTGAATTGCTTTTTTATTACTACAGAAAATGCTTTGTTATATAACAGAATAATAAGAAAATAGCAAAATACGAAGGGGGTGAGAGACCCAAAAATAACCGGAATCGAGCTGTTGCACACGCATGCTTTTTAGTTGAGTTGTGCTGTCTGGAGGTGTTAGTTGGAGGGGGGGGGGGCTCTCGCAACTGTTAGTGAATTGGCGTCAATTTGAGTTAAAGGGATTGCTTGTAGTGCTGGCTGTGTTGTGTGCGTTCCTGTCTCAACCCTTTAGCGATTAATGAGATGGCCGACCACAAAAAACAAAAACTGTGCTTGAAATTTTGTTTTCTGTTTGGAAAACTGCAACCGAGACCATTGAGATGCTTCGAGAAACCTTTAATGGCGAGGCTTTGTAAAAATCATAGGTCTACGAATAGTTTTCTAGTTCAAATCTGGCATCATGTCAACTGAAGACATGCCACGCTCAGGGCGTCTCCTTCAACAGAAAGGAATAATGAAAACATTGCCAAAATCAAACATGCAATTGATGGAGATCGTCGAAAGACCATTGGCCAAATTTCTGAGGAAGCGAACGTGCCATGGAGTCCATTCATGACAATACACCAGTCCCCAACAACTTTGATGGTTTGACAGTGGACAACAGGGTGCTTGGGCCTCATCCACCCTACTCACCCGATCTGGCTCGGTCGGATTTTTTTTGTTTCCACTTATAAAGAGAAGTCTGAAAGGAAAGCGCTTCACACTGATGTGGAGGAAGTCAAAGAAAACTCTCAAACGGCTTTGAACCGCATCCTGGCCCAAGAATTCCAGAACTATTTTGGGCAGTGGCAAAAGCCCTGAAACAAATACATCAATGCACATGGACTATATTTTACCAATATATAGTTCAAGGAATATATATTAGGGAGCTATATTCACTAATACATATTTGTTGTTGTCGTGTATGGCAGAGTGCAAAGATGTATATAACAAAATAAAGATATAGTCAAATATTGCCAAAGGCGTCATAATTTTTTAATACATATTTAGGGGACTAATATGTAGTTTAATAAAAATGCAAATAAAAAAATATCAAAAATAAATTACGGTTATTTTTAGGTCTGTCCCTCGTATGTGTGCTTTTATGGAAAGTTTCTTTTCGTATAAATTAACAACAACAAACAAAAAAAAACTCGCTAGAACAAAATTTAACTTTAATAATTTTGCTATTAACAGATTGAAGGATCACAATGAGAAAAGAAGAATGGAGAGAAAAAAAAAGAAGAGAGAACTATGCAGCAATTGGAATAAAACGCCAAAGAATGTTTTGGTATATTTACATGAAGGCACTTCTCTTTTGGTTTCAAAATATATGAGCAATACATATATAATCTGGTATTAATAATCCTCTAGATAAATGCAATAAATGTCTCAGACGCGTCGATATGGTTTTTAATCTAGGATTTAGGAGACGGTACAAAAAGAAAGTTAACCTCAAAGTAATTTCTTTTAAGTATTGTGCTACTTTCTTCGATTGGAATGGAATATTTTATATCTATCCCTTTGAAGTGTTTCATGCTCCCGAGTACCATTCAACTTGAATCAGTAAACTTAATCGAAGCTTATATTAAATTTTTCCAATATATTTATTCCATCCATCTATATATATAAAGGAGAAAAGCGATTCTCTTTCTCTCACTCATTACATCTCTGGAACTATTAGACCTACAGACTTGAAATTTAGCACACATGTTACTTTCATGGAGTAGAGATCTGATAAATAGTGGTTTTGCGAAAATTGACCCCCAAGGGATTTTAGGAGGGTGTTTTATGTTAAAATAATTCCCTTTTAAGAACTACTAAACTTACAACTTTGAAATTTGGAAACATGTTACTTTTGCTGAGTGGAGGTCAGCTGAAAGGGGTTAATCAAAAGTCGACCCATAAGGGGGTAAAAGGGGCCTTATAAATTTTAAAAAAAAACAACCTTTTATTCAGTTATTAGACCTACAAACTTAAGATTCAACAAATACAATTTTTTATTGAGAAGAAATATGCTAAAAGCCTTTTTTTTGTTGTTTAATTAGCAATTCACTTAAAACTAACTCATTAAAAACTTCTTAAACTTCAATCTCTATTGTTTTATTTTTCAATTCACCCTCACGAAGAACAAGGAGATACCAGCTAGCTCAATATATTTAGCTGAATGTATCAAAGAACAAACTCTAGACCTACTGCCATTTACTATCATCTTGATACTGTGCATTTAAAGTTAAAGAACAATCTAAAAGTATTAATTTTTTACACAAACATACAAAGTTGATATTCCTATTGGAATATGGTACAGGAGGCATACAAGGAAAATAAATTGATTCAAAAATATAAAAGATATATTATGATATATGATACTTTTCTGTACAATACGGTAATTATAATCAATTTCCTTATTTGAAATTATGTCTTGCTTGGATCCTTTATATCAGGACGAATACAACACAACCAAACAATGAATATTCAGGTTTTTTGAACAATACATCATGGCATTCAAATATGCATTGAGATGACGTTAGCCAAGAAGGTCTTCAAGAAGACGAAGAAGCCCTTGTTAACAACTCACTGAGTTTGAACGAAGTCGTGTAATAGAGCTACGAGAAGATGGATTTTCTTTCCATTATATTGCAGAAAGACGGCTGAAATGTATTCACTGGGATTGATTGTGGGGATCAGTGGTCAAAGATTGGTACTGCCTCAAGAAGACCGTGTTCCGGAGGCCCCGTGGCATTACTAAGAAGAAAGACCATTGTATTCGGCGTACGACTGTGACACATAGTACTGCGTCTGAGGCAGAAATTCGAGCTGCAGTTGGTACCAGAGTGACATAACGAACTGTTAGAAATCGGTTATTTCAAGGATAGCTCTGAGCCAGGTGCCTTGTTGCGTGTATTCCACTGACTCCAAGCCATTGCCGTTTTGCGACGGCAGTGGTGTCAAGACAGAGCTCATTGGAAAACGGAGAGGAGATTCGTTATGTTTTCTGATGAAAGAAGGTTCTGCATTGGTGTCAGTGATGGCAGTGTGTTGGTCAGAAGAAGGCCAGGCGGACGTCTACATCCAAACTGTCTGTGGCCTAGGCACACTAGACTTACATTTGGAATCATGGTCTGGGAAGCAATGGTCTCTCGTGGTTATCCCAAACATGCTGACTGCAAATTTGAACGTCAGTCTGGTAATTGTACCTATAGTATTGTCATTCATTAGCAGTATTCAAGGGGGAGTTTTCCAACAGGATAATGCTCACCCCTACACCCTGTTGTAACGTAACGTGCTCTACAGTGTTGACATGTTACTTTGGCGTGCGAGATCCCATGGATTTGTTTCCAATTGAGCCCGTATTTAATACCCATTGGACGAAAACTCCAGCATCATCCACAGCCAACAATGATCGTCTCAGTATTGACGCATGTGCAACAAGCATGGGACTCCATACCACAAAGTGACATTCGGCACCTGTATGACATAATCCAGGGACGCTTGCATTCAAAATTCTGGTAGTTATACAGGCTATTAATGTAACAGCGTTTCACATTTGAAATGCATTTTCTTGAGCTTACATTAACTTGTAATCTTGAAAATTCCATCAATTAAACATGTTGTTGTTGTGGCTAATCCTCAGTCGGTCTGACGGAGTCAGACAAGACCTAAGAAAAAAAGACCATTGACCCTTAAGAAGAAGTCCAATACCAGGAGGGGAGAAGAAAAAAGGCCCTCCCTCGAAAGTCCCAAGCAGTCCAAGATGTGATATGGAGAGGCTTGCTTAGTCTTGCACTTGGTGCAAACAGCAAAAGTCTTCCTGACTCCCCAAAAAGGAAAGACTCTTTATGTGGCCACTTTTCAATCTAGAGATTGCAGTCTGAGAGGCTCGACCACATTTAAGTAGGAATGAGGATCCTGAATGTTTGCTATCATACCAGTGATGGTTGGGCGGGGTCCTCCACTCCTTTAAAATTTCAGATTTAACCCTAGATTTTGATGTTCAGAGTAGGTGAGGGTTGATGAGATAGGTAGAGAAGCATTACAACCCTCTTTAGCCAGGAGATCATGTTAAACATGTTAACTATACAATTGCATTGTCCAAATTTCATTATTCTACAATAATTTTTCTTGGTGTTAGGATTTTTTCTCCCGTCTGTGTATTATGCCATAAACAAATTACAATGCTATGGTTGAATCAAAAGTACGCTGTCGAAGACAAAAGTACATTGTTGGAAATATTCGATTAATGTGCTTACAATCCTTAAATGCAAACATTCCACTAAATATTCAGAGAATTCCAAAATTAGCAGAAATTATACACTCGAAGGTTGACCTAAAAATACTTGCGGTAAAATTGCCTCCTGACCGTAGGATATAAATAAGTTATTTTTGAAAAATTATTTTATGACAGCTGACTCATAGATTTTATTTATCTGTGAAATAGTAGTATATATTCTATGATTTAAATGCCTAATTTCTTAACTTATTTTGGAATACTGCATCTGTAATTACTGAATTCATATCTGTCAAAAATAATTACAAAAATGAATGCAAAATTTCATTTACTTACCATCAGATTTATTTAATAATATTTAGTTTTGATTATTGTAAAAATCGAGCGTAATGATTCTAAATTTTCATTTGTCGTGTAACTTTTTCGTATTCAGGATGAAAAAAATTTGTTTCTTCTCAAACTGTGGGACGCTCCTCCCTAGGTGGGCATGATATCCCTATGAGGGGGGCGCGAACATATTCAAAATTCAAAAATAAAAAAAATCCAGATAAGTACTAATTTACTGAAAGGAAGCAAAACACAAAACACATTTTAACATAACATAAACAAAACTTAAATACATATTTACACTGATATAATATACTTTATAAATGCATCTCCTCTGCACAATGTGATTTTGTTATATAATTTATCAATACTAACTTAAAAACAAGTTTAAAAATTACTAGGGCCTCCCACGGGTTTGTCATATACAAAATTTAATATTTAGCTTGGCAGTCTGCATGGTTTATAATTAAGATTGTATTATAGCTTTACGTCAAAGTGCATTTTTATTGCATTCAATACACTGTTGTTGCGTCCGGGGCGGGGGGGGGGCGTGAAAATAATGATTGGAAATTGGGTCGAAAATATTGAAAGTGTGAAAAGCACTGGTTTATACTGGTTATTGGTTTATACAATATTTGCCTTGTCTTTTTAAAAATTAATTTTAAGTACTTTAAATTAATTTTAAGTACTTTAAATTAATTTTAAGTACTTTAAATTAATTTTAAGTACTTTTAAAATCACATCAAGAAATAAGTTTTAAAATTGTGCTTACTGAATTTATTTCACGAGTTTTCAGTATCACTGAATACAGGTTCGTTCAAGCAAATGGGGCAAATTTTTTTTTTTCCTTAAGCAAAATGCCAAATATCCAATCTCTTTCGTAGATATAATTTTGAAGCTCTTGGGAAATTTTTCCGCGGAGAATTTCTTCATGATTAGAAAAAGATTACAATTATCTGGTGTTATAAATCCATTTAAATAAAATTAAATATCACAGGAAAATATATTGCTATAAATAAAGCAGAACCTGATGAAACGGGGTGAATGAATATAAGTGAATTCATGTTACGAGTATTGATCTAGAAATATGGAGGCCACGGTAGCCAAACGGTCGTGATAGCCAATTAGAGATCGGCATTGCTTCTGTTAAGTCACTACTGGGAGTCCTACTGTCACTAAAAAACCCGCCATGTACATAGGCGTCTTAAGGCATGGGCCCCAATGAGGGCCTCGTTTCATTCTCGACTTAATCTTAATAAGATCACAATTCCAATAATTTCATCGATCAAATGTTATTTCCAGAAAACTGGGAATTTCGGACGATATGTCAACTGGCTACATGCGTTGACCATCGTCCAAGTACAGGCCTAGGGTCACCACCATACACCATCATTACTCAATCAGTCGAAAGGCGGTAGTCGGTCGAGCCGGTTTGTGTGATTGTAAGTCAGGCATATTTATTTGTTTCGGGTTATTGTTTGTATGAGTATTTGACAACGTGTGCTATGTAGTATCTACTTTTAAGAAATTAAATTTGTGCAGGACTCAGGGCCTCAAGAAGTCTTAAGGCATCCCTGACATGTAAAAGGGCTGACGCAAGTTAAATCTGTCGTGGTTCAAAGTTATCATGCTGAAATAGTAAGAAAATCGGGAGGGTGTCATAACCAGCTAAGGCATTAATTTTGTCACTTGACCGCAGTCAAATTGACGAGGTTCGGCGTCAGTATAAAGGAAATGTATATAAGAAAGAAAAATATTTTTTAAAATAAATTATACCAAAAATGGAAATTTTTTATTTCTAGATTAAAAGTAATCGTTCGATATACCAAATTTGCGATTTTTATTAGTTTACTTCTTTATTGTGTTAGTTTTTTTTTCTTCATAAAAATTAAAAAGCCAAAAAAAGCTTTTTTCCCTTCTTGTTCGTATGGAGTCCTTTAAACCAAAAACCTTTTTTCCAACTAGTTCCTTTTAAAGTTTTTAGTTTGGTTGATTGGACTAAATTCAAATGAGACGTCAAATTCTAATGATAATTGCAATCACGTGGTTTCTAGCCAATCAGCTCATAAATTCATGCGACTTCATAGTCACATGATAAACGCAATCACGTGCTTTCAGCCAATATGGTAATGCACTTTGCTTTTGCCAACTTTAACTTTTCCAGAAACTTTCTTTTAAAAATTATGTAGGGGAGACCGGGGCAAGATAACGAATGTCTTAATTTTTCCGCATTCCACTAGGTAGCAGCATCAAATGAACACTACTGGCTCTCCTTTTGGCCGTTCATTAAACAAAAGTATAGACACGCAGAAATCGCCATTTTTGTGTTAGTTGTGAAGCTTTGATTGTTTTTTGCTGCCACGATATAACTTTTTTGCATGTCTAAATAAGCTCTGACAGGTAAGATATAACGTATCTCTTTAATATTTATGAGTAATTTGAATTAAATACTACCTATTACCATGAATAAATGTCAATACATTGCCTTCCTTCATGGTAATGAGAACGAATATTTTTAAACAGACAGTCTGAGGCAAGATGATGAGCTCGTCATCTTGCCCCGTGTTTAGGAATTTATTAAACTAACTATTGTTGTCCATTCTATTAAATCCTGTGAACACTTGTTTGTCTGTGTGTATGTCCGCGCGACCTTGCAATTCCATGTCTATTGGGGCTAAGGGGTGCATCGGATCGGGAAAGATTTCGTTCGAAAGGGGTGACCAGAGGAAGATATTTTTGCCATCCGCTAAGCCCCTCCCCTCCTAAAGAGGAAGGAATGTAACAATAATTTGTTGCTTTAGAGCTACTGGCTTTTACCTGCCACCTTTTCTGATTTTTTGCGAGAAAACGAATGCTTCCTGAACTTGTAGAAAGAGCCCCACCAGGAACAGTAGGCAACTGTAGTGATAACGGCTGGAACAATGATGGCACCTTTTTTCTCATTTTTGAAGTACTTCTATCTTCATGTGAAACCAAGCAAAGAATATACTACTCTATTGAATTTTGACAATCACAAAACTCATATAACTTTGCAGGTTACCTTATATTGCAGAGCGTAAAACATCATTATGGTTGAGTTGCCGCCGCACACATCACATCGTCTCCAGCCCCTTGTTGCCTCATTTTTTGACCAGTTAAAAATGTTCTATAGACAAGCATGTGACAACTTTATGGCCACTCATCCAGAACAAACTATCACAAACAAAAATATCGGTGAGGGTTTGAGCATCACAATTACTTCAAATCAGCTACAGTTGGAAATGCCGTTGAAAGGTTTTAAAGAATACGGGATCGAGCCTCATAATCCTCTTGTGTTTAGAGAACATGACTATGCTGCGGTAAAAACTACTAACCATGATGCTGTTGGCGATGAAACTGAGAATAATAGTGCTAATTTTCAGAAACCGGTAGTAGAAAACCAACATACAAACCCTCCAGAAAAACCAAAACTTATGGCAAATACTGATTCCGATGCACCAAACAAGCCTGTTAGTGTTTTTTTTATTATTTCAAACAATGCCTAAAACAACATAATGTGAGGGGAAAAAAGAAAAAGCTAAAAACTGAGCTCTAGCATTCTTACAAGCACATCCATCAAAGAAATGTTAGAACAAAGGAAAAAGCAGAAGAAAGAACAGGAAGTTTTAAAACAAACAGATAAAAGAAGCTCGTGAAGCTAAAAAGGGAGTAAAAAAAAACTCAAACTGTTCCTGTAGGCCTAAGTCCATAAAATCCAGGCTAAACATTCCAGTTGTATCAACTTCAAAGGACGGTGTTATAAGATGTCTTGCTTGTGAAGAGGAACCCTCCAACAGAAGAATGGATCCAGTACTGTAAATGCCAAGAGTGTTGGCATGAGGAATGTTCTCCAATTATAAAAATAGCATTTTTGTGACTATTGTTAGGTGCACAACTAAACACTTCAACATTACGTTATAATGCATTACGCTTAGTTTGACACTTTGTAAGATGTAAAAACTTAGTTATCATTTGTTAAACCACGTAACACATTCAAAAGATAAAATATGTTCAACCTTTTTCATTTTCGCCGTCTTGCACCAAGGCAAAAGTCATCTTGCCCCAGTTCTGGGGCAAGATGACGATTTGTTATGGTTATGAAAAAATAAAACTATCCTTTACTTCCCTTGTTTGAAAAATTAAATGGTAATATGTTTTAATACTACAAAGGACTATTCTAAAAGTTCATGTAAAATTGATTTTACTGCCCTTAAAAATAAATTAATAAACAACAAAAAATTGTTAACGTCGTCATCTTGTCCCGGTCTCCCCTACTTGTCAAC
Source organism: Trichonephila clavata (assembly GCA_019973975.1). NCBI lineage: Eukaryota > Metazoa > Arthropoda > Arachnida > Araneae > Nephilidae > Trichonephila > Trichonephila clavata. Next base: position 504,842 of record BMAO01005142.1, on the reverse strand, counting down.
AATAATCACGTACATAGGTAAACAAAATGCCCTTGATTTAACAAATACATAAATAACATGATTTTTTTAAATTTTGAAAGGCTTTTTTTGAAGAATCTAAAAATTCAAATTTTGTCTAAACTTTACGAGTAAAACAACAAATACAAGTCTAATGTCAGCTTTGAATTCAATGAAGAACACGTGATTACACTTATCATGCGACTGTCATGAAGTTAACCCTTGAAGTAGCATTGGTAATATTGGCGACGAACTTCGTCATTGCGCCAACTGTTAAGCGACGAGGCCAACGACTAACCCGCCATCCTATTCTCCAAACTTCCTTACTAGGCTTTTGAACCTCAGGTTTTCTACGACATAAATGATCAAACATGGGCCTCATCTTCAAGGACGCCTGTTACGAGCTTACGACCATAATTAGTCGGCATTCTAAAATTTGATCGTTAAATAAACGTTTATGTAGAGTTAGTTATATGTGAGGATTATTGGCCACCGTTTTACTAATTTCAAGCCATGTTTAGGGGACGAGCACGACTCTGGAGCACTCACGTATTCGTACTTCTCATAACTTCAACCTCACAGCATGAGAAAACTTTGAGATTCAGTTTGAGTTCCTTCAACAGCCTCCATTATTTCGTACAAATTAGAATTTGCTTAATTATAGTGCTTTGAGTCATATGTAGAGGGAGGACCCTCATTAATGAACCTCCATTGTCTAGTAATGAAGTTGGCATCCTAAATTATACCTTCCTTTCATTACTTCCAATCAAAACCAATAAGGTCTCAACGCCTCAATTCCATTTAATTTGCATTAGTCCACAAATACCCCATGACAACTTTTAGAGAAATTCGAGCATGTGATTGGAGATCAAATTCCTCACTCAGGAAATAGGAAATCTCGACTCCTTCTTTGATCTTTTGTTCTGGGTTAATCACCTGGAACACAAAGATCTACAGGATTGCCTGATCGCAGGGGAAGACTGTGTATTCTCAGTGTTCATGTGACGCACTAAGAGAATTTTGAGGGAGAGGTGCATCCCTTGCTAAGAAAACCACCACATGCGCCATTATGATAGTGGTTCAATTTATCGTTGGAGCAACATCGTCCTGAAGCTACTGATGGCTTTGGATTTCATCATTCTTAGCAACATTCAAATGACAAGGACTCAGCGACGTCTTAAAGCAGGGGCCAACTGAGCCCGGGACCAGGGCCTAGGCCACAATGGGAGCATCGTCTCATTCTCGATTAAGTCTTAACAAGGTAATAATTCGAATAATTTCAACATTCAAATGTTATTTCCGGTTTTATTTTCCGAAAAACTGGGAATTTCGGACGATATATCAACCGATGACCCTCGTCCATGTATAGGCCTAGACCTACCACCATACACCATCGTTACTCATTCAACCAAAAGACGGCAGTCGGTTGAGCTGGTTTGTGCGATTGCAAGTCTTGCGCATCAATTTGTTTCGTGTTATTGTTTGTACGAGTATTTGACAATATATTCCATGTAATGTCTACTTTTGAGGATCATAGATGGGGCCTCCATTTGTGTGTGGGCCAAGGGCCTACTTTTGTGTAAGGGCCCAGGGCTTCAAGCAGTCTTAAGACGTTCCTGCTAGGACTATACCCCTTACTGATACCACAAACACAAACCAAGGGTGGGCAAATAGTCTCACGGGACACATGCGGCAAACTAAGACAGTCAGAAAATTCACTTTGGATCGAGATTTCCTCCCATGTACAATCAAAGATTCGTTTTATGTTTTTCACTATTAGGAAAACAAAGTACCTGAAAGTGTTTCTATTAAAAGATTATCTGCAGAGTTTGGAGGACGAGGTCACAAGATTTCTAGGTTGTAAGAAAATTTGAAACGAGCCCAATTTCCTTCTACCCTGTGACCCAACCAAACACAAATCAACACTATAAATAGGATAATTCAGTGAAGCAACAGAGGGAAGAGACGAGATTTGCGTTTGGGGAGAATACATATAATAATAATGTGGTTCTTCGCTAATATTACGTTACACAGAAGCTAAGTATTTAATGTCCTCCTAACGATTTTAACTCTTTAAACATCAACGTAATATGAAGTTAGCAGTACCTGACTTTAGGCAGTCTTCTAATCAATTGTACAAGGGGTGATCAAATGAAAAGGTACTAATCTACATAAAAATGAAACAGTTAAATATTTGCATATTCCGCCAAGAGAGAATGTAGCGAGACATCTCGGGATGCCATTGGAGACTCTGACTGGGATCGGATCATGCGCGGGTGCCCGCATGCGCAGGAGAGAGCAAAGGCTCTTATAAAAAGCGGCGTCCAAATGATGCGAGCACAGAATTACTCGAGCACAGAAAAAGCATTAACTCCGATGTGTACTGTGAGACACTCCGATGCTTACGCAGGTCCATCAAGAACAAAAGACCGGGGCTGCTCATGGAGGGTGTGGTTCTGCTCCATGATAACGCGCGTCCACACGTCTTCAGAGTCCCACAAATGGAACTGGACAAGTTCCAATGGGAGACGTTGGACCATCCATCCTACAGTCCGGACATGTAGCCCTGCGATTTCCATGTGTTGGGTCCCCTGAAGAAACACCTGAAAGGAAAGCGCTTCAACTCGGACGACGTACTCAAGGACACTGTGAAGGACTGGGTCTCGTCACAGCCACAGGAATTCTGGGAACAAGGAATTCTGCGGCTTGTTCATCAGTGGGATCGTTGTGCTCAGGCCTATGGTGTATATTTTGAATAAAGTCTATATTTGTACCCACCGTGTCGTTTCGTACCTTTTCATTTGATCACCCCTTGTAATTACTTTATCTCCCTGATTATAATACTTTACAAGGTAATCTTTACCTTGAATCTTTCTTGACACTTCTAGTTAATTAAACTTCTAACTTTCTAACTTTTCATTCACTATTATCTTTACTTCTAATTCTCTAACTCTTAACTCGCGAACTAAGAATATATAATAAACTTAATTTGCATATTACGTTTCCTTCTTTAGGAGAAGATTTCTTAATATTTGCTGACCCAGAAGAATACCCAAAAGGACTGTTAATAGACGGTCGATTGTAGATCCGTCACAAATTGAACCTAAATTCAATTTGCTCTGTTATCCCATTGCGGCAATTATTTATACACCACCTGAACAGCTACAGCTTGAACTTATTGACTTGAAGTCAGATTACAGAGTGAAGGAAATATTTAATGCAGTGACAATGACTTTTACTTTGTCAACTGAAAAATTTCATGTATAAAGAAATTTCTTGGAAAATTGTTCTTTGTGTTTCAGTCGACGCAATATGTCGACTGAAACACAAACATTGATGAGCAAAGGTTTTCATATATTTGGGGTGAGCAGGCTGTGATGAGAATTTACACAAGAAATCTCACTCCTGGTTTAAAAAAATATAGAAAAGTATGATAGGGTATAATTCATCGTTTCTCAAACTGTGGGGCACGCCCCCTAAGGGAGCGTGATAATTCTACGAGGATGGTGCAAGCTTATTGAAAAATCGAAAAAAAAAAGATTTAAAAAAATTATTAATTTACTGAAGGTGAACAAACAAAATACATTATGTCGTCATGAAAAATAAAATACACATTCACACTGATATAATACACTTATAAATGTATCATTGCTTCACAATGCATTTTATAATTAATTTAACAGTACTAAGTTAAACTATCCGTTTAATAGTTACCAGACGGATCTATACGTGGTTCCACTAATATCTTCTTATCTCTTTAAACAAAATATTTAATCCAGCCAACTTTCATCGAGTAAGTAAACGTGATTTATGTAAATGAGGTATATTATATAAATTCGGTTTTCGCGAGTTGTCAGTAAGGAAGGAAGGAAGTGATTTGTTGACACATTGTTGTTGACACGCTGAAGTTGATTCGCTAGATGTGTGCAAATAGGAGTCAACAGAAGTTTGAGAATTAGTAGTTAGTTGAAGATTGAAAAGCAATGGAATTAATTAAAAAGTACATAGCGGGAGCCATCGTCACTTGATCAAGCCGAAAAGAGTGCCTGAAAGTTCCAGTGTAGGATCCGATGTATTAAAGGTTCAGGTACTGTGTATTTGATTAAGTAGAAGCTAGTCATTAGTGTACGACGTAGTTATATTTGAGCGTATTTAAGCTATCTTAGATACAGTTGAGGGTCTGTAGTCGTATCTCCGTGTTATAGAATCTCACCTCCGCACTCTACTATAATTCATATACCTTAATTAGAATTGTATTGTGTCTATTTGATAGTTGTTAATAAGAATTAATAAATTAATTAGATTGGAAATAATGTCTGTGGATTATTCTGTTCCTCCTACACATCTAGCCGAGTTTACAGGTAGGCAAGAGGGTTCGGATGTAAGAGGTAACCGAACGTTACCACAACCCCATGGGCTTGTCATATATAAAATTATATACAAAAACTAACACTTATCTTGATAATTCTAGGGTTTATAATTAATTCCTGAACTTTTGATTAAAAGTTACGCGATTCGTTCCCCAATGCCACCTTTTCCCGCGTAGGCGAGCGTATATGATGCTATTGGAGGGGGGAGGAATAAAATAAAAAGGAATAAAATGAGGAATAAAATGAGGGAAAAGGAATAAAATGAGGAAATCCTCTGAAATAGGTAAAGTCTTCGCAAACACTGTCAAGGTCCTTTTATTGAATTCCGAAGCCTTGAGTATAATTTTATGGATAGCAGTGCACAGAAATTATCGTACTTCGGAAAGACGTATATATACGTCAGGGACAATTAATGCTTTGGTTGAGCGAGACGCTTATGTACGCCAGTAGCACTTAAGAAAAAATCCTATTGTAGCTTTTGTGTCAAAGTATAGTACTATTGAATTCAATACATTGTTATTTGTGTGGAGGAGAGGGGGAGGGGGTGATGAAAATTTTGGTTGAATATTGGGTCGCAAATATTGAAAGTTTGAGAAGCACTGGTGTAGTTTGTCTCATTAAACATGTTCTAAAATTTAAATGCGCTTGCAGCTGTAGATAATATGCATTTCGCACGATGAATAAAACTACCACCATTTAAAAGTTGTTGCTTTCCGGTATCTTCCACTCCTACAATGAGGTCCACGAGCTAAACAATTTGCCCGCCCCTGCACTAAACCATGAATTTTTTATAAGGATGCAGAAAAGAGTCTGAGAAAAAGCCAAAGTGGTCATAGTCACAAAAGAATGGTCAGCATTTTTTCCGTCTTGATAAATATTCGAGTTCAAGTGCAGTTAAAAAGATATCGAACGGATGAACGGTTATTGGAGAAATTTAGAGTATCGAAATTAATTGACATGAATTCTATACTCTTTATAATTGGATGTGGAACAATATATATATATATATATATCCTTTTCTTTTATTTTTGATTTTGTGATTATCTAATTTTAACAAAACAATGTGAACATTTTTCTTATCGATTCTTAATTTTTATGGACATTTTAATGTTGTAATATTTTGCAATAAGTTTATTTTAAACTTTATTGTGTGTGATGAACAATTTCATTTTTAAGAGTTGTGTTCTTATATTTTTGCTTTTTTTTAAAATTTTCGTTTCCTTGATTACTCCTATAATAATCCTTGTATTAAACAGAAATTATTTTTTTTTTGTGCAAATTTTCTTACTAATTAATTAAGCATTCGAAAAGATGTTTCATTTCTTTCTCCGTTACTGCAAACATCCAATTGTGGGTTTGTCATACTTTATTAAAATAACAGTTCAAAAATTTAATGCCTTAAAAGAATGACTAATTTACTTTAGTACTACAGAAAGAGTCATTAAGAAATTTTATCTGTAGTCTCAGAAATAGCTATACAATAACCTGTTTGATTTTTTTAAAGAAAATTTGCCCACATCTGTAGGACAAGAAAAGAAAAACAAGAAAATACTCAAGGCTTGACTCGATGATAGCCATTGGTCTAAATTCAGGGCAATCACATGATAAATGTAATTACGTGTTCTCCAATGAATTCAAAACTGACATTGAAACTCTATTTTCTGGATTAATTCTGTAAAAAACCAAAATTCACAACAGTAAGGCGCCTGAATTAATTGGTTACGTTTATCACGTGATTCTGACGTCACTTGAATTTATGCTAAAACACGTGATTGTAGCTATCATGTGATTATGACATCACATGAATTTAGCTAATTTATTATTTTAATTAAGTCCAATTAAAAACATTGCTATGTGTGTGTGGGGGGTAGGGGATGGAATTCAGAAAAAAAAACATCCAGTAGTGGATTTCCAGTAGTATCCAATTTCTATTGACATTTTAGTGCTTTCTATTTTGAGTACGTAAATTTTCATTATCAATAATTGAGAAATTAGCTTTCGAACATCAAAATATAAAATTTTGTTACAAAATATTTGTAATATTTAAAAAAAAAATCTGTCATCACATTACAGAATATCACTTGACAATAACCGATTTTTTTTGGCGATTTTCCCCCACTCCAATCAAAGAAAGAAAAGAACTAAGTTGCCAAATACGGCAGCTCCGTACCCCCACTAGGGAGCAGAGAAGGGAATTAATGCCGTTCATCAGGCGACTAATCGCTTGCCAGGGACACCTGGTGGTCTGAAGGAGAATTAATTGTCGCCTAATCTACAAGACGGAGACCAAACCACGCCCTAGAAATGCGCTGATTGGGCGACAGAGCCGATTCATCTCAGCATCCTATTGTTCCGTTCAAAGCACAGTATAATCGCTATTGGCCATTAAAGACGCAATTATTGAGTAAAATCGTTTTCATACATGGTAATGACGGAACTGGGATTTTTTTTGTCCCCCGCACACATCGGAAGCTCCATCATTCCCGCGCCACCCCCCTACTTCCATTCTATCGTCTGCCTTCTAAAAGCACTTATTATTTTTTCCCCCTATCTCCCGTCATCTTTATTTTTTGATTGCCCGCTAAAAAGTATTTTTTTTTAATACACACGTATGTTTTGATCCTAGTACGGTTGAAGTTAAAAACGTTGCAGATGAGGAACACAATAGAGCCCTTCTTTTTCTTTTCTTTTTTTATTGTTTGATTTCTTTTTTTTTAACTCTTTTTTTTTTGTGTGTGTATTGGCGTTACTCTATTACACGAAGTTCTGATACAGAAACTAACGAGTTCTATTCATCAGAGAAAGGTAGGAGAGCACAATGCTTTCATCGAATTTTTACGCATTATTATTTTTTCCCCCAATACTCTTCTTTTTTTTTTTACCTCGAAGCTTTTAATTAGAGCTTAAATATTTTTTTTTACCTCATATTTTTTTTCCCTTTCTAGTCTGCATGATTAACTAATATGCAGCCCTCTCGATAGCAAAAAAAAATAATTTTTTTTCCATACTCGGCCTTAATTTCTTCTTACACGGTTTTTGCGGAACTATTTTCCTTGCAATACTTTTTTTTCTACCATCTCCATCTTCCACCCCTTTTTTTTCATAACCGTAACCACGAGCGCCAAAATTAATCAGGGACACCGTATCGGCTCATTAGAAGAAAATGTCTTAGAACGACAGATAATGAAGTTTGGGGAAAAATTCCTCCTGTAAATAGAAGAAAAAGACTTGATGAAAAAAGGGGAAAAAACGGGCGACGAAAAAAAATCCCTTTTTTTTTACTTTTTACCCCCTTTCTTCATTTCCCCCTATCAGTTTAATGGTTTATGTCCCATTTTTCAAACCCGTTTATGATAGGAGGGCTGTTGGTAAAAATGACACGAGGCAAACGCATCATGTGGTCTTTTGTACCAGAGTTAAGATTAATTGTTTTCTGCTGAAACTATTAAGTGGTCTTCAAAATAATTTTGCACTATTAGTCAAAAGGAACTTAAGAACTCTCTTTGGGCTAATGGAGGATGCGTAATTCCCAAACTATTATAGGCTCTTGAAAATTCCACCGCATTGCACGCCAAGTAGTCCGATCGACTGGAGGCAGGGGCATTACCGTCTTACCATGAAATATTTTACTAATTTGATTTATGAGCTTTTAAGATAGCTCCTCATTATGGCGAAGTTAACACATTCCATTAGATAGCGATGATTTATGCTCCGTGTCAAAATTCGGGAGCCGTAATGACTCCACGGTTGTCTTGGAGACATAAAATGCAAATGATCTTTTCCCGAACAATTCGCGTTTTCCTTCCGTCCTTCTTGTTCTCAGATATCACGGTAGAATAATTGTTAGATTAAATAATTATTTGGTTTCATTAGACGGGGAAGCGTTGCGGTGATTCTTATATCATTTACATTCGATCGTAACCATTAACTGGCACAAGTGAGATGGAATAATGGTTGGAATATGTTAATGTTTGGTTATCAATTCTTATTTGGTTAGAACAGGCAATTAATTATGTCTAGAAAAGAATAATGTGTCAACAAAAATAGTTATAAAGCTATTATATTTGATAAGGTTTAACAAACACGAGCCTTGTCGTGTAGCCTTTTTTTATTGTCTAGGACAGCGTTTCTCAAACTGTGGGGCGTGCTCCCTAGGGGGCTTGATAACCCTACGGGGGGGGGGCACGAGAATATCAAAAAGTGGAAAATAAAAGATTTAAAATAATTATCAAATTACTTAAATGAAGCAAAACAAAATACATTCTGATATAATAAAAAATAAAATACACATTTACAAAAATATAAAAGTATTTTTGATCATTTATTTATCAATACTAAATTAAAAACAAGTTTAGTAATTACGAGTGATTTCCATGGGCTTGTCATATAAAAAATTATATCCAAAATGTAATACTTATCTTGATAATGTGTGTAGTTTATATTTAAAATCGCCTGTAGTTTTAGAGTCATAAGTACATTATTATTGAATTCAATACATAGATGTTGAATGTAGGGGCGCGATGAAAATTATGACTGTATATTGGGTCGCAGATGTCGAAAGTTTGAGAAGTACTGGTCTAGGCTCAAAGAGTCATCATATTGGTGTGACGTGGAAGTTTTAAGAGGAACTAAATGAGTCTTTATTAATTATCACAATATAAAGCAGCACGACGGCTATGGTAACAGACTATGTTATTTTAAACCATGGTTAAGTCACGGTGATACCTAAGCTGGTAACCTACCATAATAGACCACGTAATTTTGAACCACGGTCAAGTCACGAGGACGACATCTGAGATGGAACCCCCTCTCCGATCTTACAACATCTCGCCAACGGGAGGATTTTGAGCCTCGACAGATTTATGTGTATCAGCCCCTCTACACGGTGGTCTTCAATGACACTAGGGCTCGAACTCATGACGCACCGGCTACGAGTTCGTGATCTTGACAACTAAGGTATCACTGCCACATTTGGAGAGGTGTTGCCCTCACCATTTGACCTTGGTTCAAAATTAAGAGTTCCTTTGTCAATATTCTTCGAGTATTCAAGCCCCGACGCGCATGCATTTGTTAGCAATCAGTTACTCTTTTGTAATTTATTTGAGTTTAAGCTCTTATTTACTAATCACTTGGAATTTGTAAGCATAATTTAAATCTATGGAATTTTTATTTTCGTCCGCAAATCTAGGTATTAAATATTTATAAAGGAAAAAAGCGACTAATTCACCCCTTTATCACATCTCCGGAACTGTTAGACCTGCAGACTTGAAATTTTCCAGGCATGTTTCTTTTGTTATGTAGAGATCCGCTATATAACAATGGGTTTTGCGGACATCGACTCCTAAGAGTGTGATGGATCTATACGCGTCCTTCAACTAATCCTCTTGGGAAATCTTTAGGCTATCAATCACAACCATCCCTTTTGGAAGATGAAAACCATGATATGCAGATTAGGTCGGTTATATATAGTATAGGTTTTCTAGCTAGTAAGATGGATAGACGGAGTTACATGAAGATTGAAATATAGAGAATCTGAAGATAGAGAATCTGCCGTCGAGGAGAGATAGCTACCAATCAGGTATTAGTATATATTAATAGCGCGTTTCAGGCATTAAATAGTTGAAGATATTTAAGTGACGATTGGTCACCATAGCTAAATTGTAACTCAAATATTAGAGTAGTGGATTGATCCTATAAAAGGAGGATCAATATATATATATATATATAATATATATATATATATATATATATATATATATATAATCGAAGTCTTCTCATAATTTGCGTCTCTCGTGGTATATTCCTCTATTGCTCTTTGTTGGAGCATCTCTTCTTGTTAGAATATTAGAATTGTGTCTGTTGATAATTTGTGTGTTGAATAAATAGTTGAAAAGTATTATGGCGAGTCATCCTTCACTTCCTTCCACACCTGTAGCCAGAACCGACAGTAGATCGCGTATGTTATAAGAGGAGTTACGAGAACGTTGTAGGGCAAATATTCTCGTGTTTGAATTATTGAAATTCGGCAAGCATGCTTCTTTTGTGGAATAGAGGTCCGGTATTTAAGAATGAGTCTTGAGGGAATCGACTCCCCAATGGGGAGGTATGGAGGTGTAAAAAATTAATATACATAATACTTCCATATGAGAAGTTCAAGTTTTGTCCTTATTAAATTAAGAGGTGAGAGTTATAGTGTTTTTAAATATAATCGAAAGCTTAATGTTGTAGGACAGGGATTCTTCAACTTTTCGGGGGAGGGGAGGAGACTCAATTTTTTTTTGTCCAAAAACTAGCTTTGTGCGACTCCACAAGCATTACAGGAAAGTTTACACACGCAATTTGTAGTATGTTAATTTTTTGTAGTAATAAACTTCCGTAATAATAATATAACGGTATGAAAATTTTAAATAACAAAATAAAAAAACATTACATAATGTAATTTAGCGTTTCTCAAACTGTGAGGTGCGCCCCCTAGGGGGGCGCAAATATATTGAAAAATCGTAAGCAAAAGATTATTTAAAAAAATATATTAATTAACTGAAAGTAAACAAACAAAATACATTCAGATACAAAAAAAAATAAAGTACATATTTACACTGATATAATAAACTCATAAATGTATCAGTACTGCACAATACATTTTATAGTTAATTTAACAATACTACAAAAACAAGTTTAATAATCACCAGTGACCCCACCGGGCTTGTCATATATAAAATTATTTAAAAAAATGAACACTTATCTTGATCATTTGTAAGGTTTATAATCCCTTTTTATCCCTTAACTGCCGATAAAAAGTTACTGGATTCGCTGCCCAATGTCACCGTTTTCTACGAGCCATTTCCACCATTTTCCACCGTTCCCACGTGCCACCGTTTTCTGTAGGCACGCGTATGTCTTGTATTGAAGGGCGGGGGGAGGAATAAATAAGTAAATCCTATGAAATAAGTGAATCCTTCGCAAATACTGTCAAGGTCCTTTTATTGTAAACTACAGCCTCCCGAATAATTTTATGTGAATAGCATTGCACAGAAAAGATCGTACTTCGGAAAGTCGTACATATACGTCCGGAACAATCGGCGCTTTGGGTGAGCGAGACGTTTATATACGTCGGTGGCACTTAGAGGTTAAAATCGTATTGTAGCTTTAGCGTTAAGGTATAGTAGTATTGGATTCAATACATTGTTATAGTAAGGAAGGGGGAGGGCGATGAAAATTATGATTTAATATTGGGTCGTAAATATTGAAAATTGGATCAAATTATTAAAAAGGTTCAAAAATATTTTTCCAAAATTTGAAGAAGACAAAATTTTTCAGAAATTTCTATTAATCATCGTTATTGTTTTGCTTTTCTCTAAGCTGATTTGCAATACACACCTGAGAAATAAAAGCCTGAATGTAAGAAGAAATTGACAAATTTCATGGGATTAACATTGCGCGCGTTGACGTACTGTGTGTGTGAATTCAGTATTTCAGAGCCTTAAAAATTAAAATTTTTCAGCCGTTTAATATGTGTGCGTGCTTAAAAAAATATTAAAATCAAAACTATAATCAAAACAATAATTGTTTGTAATTGTCGAAATGAGTGTAATGTGTTTCCTGTTTGCTCTTAAATTACTTAGTCTAAGTTTAAAATTAATGTAATTGTCGTACAACTAATTATAATTTATATTTATCTTATTCTTTATATTTACCTTTAAATTAATAAATGCTAGAAAATTAAATGTTTTTGGATTATTTTATGTTCTTTCGCAATGAATAACTTTCCTGGAAAATAACCAAAGCTAAACCCAGAGCTAGTTGCAATTTAAATAAGAATATCAAGAACATATTACGGAACTAATTTGATATCGGAGTGCTTGGCACCAAGCTCTTCTTGAAGCAATTAATAATTCGCGCCAAGCAGCTCTTGTTGCCGAGAGATAAAGAATCCAAGATGGCGGCCTAGCTGTAACAAATCGTCAGAAAAATAATTTTTAAGAATTGCTTTTTCTGACTTAAGTTTTTGAAATGCTGAAATAGCCTAGAATTTAAATGAAATAAAAAGGAAGATATATAATTACAAATGAAATTACTTTTTTGTGGAAAACAACATGGAAAAAGATAAATACCAGGATTAAAAAAAATAGATTATGAGGAATTTAGAAATGCCGGAGAAAGATGCAAAAACAAGTAAAATCTATTGTTTCAAAAGATAAACTAAAATTTCAAACCGAAAAGAAAGAATAATTACTATCAAGAAATTAATTGATTGAGGAATGTTATGAATACAATTTATCGAAATCTTAGTTTAAAAAAAAGAGAAAAATCATAATACTTTTAGAAAACAAAGGGATCAAACTTTTAGACCAAAAGGGGGAATTCAGTCTGTATTAAAAAAAACTGCTCTCATACTCTTTAACCCTTTATCTTCCGACGGTACTTATAAGTACCACTCACTTTAAAATTACATAGAATAATCGTTTTTACGAATAATCTGATGATACTTAGCATGAATATTCTTTTAAGGTATCCGACTATCCTAAAATTGTGAATTTTGCCAAAAATTGACACATTTTTTATGATATTATTTTATAGAACCTCTTATTAGCTTTATAAAAATACCAAGTTTATCATTTTCCGTTCACTAGAACAAAAACTACAAGTGTTTTAGTAAGAGCAAATGCCATTACTTTAAGCAAGATGTCATACTTTAAAACAAGTTTTACTCGAAAAGTGGTTTTTTTGAAAATGCTCAAATGGGGACAGCGATTGCTAAAAAAGTTTTGAAAGTAACTATCTGAATTTTTATGTGTAAGCCCTATATATTAGTAGAAATGTTTTAACCTTCAGATTTATCAATCACTGTTTTATTACAAAATGTACAGTCCCTTATGTGAGTATAATTACTGTTTTTTAAAGCGGTTTCATATAATAACTAAGATAAAGTGCTCTAGTTTTTGTAAAACTTAAAATATCTCTTATCCTGAAGGTCATTTCAAAATAGAATAACATAGGAACACAACAGAATTGAAAAATTAAAAATTTGTTCATAAACTTTTGGTACAGAATGGGTCGTGTTTATGTTATTTTTACCCATTTTTTCCCATTTTAATAAAAATAATTTCTTTTTCTCCATAATTTTAGCATATTTTTTTCAAATGTACTAAACAAATCTAAAAACAACAAAAGATCCCCATATCTCCATTTTCTTAAAAAAAAGTTGTCGCAACTAATCGAATACCTTAAATTCTAAGATATATGGCAGCATGGATTCTATGATGAATGCTTTAGCGAGGAAGGCGAATAGTTTTAAAGCAAAAGTTGCACTTTAAGCTGTTATTTTATCGGATTGCGAAGATTGTCATCACCCCCCCCCCCAGAAAAAGTAGTTAATGTCAAAAGGTTAGTGTCTTTTTTTTGTATATCCCTTAATATTCAAAGAAGTGTTTCAAAAAAAATATTGCATAAAATGCGGTAGATAAAGGGTTAAAAATATCCTGGTACTCAACAATGATATTAGAAATATCCATATATATAATAGAGAATAGCAAAAAATACAATAAAAGACTGAAGCAGTAGTTTGAAGAATGAATGCAATGAAAGTGGTTAAACTTTAAAGGAAATCGAATTAAAATCGCTTGTGTGTGTGTGAAATTAATAAATTTACCACTACGTCATCCCCATGGCAACCACATAAAACATGATAAAAATACCAAGGTAATTATATTGTGTAACGTTTTCGCCCATCTTGGCGAACATGAGCAACTTGGCACGTAGCTCTCCGATATCAAATTAGTACCTATATTACAATAGAATATTTCCAAATTTCACAAATAAGAAGTAAGTCTTGTTATACAGTGAGATCTCCCCCCCCCCTTCAATTTAAATGAAGTTATCTGCACCCCCTATTTAACATGGACCAAATGATAATCTATTGTAAAAATGTGTAGTTTTCTTCTCATTTTATAATAAAGCATAGATGAAAATGTTTATAACAGTTTATTGCTAAACTTCTTATGTTTTGTATACTCCCTTTTAGGTCCATTTCATTAAATAGCATTTCTCATGTTTTTTTTAATAATCGTTTTTCTCGTGTTTTTGAAATAGTCGGAAAACGATTACTGTATCACCGTGACGTCTTTTGATTTGACAAGAACGGATTTTGCTGAAATTGACTACCAAGGAGGTTTGTAAGGTCATATTATAGGCAAAAACTCTCTTTTTTGAACTGTTTGACCGGCAGGTTTGAAATTTGGCAAACATATTTCTTTTGTTTTGGAGAGATCTGCTATGAACTCTTTTTCAGAAATCAAATTCCAAAGGAGTTGAAAGGGTGGACAAAAACTCCTTTTTAGAACTATTAGAAGTATAGACTTGAAAGCTGGCAAACACGTTTCGATGAATAGAAATTTGCTAAAAAAGGGAGATTTCTTTGGAATCTATCAAGGGATGGAGTAACGAGGGCATAACAGATGAACATATTGAATTTTAAATATTAATTCAATTTTAGAAATTTCCTCTTGATTTAGAACTTGTTCTTAAATCAAGAGGTAAGGGTGTTATCCCCTCCGTCTTCTCTCGGACCCAGCTAAAGGTGTGGGAGGAAGTGAAGGACGACTTGGCATGATACTTTACTTATTTATTCCAGTACACTGATAAACACAGACAAAATACAATTAACCTAATAGGTTGAGATGTTTCCCAGAAAAGAACAGGGTTATGCTACGAGAGTCGCGAGCTCGGAGAATACTTCTAATCAATTGATCCACTTTTTATGAATCAATCTTCTACTTTAATATATGATTTACTCTGTAGCCATGTGACTAATCGTCACTTAGATCTCTTTAACAATTTAAAGCACAAAACGCGCTATCAATATGATCAATACCAGATCTGTAGATATTTTTCCTATCTTCTACTTCTTAATATTTCAATCTCCTGGCAACTTCAACTAAACATCAATTCCCCTCTATCCTATCTATCTATATATCTAGCAATCAACCCTATACTATATATAATAGACCTAATCTGCATATATCACGGTTTCTTCTTCAGAAAGGGTTGTTGATATTCATAAACCAAATATGTCCCAAGAGGGTTAATGGAAGGACGCGTATAGATCAGTCACAAGAGCTATAAAAATGTTTTAGAATACAATCGGAAACTTAATGCTTTAAAGATTAATAATTTTTAAAAAATGTATATAGATAGTCATGCATTATATCGTAAAACACCCAACAGAGGGAGAATGTAACGTCTAGTTCTAAGTAATTAACAATGTTAGTTTTCAAAACGATAACCTTAAGAACTAATCTTGATCTTGTTACTTTTGAGTTCATTTAAGGGGATACAGTATGATTCAATTGACAAAAATAGGTCACTAAAATCAAATTTAATTTTTTTAGCTTAAATTATTCTTCATATACTTTTCTTTACCATAACAAAATTTGAAAGCTCTGAACTTTGAAAACACAAAATTATGATAACTTTTGTGTTCGTTTTTGATCACAACCCTATGGCCAGTCAAAACTTTAAACTTACTTATCTCGGAAAGATAAAATAACTAGTTTGTCTTCATTTAAAATACTAAGGCTTTTTTTGTACTGAGCGTAATGCTTTGAAATTTTTTTTGCCTATTGCTAATAGTACATGTAACAAAAGTTGGTATGAATTTTTGAATCAAAGCTATACTTATTATTTTTAAAAATAATTAAACTCAAAATTTATACATTTTTTAAGGAATTTTCAATAAGCATTCATAAAAAGAAGTATTGTGCGAAAACCAACCATGCTATCACAAAACCCATATCAACTTTTATTATGCATAGTTTGAAATACTTGTAAATCAAATTTCATGTGTGTATGTAAGCTTTTGTAGGAGGAGTAGCATTTTAAAATAACTTCACAAATTTTAAGTTTTTTCCTTAAAATTAAATGACTAACTTTTTATGAAATTTTGAGCACAAAATCTGTTTTACATAGTATACACACATAGGATGCAACTAAAAAAATTTTGATAATCATTTTGCTTAAATCGTACTATGTCCCCTTAAAAAGAAAATATTCAAACTGTTATTATAACTATTCGTTTTCATTGTAATTATCAGTAAAAATTCCATATACATTAAAAATAATTTATAATATGACTACATACAGCCCATAATAGATATTAACAAAGATATTGTTTAATGAAGGTTATCCACTGAATACACAAAATAGTTGATACAATAAAAATATGTGTCATTACCTTTTGAATATAATTTGAGAAACATTAATTGTTGCAATTCCTTTCAAGCAAACACTAATGATTGGAAAACTGTGTCTGTAACTGGTGAGTAATGTTCGAACCGCCTAATTACTTTTTCTCCTCATCATTTCAAACAACAGTGCAAATTGAAACGGATAGACCTTCCTTTAATGTTTTTATTGATAATCACTAATTGTTTCTTCTAAATTAGAATGGAAGACCGATTTTATTGAAGATATGTTTCCCCATCGGATAGATAAATAATTACAGAAAACTTCTAAGAAGTCAATTAGAAATTTCTTCTGATAATTACCAATTATTTCACAGTTGATCTCATTTCAGAGAGATCCCGTTCTTCCTGCTAATTGAGGACCGCTGACTCTGAATTAAATGATATTTCGGAGATTTTTAATGGAAAATTAAGTTTTTGTTTTTTAAAGGATAATTATCTGCTGAATTGTGTTTTGTTTTTAAAAAGCAATTTTTTTCCCTATTGTATAACTGGTCAGAAAAAATGCAATTATAAAAGTTAATTCTATTCGGTGGGTTTGATTTTTCAACGCAAAATTGGTTTTTAGGTAGCCATTAGCGTTTTTCGATAGGTAATTTGGAAGAAATGTGATTAAAAATGGTGTAGTATATATATTAAATGACAGCTAATAAGACATGTTAGCTGGTTAGAATTTGAATTTTTAATACATTACTTTAAACACATAATGAATGATATTTGAATATATTGGTACACTTTACGTGTGTTGTTTTCCCCGCAATAACACTCACCTGGAGGGAAATTGAGCTTTACAGGCAAAGTTCATTTTCCAGCAGGAAATTGGAAAAATAAGATTATGGAAACTCTGGAAGATGAGGCAAGTGTTACCATATTGGCGATTTCATTGCTCTTGGCGCCAAATGTGGTGAAAAACGATATTGTCAAAGAACCATCGAGGAGTATCTGGAATCGACCTTTTAGAAATCTCATTTCCTGCTAGTGGACCTTCTTAGAGAGCCGTTTCTGGAACCTAGTAAAGTTTCATTTTAACGAACGTGATTTGCACTATTGTAAATAACCTGTAATAATAATAACAACAACAACAACCTGTAATAATATTTCTCTATGCATATACGTCGATTTGTCTTCGTATAGTCATCTGTTTGACCTTGTCTATTAATAAATCTGTTATTTTTCAAATAATTGGAGCTTCCCTACGAAAATTTGCAACAATGCATTTATATTTCACAGAATTCAGGTTTGATTGATTGATTGTTTTTTACCGTTGCACTTTGAAGCTACACGGGGGTTATTGCCGATGCCCCTTATAATTTTGAATCAACGCCAAAGTTAAAAGGACGACACCTAAACTCTACATTTCCACACCACTTTAACATGAATATTTTGACCTTCGACAGATTTAACACACATCGATCCCTCTGTGTGATTGGTAATCGAAAAATAACAAATACTCAACTTTTTTTTTAAAAAAAAGACAAAAAAAAGTCGATTTCTTTTTATAAGGTGTGTTAATTTTGTCTTAAAACATAAATATATAAACAATTTTCGAATAGATATATTTCTTTGAGGTTAAAATTAAATTATTCGGTTCTTTTACATATTATTTATAAAAGGGATGGTGGCTTCAAAAAAGTGTAAAATGCTTAAAATGTAATCATAATTCTAAAAATTATAAGTAGGTGAAAAAAATAAACATTTCTGTAAGAAATATTAAGTTTTACGTTGAGCATGATATTTTCTAAAACAGTAGCTCTAATTACTAGAAGTAAATTGATTTATAAAATTAAATATATATATATATATATATATATATAGTTTCATAAAATGAAATAAATACATAGTATAATAAAATAATACTAAATTATACCACTAACAAAGCTAGAAGATACAAAAACCAGATTTCAAGAAACATAACTATAAAAAAATGATGGAAAAGTATATTGTACAAGAATTAAATAAGCGTGTGTATAGCAGGAAACAGAGTTAGAACTTTAAAATGTAAGAAACCAGAAGAGTCAATGGACTAAAATGGAGACCTACAATGATTTCCAAAGCTGTTGCTGAATTAGGACCAGCAAAATTAGGGTTAAATATATTTTAAGGATCCAGCCTTCCCCGTAGAGCAGAAATTTTCCACATTAATATCAGAACAAAACCATATTAAAAAGTTCGGCCTAAAACCAACCACGTTTAATTTGCAACCGACAGAAAAATAAAATAAAATTAATATAAAATATGAAAGTAAAAGATTCTTAAAAAGATGAAAATAAAAAATAATTTTGAAAAGGAAACACAAAGCAAAAACTTACATGAAAAAATGCAATCCACTAGAGAAGAAAAAGTCCACACAGTACATTGTCAAGCAACAGCGCTAAATGACGTGTTAAAATTGGTTAAACACAAAACAAAAATTAGTGGCACCACCTAGATAGTTATATATATATATATATATTATATATATTCTTATTATATTGTAGCATTTTTATATAAATATAATAATAAATAATATTTTTTAAAAATAAAAACAAATTACTCTAAATTTTTTTTAAAATTTCAATATTTTTCCAATTTTTTGAAATAAAAAAGATATGTAACATTAAAATGAGGAAGGGTTTAAGAAGTATGATAATATATATGCATTTAATAATGGTATAAAGTTTTATATACCAAAGGCTACTATTATAGAAAATAGTATACGCATCAAAAATTTACTAGATATTTCTTACAGAAATGATTCTTATTTTCATATCTTTATAATTTTTAAAACTATGCTTGTATTTTAAACTTTTACTCTTTTTTTTAAACCTCATTCCTTTATAATTAATGTGTAAAAAAATCGAATTATTTAATGCTATGTTCAAAAAATTATATCTAGTCAAATATTGTTTATATTTTCAGCTCTCGAGACAAAATTAACGCCCCTGAGACATCTTATAAAAAATAACTTTTAAATGTTATTTTTTCATCATTTGCTTAAGGTATCCAACTGGTTACGACATTTTTAAAAAACAAAATGGAGATATGTGGACTTTTTTGTAGTTTTTACATTTTTTTTAGTACGTTTTAAGAAAAATATGCTAAAATTAAGAAAAAAAGAAATTATAACTAAAATGGGTAAAAATTGACAAAAAATAACATAAACGGGGCCCATTCTGTACCACAAGTAAATGAACAAATTTTTAATTTTTCAATTATGATGTGTTGCTACGTTTTTCATTTTTAAAATGACCTTTTGGATAAGAAATATTTTAATTTTTGCAAAAGCTAGAGCACTTTATCTTAGTTATTATATCAAATTAAAAAAAAAAACCAGTGATTATATTCATATAAGGGATTGTAAATTTTGTAACAAAGCAGTGATTGATACATCTGAAGATTAAAACACTTCTACTATTATACAGAACGTACACAAAATTTCAGTCAATTATTTTCAAAACTTTTTGAGCAAACGCTGTCCTGAGCATTTTCAAAAAGGAAACCCATTTCGAGTAAAACGCGTTTTAAAGTATGACATCTTGCTTAAAGTAATGGCATCTGCTTTTACTAAAATA
The DNA here is from genome assembly GCA_019973975.1 of Trichonephila clavata. Classification (NCBI taxonomy): domain Eukaryota; kingdom Metazoa; phylum Arthropoda; class Arachnida; order Araneae; family Nephilidae; genus Trichonephila; species Trichonephila clavata. The sequence goes on along the minus strand of BMAO01005142.1, from coordinate 484,685 downwards.
CTTGTAGTGTTTGTTCTAGTCAACGGAAAATAATGAACTTGGTATTTTTATAAAGCTAAAATAAGATGGCATATAAAATAAAATCATTAAAAAATATGTCAATTTTTAGTAAAATTTACAACTTTAGGGTAGTCGGATACCTTAATTTTCTTTCGGCTATCATTTTTCAATATGTAATGTTTTCAGTCTATATATTTATATGAATTTTTTTTAGTTTGCAAACCACCATAGAAATTATTCAATACCCAGCCTCGAAAAACGTTCATATGATATTTTCTTACAGCATTTCCACGTTTAAAAAATTCACAGATACCTTATGAAATAAAAAAAATCGGGATATACCTACCCCACCGAATAGAAAAGCGAGCAACACATTTTCCGTTTTATAATATCCATTTTCGTCTTTCCTTTTTCTTACCTACAGAACAATATCCCTTCGTTTCCATGACAACGGAGTAAAAGAAAATAATCGTGGCATGAATGTCCATCACTTTCTACGAAATACGGCAACATCTATTCATACACTTTATACCAAATGTCCGTTCTGTCCAGTTTTACATTGAAAAGAACACGCGGCCGTATATTGTTTTGGACGTTGTATGTTACGGACGTTGACAGCATGCTCAGCAAATCCTGTCACATACTTATCTCATCCATATAAGACGTAGAGAGGATTCTTTTTTTCCCTTTAATAATTTATTTTTCTTTCTACGTCTGGGATGCTGTTTTCTGTTTTAAAAATCGGTTTTGTAGTTTTTCAATTTGGAGGTTTGAGGAAAGAAATATATATAGGGAGGGGGAGTGCTGCCTGCTGTCTTCAGTCATTCTGAATGCAGGGTTGTATTTAAAATGTGATATTCAACATTTTTTCCAGATATTATTTTGGTTTGTCGCTCAGTTTAATGGGAAGTTTTAAACTTTTAGCCCATGTAAGCTTTTTTTTTTATTTTGAAACTCAGACAAATGTATTATTTACTGATTTAATTTGTTACATATAGGGAATAACAGCCTTTGTTGCTCCATGTCCTACAAAACCTGTAACATATTATTTCCACTTTTGTGTAATTAATGCTTAAAATAGTGTAAATAATTTGTATCTGGATGCTTCATACGTTAATATTACTTTCTGTTGTATTTATTTTATGATAAAAGTTGTAGTTTACGCATGTAACGCCTTCCCTTGCATTGTAATGGCGCTTCAATGGAAACTTGGCGAAATATTGGGGATATAGCCATGTTGGCATCATTTTTGGCTATCAAATTTGGTGATTTGGAAATCATTTTGGCGGGTTGGTGACTTGGCTGTCAAATGGATGCTTCTGAAAATTACTGAGAAGTATATGAACATTACGATCGATGATGTAAGCGGATCTTACAAGAAAAAGCTATAAGGCAGAAGTGCAGACTATAAATAGCAGCCACTCAGAATATAGAAGTGACACAATTGTACTTGTTAGATTTTAAGAAATAATTCTAGAGGAAAAGATTTACAGTTACAACGATAAATTTTAAATACTAAAACTATTTAATTTCTGGCCTTATACTTATGGTTTCTTTTGCATAGAAAATTATTTCAAGCATCCCCCCCCCACACACAAATCAATAGCGCTCCGAAAAGGGTAGAAAAATTCAATTCAATGCTTTTAAACACCTCTAAATAACTGTAAATCGCCCGAACTAATAAAAATAAAATTCTTTTTCGAAACAAAACACACGCATGCATTTATTTTAATCACTAGTTGTCATAATTGATTGGAAAAATTTAAATACTTCCGTTTCATTTCCTCAAATAAAAGAAAAGAGAAGTAGAGAAAAAATGCAACTTAAATAACATAAAGCAGGCACTCAGGAACTGGAGACAGCATGTCTCCGCCGATTCATTCTGAATATCTTATTTGCATAAACCCAATAATGGATGATAAATCAGATTCTAATTTCCACTCAATTTAATTTTATGGCGGCTAAATGGAATCAAGTTGTTGACTGCCTCTGACGTCTCTGATGAGGGCCCTTTTATTACATAAATGAATTTTCATTAAGGGAAAAATGCTCCTTCACTCACAACTCCCCCCACTTTTCAGTCCACCCCTCTCTCTTCAGTAAGAACCACTCTCTCTCTCTTCACTTCAACTTTTTCTTATTTAAGAATCGTTTTAATTCAATAAAATGAAGGGGGAATTCCAGCATACAGAGAGTGTAATTGAACATATTTATCGAACATCGCTTAAACCTCATTGAAAAGTGTATTTTCATGCAAATGAAAAGGAAATTTTCGACGACCCTTCTAAAGTGGCGCAAGTCCCCATGGTAAGCTGTTAATGTCCTCTTTTAAATTCCACGGCCAGGCGAACAATTAAATATAATTAATAGATTGTTATGTTAACGGTTTTAAGAATGGTTTGCATAAACAAAGAGAAACAAGGGATATTGTCAATGGAGGATTTGCTTAAAGTTTGATGAGCATAATGATCTTGTCAACTCCATGAGTGCTTGTAATTAACAGTTCATGTATTTGAAGGTATTAATTATATCAATAATGAATTTTTCGTTGTTGTGTGTATGTGTGTGCTTGGTTAAATCTGATTTTGAAAAGACGTGAGAGAAAAAAACATAGTGAAGGCTTTTTTCGAATATATTAAATAAATAATTTGAAATGATATTTTGCTATATCTGAATTAATAACATAATTCATTAATTTTATTGAATTTGAAATCAGCATCTATAAGAGATGTAATATCTGAGACGATAAGAGAATATAGAAACCAAAGATCTGTCTTATCTAACTGTTTAAGATCAAAGACATATACTGAACTTTTAACCTTTGAATGCAGGGTGATTATAATTAAAGTTCGACTTACAAAATGCTGTAAAAAAAGAACCTCTGCTTATATATAGTATGACTGCAAACTGGAATGGACTATACTTGAAGATAGAGGAAATGACATGGCATAAGAAAAAAAATTCATCGGCGTTTTCTTTGTTGCTTTTTATATGCTTTTAACCCAAGGACAGTTAAAAGCCTACATTTCTTATCCAGCGTGGTACGACCTTGCGGTGGTGGATGAGCTTTCACTAATAGTGCGACAACTGTTGAATGACTCGGAAGTTATTTTTTCCGTCAAAAAACCGAAACAATCCTGCACTTTGAACTGCACAGTTGGTTTAATAAGCAACTTATGCTAAAGCCGTACTAATTCGATTCAAAATGCTACTTGCAGCCAAACCCACTTTCTTTATGCTGCTTACAGCGCTACCTATTCATACACTATGAAACTTTTTTTTCTTATGCCATGCCGTTTCACCCTTTTTCAAGTATATTCAGTTCAAATCTGGAGTCATTTTGATCAGTGGTTCATTTTTTTAAAATAATATTTTGAAAGTAAAAATTTAATTATAATTACCTTGTAAGACAGTCACCATATTAAGTCTGCATATGTTATGATTTTGAAAAACAGTCCGTCAACTTTTTTTTTAATACTCAACTTCCAATATTTTCTGCTTTGATAATAGCTCAAAAAAACTGTAAAAAGTATTCCCAGTTATCTCTTAATACAGCTATTAAAAATTTTTTTTAACTGTTTCCCCCCCTTTTTTATGTTAATTTTCTCTTTAAATCTGAAATCAAAAGATTCGAATATAACTAATTGAAGCAGAGTTGATATTGATTGGCTTAGCTTTCTACTTAAGGTATTATTTAGATGAAATAATGCCTTAAATAAATGCTTCGAAATCAACTATTAAATAAAGTTTCCTTAATTTTATCCATACTGTTTCAAAGTGCCAGACACTCTGAAGGAAGAAAAATAACTAAGCCTATTTTTCGTAAATTTATAAGTACTGTACCAGCTCTAACTAAAATATAGTCTGACAAATCTTCACCAACACTTTTCTCCCAAAACACTTTAAAAACAAAAGCTGTTTTTGGTAAGTTAAATTTCTTTTACTTTGTAAAAATGAATAACGTAACGTTTGGTATGTAAATCTTCATTTCTGTTTGCTGAATTGTCAAATCAATACTTCATGAATTGTTTTTAGGAATAAATTAAAAGACCTTTGTTAATTTAAGACTAGCATATTCTAAAATATTTTTTTCCTGCTCAGCTCGTATCTCTTTTAAATGATTGTAGATCTAAGGGCATATGAAACACAGCTTGAAAATATGCGACTAAAAATCTAAAATAATAAGGAGAATTTTTATCATAATTCTAACAACTTCCAATTGACAATTAAGCAACGTAAGTGTATCCGTAAATGTGGTTAAAATTAAATTTTCGAGAAACGAGCATTTTATGTACTTATAATTTTAATCAAACTGAATTAATTATTATTATTTTGAAAATAAAAGGAAGCTGTATAAAATATTAATGGAACACAAATTTATTCCATTATGCGTCGCAAATGTACGTTCCCCAACCAGTTCTATAATTCGAACCTAATAATCGAGTAGTTGTAGTTCACTATGAACAGTCACCGTTCCCATTAGGCTATTGATCGAGTGACAGTATGTGAGTGTATGACAGTAAGATATTGTGTACTACAAGTATTAAATTACTATAATCGTCATTGTAATTAATGGTTGAGAGCTAAGCACCCAGGATTGGCAGAGAAAATCTACGATGTTAATCAACCAGTACAGTGATGAATTAATGCTCAAAATGATGTATACGTTATGAATTTGTAACAAGAATCACAAAGCAAAATAATAATTATGACTTCTTACACGATCGTTGAAAAAAGTTTTTAAAAACTGATGGAAATATTTTAATTAAAAACCGTAATGCAAGATTTATCTGAAAAAAGGAAACGTTATTCTTAACAAAAAGGAAAAATATATATTTTTATTCAAAACCATAATTCAAAATGTATTTCAAAAAAGGAAAATTTATTCTTAACAAACGATAATTTTCTTTTGCTTCGGCTTAGAAAAATTTCTTTCTCAGTTTTATGCAAACGATTATTTTATTTGAAATTGTTATTATTTAGTTTTTGTTATTTTTTAGTGGGAATTTTGTATTAAATTTTAAATATTAATATTTTTTTTATTTAAACATTAAAATTTTTTTTTCTGTGGCAATATAAATAGTTGAATTCGATTTCATTAAATAACAGTAAATCATAGTTCTTTTCATTATATTTAATGTTTTATATTAAATTGTCATTTTCCCCCTGCAATTATCTATGGCAACTTATTTCAAAACTGTTCGATTATTCTAAGTATTTCGTAATAAACGATTGTTTTCTGTTTAGAAAAAATTATGTCTAATATTTTTATGTAAACAATTGTTTTTTTTTTATTTGAAGCTGTTATTATTTTATATTTTAGAAGTTTTGTTATTTTTTGTGGCAATTTCGTGTTAAATTTTAAATTTCTCGTAAGATTTTTTTTTTGTGGCAATATTAATAAGCAGCCGTATTCGATTTTAGTCAACTAAAATAAATCATGTCTTTTTATCATAACTAATTTTATATTAACTTGTCATATTTTTTTCAGTAATTCTCTAGGACAGCATTTTTTTTTAAAATTGTGTTCTATTGTTCTAAATATCTCGTAAGAAGCGATTATTTTCTGTTTAAAAAACTCACTTTCTCGTATTTTTATGCAAACAATTTTTATTTTTGAAGTTTTTATTTTTAATCGGAATTTTGTATTATATTATTACATTTTAAATTTCTCACGACATTTTCTTTTGATGCGGCAATATTAATAAACTGTCGAATTCTATTTTAGATAGCTAAAATATCTTTTTTTTCGTAATAAAGGTTATATTAAATTCTCATGTTTCTGCAATTATCTACGGTAATATATTTTAAAATTGTGTTCTATAGATTCTAAATATTTCATAACTTATTTGTAATTTGGATGCAAATTAATTTGCTAAACCATCGAATATTCTTCAACGTTAACATGATACTATATCAAATACCATGAATAATATCTTTCAATTATATGTGTTGCAATATACTTACTATAAAAAATTACGTAGATAAATATAAAATATTTTGTGCTCAATGTTTATAATTGTATATAATATAATATTTATAATTGTAATATATATAATTCTCAATAAAATAGAAGTTTTCTAAAATATCAGTAAATGATCGAAGGATTTTATATCGAATTAAAATTGTGGAATGTGTCGTAATAAAATTTTCCATAAACTATTATAACAGATATAAAATGCGAACAGTGAAATCTTCACTCAGAATAAATTAAGAAACATATCAAGATGTTGAAATCTTGTTTTGAAGGAATCTTCCCTTTAAAAAAAATAAATAAAACAAACTACGGAGTGAGTTACATTTCATTTCCGACATCATATAGAAAAATAGGATTTGACAGATTTACACGAACGTGGGTAGGCAGAACGTTCAAAAATGGGGGAAAAGAAAAGAGGGGGAAAGGCCCAAATCATTTTCCCTTTTCCTTGCCTTAAAGACCTAATCCCGTATTGGAATGGAAAGATAAAATATTGGATAGAAAATTGGGAAAAATCCCGCCTTTGAAGATAAAGTAAGAAAAGCGGGAAGAACGAAGTTCCTTTTCTGGGGAAAAAGTTTGGGATAAATGACCTTAAATGGAATAGGAAAGAGAGGGAAAATTTTTGGATAAGATCGTGTGTTCCGTTATCTAGTATTCGAAATGTAAAATGAGAAAGAACAGATTGAAGGGGTACGAGAAAAGGTTTCACTTTTTTTTGTATAGAGCGATGCGGTTTGGGAAGAATTTATACACATCTATATGTACAGAAAATGGAAGAGAGAATATAAATATACTATGGCGAATGAGATCGAGATCTTTCGGTGGTTTTGAAAGGGGAGAAAAGTGGTTTTGTGCTCTACTGTAGAGGATTAAAAAAATTTTTTAAAGTTTTTTTTATAGATAGTATGAAGTCTTTGTGATGGATTTTTAGACATTTATCTTTTGGCACTGTTATTAGTTGTCCTGTTTATTTTAATAAGTGGCAAAAACAATATTTTTTTTAAATTTTAAATTTCTTAAAATTTTATGTAGAAATTAAGAAAATAATTTATGCAAATCGTGGTAAATTAAGTTCTTTTTTTGTATTTTCTTTTGTTTAGAGGTAGATAATATATAAAAAAAATTAGAACCATAAAAATCTTTTCCCCATTTGGAAAGCATATATTGGGCGGAAATGTCGCCTTTTGTAACTACACAGATATCGCATTTGTAAGTATATAAGTATTGCGTTTGTAATTACATTAATATAGTGTTTAAAATTACGCAAATATTGTGTTCGTTATTTATAAATATTGCTTTTAAAGTATCCGACTACTTACAACTTTTTTTTTTTTAAAAAAAATGGAGATATGGGGATTTTTTTGTTATTCTTAGATTTATTTAGTGCATTTTAAGAAAAATATGCTAAAATTAAGAAGTGAAAAAGAAATTATTATTACTAAAATAAGAAAAAATGGGTGAAAATTGAAAGAAACATAACATTAACGCGGCCCATTCTGTACCAAATGTTTATGAATAAATTTTCAATTTTTCAATTCTGACGTGTTGCTATGTTATTAAATTCTGATGTATTGCTATGTTATTAAATTCTGATGTGTTGCTATGTTATTCAATTGTGATGTGTTGCTATGTTATTCAATTGTGATGTGTTGCTATGTTATGTTTCAATTGTGATGTGTTGTTATGTTTGAAATGACCTTCAGGATAAAAGAGATTTTAATTTTTACAAAAACTAGAACACTTTTAACTTAATTATTATATGAAATTGCTTAAAATAATTGTGATTATATTCACATAAGGACTGTAAATTTTGTAATAAAACAGCAATTGATAAATCTGAAGGTTAGACCACTTTTACTATTATACAAAACATACACAAAAAATTTCAGTTAATTATTTTCAAAACTCTTTGAGCAATTGCTGGCCCCGTTTCGGCATTTAAAAAAACAACACATTTCGAGTGAAACGCGTTTTAAAGTATAACATCTTGCTTAAAGTAATGGCATCTTCTTTTACTAAAACACTTGTAGTTTTTGTTCTAGTGGACGGAAAGTAATAAACTAGGTATTTTTATAAAGCTAATAAGATGACCTATGAAATGAAATCATTAAAAAATCTTTGTCAATTTTAGGGTAGTTGGATACCTTAAATTATTGTAGCATTTATTCAGTAATATATTGAGTACTCCTCACACAGAAAAAAGAAACTCATAATTTTATTTTCTTAGTTATTAAGAAACTGTTTCTGAAATAAGAACTGTAAACAATCTGGCATCGAAGAACATAGGCAGAGTGCTTGATAAAGCTTTGTTGGCCACGGTAGCATAGTAGTTGGGGTCACAAGCTCAAGACTGGCGTATCATGAGTTCGATCCCTAGAGGTACTAAAGATCCGCCATGTTACACAGGGGTTAATTCCCGTTAAATCTGTCGTGTCAAAGTCCTCCCATAACGTGGTATGATAGTTTCGAAAGTAAGGTGCCATCTTAGGTGTCGTTCTCGTCACTTGACCAGGGTTCGAAATTACGAGGTCCATTGCCAATAGCGTCCGTGTAGCTTTATAGTGTGACGTTAACAAACACTCACTTGATTGGGCTTTGTCTTATATTTCTATTCTGGTGTAGGCAAGGCTGAATGAGGAATGCAGTTTTTCGTTGAAGAAATCTCTGATCACATTTGGTACCTGTTTCTAAAAAGCTGGTTGGACAAAAAAAAAAATGGCTCAATTACTTTCTCCACTAGTACCCTGTGAGTTCGAGATAAGATTTCGCCAAAAGACTGTTGAAGTATATCAAGTTATCAAGAACGTAAAGTTAGCATGCGGTATGTTGTTGAAGTTTGAGTATAAAGATATCAGTTAGAATGTTGTTGTTGATAATGCCACCTGTCTGATGGTGCCAGATAGAGGTCTACGAAATTCTCTCACGGCAAAGGGCTAAATATACGATTATCGTTAACCGTAACTTTGAGCACCAAGTATGATTTGGCTCGGTTTTACCCGAATTTTGAAGAAGAGAAGTGGTGGTCAGGGGTCTCCATTCCACCAACCTCACGAGGGGACTTACGAATCGACGGATATTTAGAGTACCCTCCTGCCACAACGGCACTATACATTTACAAAGATCCGTGCCTTCTCTGGGATTTGTACCCCGTTCCTATGGCACAGCAGTCGGAGTCATTAAACATTATACCGGATGGGGGCATCATCAGAATAAGTTGCTCTAAAATAGTAAAACTTCATGTAGTGGCTATTAATAGGGGCTAGTAATGTTATTCATATGTATAAATTTTACTTTCTTTCTCATATTTAGAATATTGTACTTACTTCAATAAAGTTGAAATAAAGTGCATTCGAAAATTTTGAAAACGTCGCTCTAAACATCAACTTTAAGAGCTGTTGGTACCGGTCTCTTTTGAACCACGATCAAGTGATGAAGACCACACCTGGAATGGAACCACCCTCTTCAAACTTTCACCTCACACCAACGGGATGACTTTGATCCTCGAAATATTTGTTGTTTTTACTTATGCCACCTGATCGATAGTAAAATCAGATCAAGGTTCATGAAATTCATCGCGGCTAGGGGCTAGATTTTTACGCCTGTCTTAGAGCCCGATGCTACGATTTGGCTCGGTTCCACTCCAATTTTGAGGGAGAACACCCTGGGGGTGGTCAAGGACATCATACATCTCTTCCCCTTCCACCAACCTCCCGAGAGGACTTGCGGTTCGACGGCTATTTAGAGTACCCTCATGCCGCGAAGGCACTATACATTTACAAACATCCAGATTCACCCGAAAGATTTAACGCACATCAATCGCTTTACACTGCAGTTCATCAATGACATTAACTTTCGAACACGTGACTTGACTCGACAAAGTTGGTCACTATTTTGCGACCATGACCACTCGGCTACGGTGGCCATGCATCGAAAAGAAGAAAAGATAATTTAGATTTGTGTAGAAAATAAACATTTCTCCACAGATTTTTAAATTTATATATATTTCTGTCTATTCAATTAATTCGTTTTGTGGGGCTTTCAGATCTTTAAAAATTATTCAAATACTTTAATAATTTAATGGCAAAATAAAAAAATAAATAATGATTAAGCCTTCATCGTTTCTTTTTCACTTTTAGATGTACTTAATGGCATTTGAATAAATACAATGACACCCCGCCTACTTAACTAAGCACCCCACCAATCAATGCATGAGAAGACCCTCACCCCGAAAGCGCGAACCAGACGAATGACCCCTTCCCCGAGATAGACCAGGCTTCCACGCAAGACTGGGCCCCGTCCAGGGTGGTGAAAATGAGCCGCCCCAGCCTAGGGCGGCATGTGCCGGTGACAGCTCCACGAAAATGCGCAAATTGCCCCGGCGCTCTTTGGGGATATATATTTATGTATCGCTCTTCGTGCGCACGCACCCTCGCCGCTTGGGAGTCTATAAATATTAATTGTCGCTCTCCGAGGTGAGGAGATGTAGTTAACACACCGTTAGAGAGAATGGGTGATAATCACTTGGAGGTAATTAGAAACAGGGGGCATTAGTGTTATTTAGATCCTTTGATTCTTGTGATAGTCGAGCCTCGATTGGAAAGATGACTGTAAATAAAGCGGGACTTAAGCGATGTGTTCCTATCTATCAATTTTATAAAAAAAATTTCTCGTTGTTTGTTTGGAAAATAAAATTTTTCGGTAAATTGTCTTATTTTGAGATGTGAAAGTTTCAATGATGTGTAATAAAGTATTAAAATTATTTACTTCTCCTAAGGTGACTACACATTCAGATCCGCGTTTTTGAAAGAGTGCATGAACGGATAATTCTTTTGATATTTAGAGTCAGTTGGATTAGAATATGATTATAAAGATGGCTTAAGATATCCGACTACCCTAAAACTGGGAATTTTGCCAAAAATTGACAAATTTTTTTAATGATTTTATTTTATGGGCCATCTTATTAACTTTATAAACATACCAAGTTTATCATTTTCCGTTTAATAGAACAAAAACTACAAGTGTTTTAGTAAAAGCAGATGCCATTACTTTAAACAAGATGTCATGCTTTAAAACGCGTTTTACTCGAAATGTGATTTTTTGAAAATAATCAAACGGGGTCGGCGATTGTTAAAGTTTTGAACATAATTAGCTGAATTTTTTTTCTGTAAGTTCTGTATAATAGTAGAATTGCTTTAACCTTCAGATTTATCAATCACTGTTTTAGTACAAAATTTACAATCTCATATGTACATCACTGTCTTTTCAAGCATTTTCATATAGTAACCGAGATAAAGTGATCTCGTTTTTGTAAAAATTAAAATATTTCTTATCCTGAATGTCATTTCAAAGATGAATAACATAGCAACGCATCAGAATTGAAAAATTTAAAGTTTGTTAATAAACTTTTGGTACAGAATGTTTTGAAAATATGTCATTCTGTCTACATTTTTTAAAATAAAAATTGCATTTAAATAATCTTTTCTTCTAATAATATTCTTAAAGCAATTTTATGTGTTTATTGTAATTCAGGTGACACTAAATAAATAAAAAAAATATTCATTTATACGCTTTTCAAAATCTCGTTTCTGAACGTAGACATCTGAAGAAATAAAACACTATTAACTTAAATGCTTCAAGATTATATTACTTGTATGGACCTTATTTTATTTTATTTTACTTCTTCGAACACTTTATTGTATCCAAAAAAATTATCCTGATTTACTTTCAGCTAATTTTCCTTTTTCTTGGTTTTACCCTTCTTTTTGATTAATCTTTTTGTAAAAATTGTACTAATAATTGTATTTTTTCATTTAAAAAAAAGGAAATAAACTGTATTGTTTTATGAGCAATTAATTTGATTTATGTCTTGTTATGTGATTAATTACTGAGCTATTAAAGGAGGAAGCTCTTTGTTTTCCCACTGACAGACCATTGACTACGTTTATGAAAGTTCTTAATGCACAGTTATGACTCTACATTTTGTTTTACACTGCAAAATTTTTGATACATAAAATTTCATTTGATTTTTCGTACACAGTAAATTTAGTTACATTTTTATTTTTTCTGTGTTACATATATAAATAAAAAGGATTTGTAATTTTTAAAAACATTGCTAGGTACGGTTACAAACCACTAATTTGCTTATTAATTTTAAACTATGCATCTTAAACATTCATAGAAAAGGACCTATGCTCTTATCAAATAGTAATGATCTAAAAATATTAAGAACATTGAGAATTATGCAGTGTAGAATTAAAAAATGCCCCAAATGAACTTTTAAATGAAACTAAGGAGTATTATCCGATTTTTAAAACCTTTTTATAAGCTTCACTCGTATGTAACGGAATGTTGTATCCTCATTGCACTGTATATTGAGATAATACACATCATCTACCGTTTTTAACATTCTTTTATAAGCTTCACTTGTATGTAACGGAATATTTGAACTCAATTTTTATCCACTTTCAAAGGTCAGATTAAATTGAAATTTTGCTCACTTGTCCAGGACCGATGGAAATACAGAAATTTCATAATTTTGTTCCATTGTCCTGATCAGGATTATCAGGATTAACGATCTCCCATTTTCATATCCCATCCCGCATCTGACTTCAGACTAACTTCAGATCCCATTTCCAGATTTGGCGACTAAAAGATTAATTTAGAACTTAATTCGATTAACTATAAAAGGGTGTTTTTTTAGTTTCTTAAAACTATAATTTATTTTTTTATTGTTATTGCTTAGGAATAAAAGGCAGCAAAAACATTTTTATTTGCAAGTTTCTAAAATATCAAAATAAGAAGATAGATACTTATGAGGAATTTTTTAAACACGATTCAATATTAAAGGTTTTCGGCGCAGAATGAGAATATTGTTTTATTTTAGACAAATTAATCATCGTATATCTTTTGTAAATTTTGGTAGTATTTTAACAGTTAAAGAATACTTAGTTTTGCCTTTCAACGTTTTTTTAAAAAAAAATTTAAGGAGCTATAAAATTTAGCTCTGTGAATGAGTAGTTTCAAAACAGCTCTGTTTTGAGCATAATTATTAATATGATGCTATCCTGATTATATATAGAATAGCAGCTAACGTCAAGAATTGATGAAACCAGAAATAAAAAAAAATTAATGACCAATATTCATGGCTATAGTTTTCTTAAATTCTTTGTTAATATGTCAGTTTATGACCTAAATTATTAATTAAAAATTTTTTGATAGCTCTCTATTTAATCTTTACAGAGCCATATGGTTGCCAATAGTAAACAGTATACAATTGTTTATTTTAGTTTGTTTAGACGTAAAATAAAAATTATAGGAAAAAGGCATCATATATGCTTAGTTTTTTTTGGACTAATGTGTCAACTCAATATGGATCAATGTATAGTTTTATCAAGTATTTATTTTCATTTGTCCAAATATACTTATTGCACAAAACTATCCTTACTGAATAACATCAAACATGGGAGAAAACACAGTAATATATTATCACACGGCACAATAAACTGAAATAAATAAGAATAATAATACAGTCCTCTAAATGTTTTATGATGCATGCCAATTGATTTGAAAGTTCTTTTTTTAACACGCTTTTATTAGCTTCACCTGTATGTAACGGAATCTTCGGACTCGATTTTTAACCACTTTAAAAGGTCAGATTAATCCGAAATTTTGCACACTTGTCCAGGACCGATGACAATACAATTATTTAATAATTTTATTTCATTGTCCTCATCACACACAGGATTATCAGGATGAAGGATTTATCATTTCCAGATTTGGCTACTAATTCCTGATACCATTTCCAGATTTGGTAACTAATTCCTGATCCCATTTTCAGATATGGCGCCTAAAAGGTTTAGTTACAACCCAAAAGCGAAAACGCTAATGGTTAATACAAATAAAAGAAACAAAGAAAAAGTGTTTTTTATATATGAATAAATGATAGTTTAAGAAACTAAAAAACACTGTTTTATTGTAGATCGAACTAAGAAAATGAAAAATAAATTTTTGTTTAAAAAAAACTAAACACTCTTTTATAGTTAATCGAACTAAAAGGTTAAAAATAATTCTTAATATAAGAATAAAATGACTAATGAGAAAATTAATGTCATTGTGGTAAAAGCGTGGGGTGCTTATCAATTGCTTTAATTTCTTTCTAATTATATTCCGAAATGCAGAGTTAGTGTAAAAATGTAATACAAAGTACCCCACGTTTTTACCACAATAAAATTAATTTTCTCGTTAATCGTTTTATTCTTACATTAAGAATTATTATTAACTTTTTAGTTTGATTCACTATAAAAGCGTACCTTAGATTTTTTAAAACTATAATTTATTTTTTATCTAAACGTTAGGTATGCGTTCTATTTTGACATTCTATACAAATAAGGGATCTTCTTAACTTTCAAAGAAAAGTTTTTAAGATAACTTGAAATCATATTAGACACAAATGTGAAATAAATTATAGTTTTAAGAAACTAAAAAACACACTTTTATAGTTAATCGAATAAGTTGTAACTCAATCTTTTAGTCGCCAAATCTGGAACTAGTCACCAAACAGGGAAATGGGATCTGAAATGAGTCGCCAGATGCGAGAGGGGATCTAAAATAAGAAATCGTTAATCCTGATGATCCTGATCAGGAAAATGGAACAAAATTATTAAATTACTGTATTGTCATTGGTCGTGGTCAAGTGAGCAAAATTTTGAATTAATCTGACCTTTTAATAGGTAAAAATAGGGAGTTCAAAGATTCCATTACATACAAGCGCAGCTTATAAAAGGGTGTTAAAATGCGAGTAAGTTTATAATTAAATACGACGATTACCAGTTTTAAAATGGGGAAAATGATTCTCTTAGTCGCCAAAGGATTAAGTAATATAGAAAAGACTAATGTGTCTCAGAAACATTATTGGCATAGATTGCTAATTAATATAAAGTACTCATCTTGGAACTACACAGCATATACACATTCATTTTCAAATTGGCGAAATTTCTTTAATTATACGATAGTTTAATAATTTTGATAAAAATTATTTCCTATTAAGTTGAAAAGTTGAATTCATTTCTTTGAACTTGAATTTTTTTCAGTTTTTTTTTATGACAGAAAAAAAGGGCTATTTAAAAAAAAAATCAAATTTAATTAAATTTAACTTAAATTTTAATAAATTCAGATAAAAATTACATTGTTTATTATTGTTTTATGTTATCTTTATTACAATATCACTTAAATACAAACTAGAAAAAATACTTAAGAAAATTTCTAATACCTGAAGTAAAAGCAAAGTAAAAATAGTTCCTCATTAGTTTGTTTAAGGCAAAAAAACCTTACCCTTAAAAAATGCTTGTAATACTTTTTTAGTGTTTTAATACAATTATTACTTTGATAACTAATTACAACCATAAATAATCCCCCCTCCCCGAAAAAGAAGACACGATTTCATTTTAAAATAACCTTCAATTCAAATTTATTCAACTTCCAACTGACTTAACAATTTCAAAAAACATACCACACTTGTTTTCTTTTCCATTTTTTCTCTCAAAAAATTAAATAAGGACTTTCAAAGATTTATCCTTTAACCCCCAACAGGTTTCCATCCCCTTCTCCCATCTTAGTTTGTGCTCCCTCCCCAAGACAGTGCCGACTTTTCTATTTAACATGAAACCCACCCTCACCCTTCAATCGTGCAGCTCTTCAATTCTATCAAAAGGAGGTAGCATCGGTGAAATACTACAGGCAAAGGCTTTAACACCAGATTTTACCGAAACCCTGTTAAACCCATCACTCTCTGCTGGAAAGCCATCCGTACAGGGGAAAAGTGGTTCCCTACGATACACGTTTGTTTGTTTCTTCTTCTTTTTCTTTTTATGAAGTGGGGTTGTCGAAAAGATTTTTAAGGAATTGGTAGTGTTTAGTCTTTTGAAAGTTTGTGTTTACAAGTTGTTTTGTTTTTCAGATTCGAAATTCAGAGAAGTTTGAAATTGATTTCCCCCCACTAACTATATTTATGAACATGCTTTTAAAGTTAAAATTATTCAAGCAAAAAAAAAAGTTTTATAATGTTATTAATATCAGGATGGTAAGAAACAAAATGTTTTAAATTGAATCTCCATTTAGTTTTATTGGGACACATTCAGCTGTTTTATGGTAAAGAGTTTTGGAATCAAATTTCGTATATCATTTTGATAGAGTTGTTTAATTATAAATATCTTTTTAATTTATCTTTTTAAAATATTTTTATTTATAAATCTTCTAACATCCTTTTTTTGATAATTTACATGAGATTTCTGCAAAAAATTTATGTGCAATTATTTTTTTATATCTTTTTTTTAATTAGGTTTTTTTATTGGCCGATATAAAACAAAAAATAGTTTTTTTCCCTCAACTCATTCTTTAAGAATTTTTTTCGCATTGTATTAAATAATTAGTACAAATTATAAATAAACAAACTAAAAACAAACTAATTAAAACAAACTAATATAAAAATGATTAATAGTTTAGTGTTATAAAAGTAAAATTTTTACACATTAAAAATATATAAGAATATATATCGCGTATATATTTTCATTTTAATCCAAGTTGTTTATCTAGTATAGCTCGCGTATTTTATTGAATATATATTTTTTCATTTTATTCTCAACTCCAAACGGGAACCACAGTAGCACAGTGATTAAGTTGGCGAGATCCTTTGCCGATATTTGAATGAAGTTTTGGCTATAACTGCTTTTTCATTAACTTGTATGTTATTATAGAATACCGCTGTATTTAAAAACGGATATGGTTTCAAAGTGTACCCAAGACGTAGCGTCAAAGTTTGATAAATCAGTTTAGGTATCATTTCGTTATTTTATTATTATTCATGATCTTTTCACCTTTTAATTGCTCTAACGGAGCATTTATGAAAATACGAAATTTTATAAATTTTTCCTCAGCATTACTTTTTATAATCTACTTTTTAAAATCTTATTTCATACACCTTACTTTACAAATAATGCTTCAGTTTGTAAAGCCATAAGACACTGATTGGGTTGGTCTTCAATAAATCAGAGGACTTATTTTATAATACATTATTTCAGCTACCTTTTTTTAAAATCTTATTCACACGTCTTTTTTTTGAAAAGGTGTAACTGGCCAGTGGTCCGCAACCCCCGGTACCGGTTCGTGGATCAAAAAGCTCGGGGCTGCACAAGGAATATTAAATTATTTCTATTTTATTAACTGTGGTGTATTTCTCTGGGTTTGGTGGCTTTTTAAAGAAATCCCTTATAACCCATGTTAAATCACTTTATATTTATTTTTTAGCATAACTGTATTTTATTCTGAAGGAATATTTAAATACGATTAAATTAAAATTATTAAATCAAAACATTCTAAAATGTATACAATCAATCTCCCTTCCCACCTTCAGCGTGCCGCGGTAAAATTTGATCGGTTTGCAGCTATAAAAAGGTTAAGGAACACTGCTGTAAACTGTAGAATAAGGTTTAACGAAAATTGTTTTTAGAACTTCAAAACCTACCCATGAAGAAAAGGTGTTATCTTGTAAATAAAAGAAGGAAAAAATAAAATAAAAATATTTATTTTAAGAGCACTTCCACAAGGGAATGAAGTTTAGGTAGTTGAGCTTTTTTATGGTAAAAAGTCAAAGTAATTTTTGTTTAAGAAAAACAGTCATTTTAGTACTTTTTAACATGTATTGCGATGAGAGGACATCTACTATATAAAGGGGTGGCCAACCTTTTGGGGAAGAGTGCCACTATTTGATTAAAAAAATTATGCTTGTCACAATTTCAGCCTTTTCAACAAAAATATGAAAAGGTGAAAAAATGTTATTTCTAGGCTTATAATGAGATTTTTATGAAAGCAGCACATTTCTTAGGCAAATCGAAGTTCGGTAGGAAAAATATAATATTTTTTCTATAATCTCAAATTATTTAAGTGTCCCATAATATCGGTAGATAAATTCAACATCTAATCTTCATTCTTGAGTAGCAAACACTCGCTAGACGTTTCATTGCTTTCTTCCAGATGTTTCAAAACACGCTCTCTCAAACTCTAAAATCTCGAGAGTGCACTTCGTCTGGAAAGCCAGCGCACACAACAATGGAGAGTATTCTGTACATAAAAATTTTCTATTGTAATTCATTTAACTATTTATATTTATAATATATTTTGAGAGGATTTTTTTTGTCCGAGACAATTGCATTTTAACATTGTAAAAAAAAAATGTTATTTATTATTATTTTTTCAATTTTTCCAATAAGTCTTCACGTGTCACTGCTACAACTCCGCCGTGTCACGGTTTGACCACCCCTGCACTAAATAGTTACAAGAGGAAAAAAAAAAAAAACAGGTACATTTAACAGCTTTTTTAGAATTCCTTTTAAAAAAACTGTCGAGATGTCAGTGCACGATAAATCGGAAATTGGGAAAAAAAAAGCTAGGATAGAACCTATTCGACGGTACGGGATAGAAAGTTGGAGTCATGAAATGTTGCAATTACACTGTACTACTCAGAATATGTACTACTCAGAATATCCAATGTACTAAAATAAGTTTCGGTTACTTATATTGGAAAATAATTTTATTTTGAGTCCAAAATTATCTAATCAAAATTAAGTCTTTTTCCACATTTTTTCTCAATTCCTACAATTAGTTCACTCTCTACCTATATATATTTATTTATATATTTTTTTCAAATTTTCAATCGTTAATAAAATACTTTCTATTCCTCCAATCAAGTTCAAATAAATTTTTTTAAACATGTAGTGAATGACACTTGATGTTATTAGTTTTTCAAATATTAATTCATTAACTGCCGGTTAATTAATTAAATTAAATTAATTACCTGTTTTCGACATCAACTTAGATTCGTTTTCATTATTGTAACAATGTAACTGTTAAGACAATGGCAAAAGTTGGCGTCGAAAACCGGTTTTTCAGCCAGACTAGCCAAACCGGGTGTGCATTGTTACAACAATGCAGACAAAGTATGCTCTTTTTTCAATTCCTACCTCTATTAGTTCTCTCTCCTCTCCTCTCTCTCTATATATATATGGTCGCGGTAGCCAAGTGTTCTAGGCATCGGATCATGGCTAGCGTTGTCATGAGTTCAATCCCAGTACCACTGAAGACCCTCTGTGTAGGGGAGCGATGCACGTTAAATTTGTCGAGAGCTCAAACGTCCTCCCGTTGGTGTAGTAGTTAGGAGAGGGGGTGCAAACTCAGGTGTCGTCCGCGTCACTTGACCGTGGTTCAAAATCACGCGGACCGTCGCCAAAAGACCTCGTGTTGCTAAACAATGCGACGTTAATATTCACTTCACTATTTATATATATATATATATCTTGTGTTCAAAATTTCAATCGCTAATAAAATACTTTCTATTCATCCATTCAAAGTAGGAATTGGCATAATTTTTTTTATATTACTTGCTTCCAAAATTCAATCCAATCCTTTTGTAAAAATATTAAATTTAAAAAAAAAATTTTCTTAATCTCTGCATCACAGAGCATCTTTTCTGCATGGGTAAGTTCCTGTTAATAATAATTTTCGCCGTACAACCGAGAGATTCATCCTATTTATTATACATACCGCGAAGATATATCTGTTATTTGAATGATTTTTATTTAATTTTAGTTTAAAATTGGAACAAATATGGATTTCTTTTGTGTAAACCATTTGAAAGAACGAAAGAAAAAAAAATGGAAGGATTTTTGAACGATTCAACGATTCTAGAATTTGAGTTAAAAAAAAAAAAAATAAGAATTAGAAAGTTAAAACCATGGTATTTATTTTTCACCGTTATGTATTTAAACAGGAAAATCTAAATTTTTCTGTACATTTCAGTACGGCAAGGAAAAATAAAAATAAGGTATTACTCTAAGGTGGTGGGAATTTAATTAACTTAACTCCCCAAGCGAGAGATATTTTATACAGGTAAATGAAATCATAACAAATTAAGACGAGTAGAAATTATTAAACCCTCAAGTAATACATAGAAAAGGTCTGAGAAATAGAAAGTTAATTGAAATGGGTACTAAAAATTAGAAGACAATTGAAAAGCTCAGCTCAACTAATTAAATTAATAGTTTGGTGTTTAAAATATTAATCATCTGTTTGAAAAATTAAAAGGCAAATATGGTTGCTACAGCCACATATTACACCCAGCATATTAAGATTTAAATTAATGGAATATTCCAAAGAAGTGTTTTCAGAATTCGGGGAATTAATATTTTTGATGGAAGAGAGAGAGATTCGCTTTTAAAAGTTTTTCTTAGTAAATTTATAAATATCTTTGAAACGAATAGGATTTAGTGTATTTGTTATTTTATAAATAGCTTCAAATTTAACTTTTATAAAAATGATAGATATATATTTTTATATCTTTATAACAAAAAGTATAAAAAAAGAGTTATTACATTATATGCACACACACACACACTTACATCATAGTAAATATATTACATATAATATACTTTTATTATATGCTGTCTCATTTGAAAAAGAAAATGCAATTTTTTCTAAACCAAACTAATAAAAAAAAAATCGGTTGTACAAATAATTCGTTAATTCGGGGTTTATATTATTCGCTAAATGGGGGGGGGGGATTCATTTTATCCAGGGAAAAGAAAAAATTCGTTAAATAGGGTTTCTTTAAATCGGAGTCCGACTCTATAATAATTTTAATGTAATTTAAGATATCGACGTATGCTTTCGCAAATTAAAGTAATGTTTAGTATTAAAAATTTGAATCAGTATTTGTTTGGGGGGGGGGGGAATCTTAGCTTGAAATCTAACATACGTTCAAACAATTAAAATTGGATAAATCAAGTAATATTGGATCTTTGGAATAATTTTATTTACAACAATACTAAACAACACATCCCGGCGTTTTCTACACGGGCATTTTCAAATGTATAAAACTTTCCTCCTCTTTTTCCCCCCTCCAGCGAAATTTCTTATATTTTTGATGCCAACACTTCCTGGTAATTTCTATATTTATGTGATTAATATTCCATTTTTTTTTCGAAATTCTTTCCACCATTCCCCTAGACAAAATAGAAAATTAAATTAACCTTAGAAGCCCAGAAATTAGAAAACATCCCGATTAATGTTTTTTGAAATAAAATTTGTCAAATAAAAAAGGGACATAAGAGACATACAATCAATGGTCCAAAATAAACAATTGATATTTATGGCAATAATCGCCCTGTGTTTTGTGAATTTCCCCGCTTTTCCCCATGTAATCAATGCCAATTCCAGCATCAAGCTATCAAAACCAATGATCCGGTCATTCGATTCAACTTTATGACTAACTGATGTGTGATAAGAAATTTTACGATTCAAATTTTTAATCAGAGAAATTACGTTAGCTCTTAAACTAAACAATAAAAAATGAATTTCAAGTACTTAGGTGACATATTTAGTTTTCTCTAGTGCACACATACAACGCGAAAGATATTGGCTGTGGATTTCGTATTTCGAACGAATTTGTGCTCGTTAAAAGTAGCTAGTTTGAAACTCCTGATGCGATGTGGTACAGATACAAGAAGACTGAGGTACCAGCTGAGCTGCCGTCCTCCTCACTTAATCACAGTTCCAAAAAATGTTCTTCAACATTACCTCTTGCATTATTCTAGTACTACGGTAATGAATCCAAAACAATTCCTTTCAAGTAATAATAAGAATTAATGCACATTAAATGACCGAAACTTGAGAGTTTAAAGTGATGTGGTTTAAAAGCTCCTCGACATCCTTGTTACTTGATTGCGATTGAAAATTACAAGGTCTGTATTAATAATCTATTGAGCTGTTCTAGTTTGATATTGACGCAATATCAAATTTATAGAGTCAAATCGTTTTTCGATTCATCATTTTAGCCCAAAGAGTCTTATGAAATAATCTGAGCAATTACAACATTGACGCTGCATGGAAGTTTGATAAGCGAGGTACAATTATTCAACCACGATTTGAGGCCTAGGTAGCCGAGTGGCCATGATCGTGAACTCGTGGGCAGCGTTGTAATGCCTGTCGTTTAGAGGGGCTCTTGCATGTTAAATCTATCGTTCAAAGTCTCCCTGTTTGTGGGGTGTGAAAGTTTGAAGAGGAGGTTCCATGTCACGGGCTGCCCTCTTCATTTGACGGTTCAAAATTATAAAGTCCGTCACCAAGGGGCTCAATTCATGACGGTCACATGATACAGATAAACACGTGTTCTCCATTGAGCTCAAAACAAACATTCAACTTATTGTACTTGTTGTTCTAATAGTAAAACTTTAATAAAATTTCAAATTTCACAATTAGGTAAAAATACTCAAATATTACACGAAAAATTTCTTCTTTAAAATTAAAAAAAACTTATTTTTTTGCATGTACTTTTAATAAAATGCATTTCTTATACCTATGTGCATTATTATTCTTGACAAATATGTAATTTTTGAGATGAAGTTCTAAAAAGCAAACGTTAGCAACCACTAAGCGCATGAACTGATTTTAGCTAGAAACACATGATTGCTTTTATCGTGTGACTGTGACATTGCATGAATTTTTGAAATAATCGGCTAAAGACATGTGGTTATCATTATCATGTGACTATGACGTCATATGAGTTTTTGAGTTGATTGGCTAAGGATACATGGCTATTATTATATGACTAAGACGTCATATGAATTTTTGAACTGATTGGCTAAAGACACGTGGTTATCATTATCATGTGACTATGACGTGACATGAATTGAGCCCATTACTCTCGTGTTGCTTCATTGGTAAAAAAATTAAATCAACCAACCGTGATTCGAAATAAAAAAGTCAATCTAAAATTTTTTTCCCGTCGAGTAGCGAACATAAAAGAAATGATATTCAATTATATAAGGGATTACTGTGTACTTTGAGTTAATTAATTGAATTAATTAAATGTTTAAAAACTCAATAATTAATAGACTCAAGCATTCATATTTAATTCCCATGCATAAAAATAAGCTACCTGAAAGCGATTTTTGTTTTTGAATCAGTCAGAAAACACTCTTTTATAATCTTTGCTATATCCAATCTAATGCGAGGAGACTTATACCACTTGCAGTCTGGGCAGTGCTTCCATACATGCTATGCTCATACCCACATACATGTATGCATGCGATGCCGTAAATGCCGGTGAATTTGAATTTCGCCCCGAAGGGTATCCGACAAATCTGTGAACCTCCCTCTGATTGGTTGGTGGAGCTTATGCATTTAGAGGGAACGAAAGAGGGACCTACCTTATTAAAGCAGACCCCAGGCTCTTTTTCAAAATGTACCAACAGCACAAGTTGAGCAAAGATATCACGTCTCTGTGTAGAAATGTGCGCTTTTTTTCGTTCTTTTTATTTTTCCATCCCTTCCCAAATATCAAACGACACCGGGTTTCTTTTATCGTAAGGTAAAGACGTATGCCAATAGTTTGTGTCGGGGTGGGAGGGGACGCGTGTATGGATATATTTTAATATCTTGACGATTTTTTTAAAAGGTGTTGTGGGGAGGGGTAAGTTTTTTTCCCCGTAGTTGTGTTGGGTTGAGATCCATCCTCTCCTCTCTTTCTTTCTTTTGAAGAAGTTCTCCAGTGGGACTAATTTTGCTCCGAGGTGGAATTTTCTTTGAGCATCGGGGGTCGGGTAGATATTTACATGCCGATTTACCTGTCTTCCTTCGGATGCAACTAAATCGTTTTAAATTTTCTCGACGAATTTGATAGTTTTATTAGCTATGGTAAATATTAATGGAAAGGGGATTAAAACGATTTATTATTGCTGTAGTCTTTTTTTTACTTAACAATTTGGTAATTAAACGTGAAATCATAGTTTGATAATCATGTAACGATTCTATATAAAGAAACCAGAGGATTGTTGATTGACATCGCACTATAAAAAATACGAGGGCTATTGGAGGCGAACTTCGTAATTCTGAACCCTAGCCTAGTGGTCAAGGTCACGGATTCGTGGCTGACATGTCATGGGTTCGAAGCTCAAACGTCTTCCCGTTGGTGGTGGGTTGAAGTTAGGAGAGGGAATGCCAGCTCAGGTGTCGTCCTTGTCACTTGACTATGGTTCAAAATTATATGGTCCGTCACCAATAGCCCTCGTACAGCTTTATAGAGCGATGTGAAAAAAGTCTTACTCACTCCACACCCCGCGGACGGGAGGACTTTGAGCCCCGACAGATTTAACGTGCATCAATCCCTCTACATTGTGACTCTAGAGTTGCACTTTGGTTCGAAATGACACGCCGGCCATGAATCTGTAACCATGACTACTAGGCTACCCCCGTGGTCACATGAAAAAACTAGGAGATTGCTATGAATGTGAATATGTTTAGCAACCATAGACGTATGATAAGTCACGAACCTTTGACCCTAAATGTTTCAGTTGAGTCACGTGTTCTAGTCCTGAATTTACTTACCGTGTAGAGGAGCTGATACCTGATAAATCTCCGCGTCACTTGACCATGGTTCAAAATTACGCGGACCGTCGCCAAAAGCCCTCGTGTTGCTAATCAGTGCGACGTTAATATTCTCTCACTCACTCTCACCTGCTAAATCCATAAGGGCTGCAAGTGTTTACTCTGTCATAGTTTGGATGTAGAACGTGGGTGCCTGCTCAGATTTCCATCTCGTCATCCGAAAGTAATTTAAAATTGTGAGCTGTAGTTTATGGACCCTTAAATTATGCAGATATTGATAGATGTAAATGCTCAGCAAGCGGACTCTGCAACTGGTTCTTATCATTGAATTCATTGCCAGGGATGCTTTAGTTGAGTGATACGTTCGAGTCCTGAACCTATTTAAGATTTATTATGTAGCAGGACTGATACATGTATCGAGGCTCATTCTGAAAGAAAATTAGCTAGTCGCTGTAGCCAATGGCTATGGTCAAGAGCTCGTGGCCGGCGTGTCATTTCGAGCCCTATAGCCATTGCAGATCCACCGTGTATAGGAGCTGATGCACGTTTAATCTATCGAGACTCAAAGTCCTCCATTAGCATGGTAAAGTAGCTTGAAGAAGTGGGGGGGGGGGAGGAAGCTCATGAGTCGTCCTTGTCATTTGATTGTAATTTAGAATTAAGAGGTCCGTTGCCAATAGCCCTCGTGTTATTTTATAGTGTGACGGAACATTCCCTGAAGGAGCATAGACATTGAGAAATGTCAGTTCAGGAATCGATTTCATTATCCGGCGGTGGTTCAAAATTATAAATCATACTAGTTGGGTTTAGGGGGCCTTTGACTCTTGCTGAAATATGCAGCTGTAAAGGGTCACACAAATAATAAATATATAAACATACTCATTTTGGGCCAGACAGACAGCCGAGCAATGGTCGAGCACAGGTAAATGTGGTGTGGGTAATTACATTCGTACGGTTTACAGAAAGGCCGAGGTAGCTAAGTGATCAGGGACGTCTTGAGGCATGAGCCAACTGAGCCCGGGCCCCGTTTCTTTCACGACTTTGTCTTAATAAGATCAAGATCCGTATAATTTTAAGTGGGCCAAATATTATTTCCGTACATATTCTCCGAAAGACAGGGAATTTCAAACTGCATGTCAACTGGAAAAAGTTGGTAAGACTGCATTTTTATATGAGGGCCGTTTTCCATGCCTAAAACTAATACCATAAATAATCATTCAACTCATTTAGTCGAAATGCACCCATTGGTCATGTCAGTTTGTACCAAGGTTCTTAGAGATTGTGGGTCGTGCACTTTTATTTGTTTCAAATGACTGTTCGGACGAGAATTTGACGATACACGCTATATACTGTATTCTTTTAAGGATATCGGGTAGGGTCTACTTTTACATAGGGGCCCAGGGCCTCAGAGAGTCTTAAGACGTCCCTGTAAGTGATAAGTCCAGATGAGAGTTCGAATTCTGATTCCTTAACACAAGAATTCGTTGTGCATGATGCTAACTGATTTTAAACGAAACTAGACTCAAAAGTTCTTGCAGTTGTTCTTACAAGGTATGTAATATGGCGAAAAATCTGAAGAATTGAATATCGAGTTTAAAATCATTTTTGTAACCGGACACCTTTTACATTTTAAAACATTATTTGTATTTAATCCGGTTTCTTAAAATTTATTTTGATGTGTATATCATTTAATTTCTGATGATTTTCTTTCTCACAAGTAGTTGGTTATGAGCTCAGTATGCAGTGGCGTAACGTACATCCCAGCAAACCCCTGCATCGCGAGGGGGAGGGTACGATTCTAAGAGGCCCAAACCTGACTCTCGCCAAGTATTTATCCTTTGTAAGATCTGGCTTGAGGCTCAAAACCTGACTTTGCAGGGGGTCTTAATACTCTCCATTAATCCACTGACAGTATGTCAGGTATTTTATATGCATACGGAAATTTTACAATTCTTTTCTTGAAACTAGTAACATTAGTAATGATCGGTCTAACCTGTAACATAAAAGGATTCATATAACTTTTAAATATCTTGGTTTTAACTCTCCGATATTAATTTTTATTTAAATTTAAGTTATTATATTACATTACATGTGTGATGCATTTTTATACGTGATAATTTTAAACATACAAAGATATATCCATAACTTTTCATTCTTAACGTAAATTTGATAGGACATCAAAAACAAAATATGATGATTTTTACAGTAATAATGTGATTATTTTTTTCTTTATTTGGGATTACTTTTAGAAAGGAATATTATCCATACATTTTAAATATTTTAATAATTTAGATTGAAATTTAAGTGGGGAAATTTTATAGTCTTCTGTATCAAAACTATTTTTTGAAATTCCTTTGAATTATTTTGGGAATATAATTGTCAGTGAGTCGCAGAAGAGGAAGATTCTAAATAGTATTTCTGAAAAATTTCAAGATTTATGATAAAATTTTTAAAAAAATATTTTCTTGTTTTGTGTGTGTGGTCGTAAGAAAAAGGTGTTTATTATCTTCAAAAGATAGAGGTTATAATTTTTAGATTTCGTGGAATACAACCGAGATACTGAGAGAAGATCTTTAATTCCGTATAAAGGTCTCTCAGAATTTTAATCCAAAACTATACTCATAAAAAAACCAACGGAATTGAAAATTTTATATAGAAATTCTATAATTAAATCACTTCTTGGAAAGACTCTTAAAGAGAAAGAGAAATATGCTCTATCAATTAAAGTTTATTTAGTATGATTTTGTGAATCCAAATGTATTCAATTCTTGAAGTTTAGCGTAGGTTAATTTGTTGCAGCTGTTGATTTTTTTTTAGATACTGATGACTTTTTCCTTTTGAATACAAAGTATTTTTATATAATAATGATTAAAATTTATTCTATATTCTATTTTTTATCCAATTTTACTGCTTTTTTTAAATATTTATTTTTTATTTAGTTTATTTAAAGGTCGCTTAGGAAAAAAAATGCTTTGTAGAGATTTTTGATAAAATCATAATGATTTCCAGAATTTTGAATGTGTGTGAAGAAAGTTAATTTTAAACACATTTAAATATTAAATAAAGGAAATATATATATACTTTATTTAAGCATTTCCAGTATTTCGTATGAAAATTTAAATTTATCCAGAAAGCTTTTAACTCTCTCACACACATAGGTTTAAAAAAATTAAATTTTTGTATTATAAATTAAGCCCTCCCCCTTTTAAATACTTTCTTTTCCTTTTCTTAAATTTCTTTACGTTATATGTATTTACATACATATGGTTAATTATTACGTAAGTGTCCAAAGAGAGTATCTATATCCTTCTAAGCTTTTAAAGATGATTATGAGGGGGGGGGGTTAAATATTGGTTCAAAAATTAAATTAATTGCTCATATCCCAGTATGTTTACTTAAATGCTTTTTTTTCAAACATTGCAATATAAAAGTGGAATAACTTTTGTAATTAGATTTTATTAAGTGAGAAAAATAACTTAAATAGTGCCCCTAGTAAATGAATCTGTTAAAAAGAAAATGTGTATTTAACGCTAATTATTTCATTGAACCGATGCCATCATTTGAATTATAAATATTAAGAGCAATAAAAAAATAATTGCTAACATTAGCTAAAAAAAAAATAAAATAATATCGCTTAAACAAATTATGCTTCACTAACAAAAATGTAATTTTTCCAGTTAATGTTGGCTTAAAATAATTAAAAAAACATGTTTTTTAATTACAAAAAGTGAAGACCTAATAGACAAAATTAGCAGCAAATAGACTTATATAAATATTTATGTCAGGTTAATATTACTCTTATCTTAAAGCTATATAGTTTACTTAAAAATATATTGCATTTTATAACCATAGCATAAATAGAATCTAATTTTCCCGAAGAAAAAAATTAGAAGTTTTTAGAGTAAAGTATTCAAATCGGAATTCTTTTTTTAGAAAATTCTATAATAATCAGTGCATCATTTATAATAACATCTCTAGATAAATTGGGAGTGATATATAGGACAAATATCTTTTAAACATACATTTTATAAGAAAAATTCTTGCCATTAGTTAACATAAAGGAAAAAAGAACTTACATACTAGCTTTATAACCGCGATTTATCGCCAAATATTAATTGTGTACCGGAAATTAATTGCCAAAGATTTTACAAATTATGGCAACCTATTTGATTCCATTCTAAGGACATTTTCAAAATGTCTCCCGGTGCAAGTACATATTTGTTGAAATTCACCAAATCTCGCCAATACTATGGTGCTTCGTAAGCATCAAAACGTCTTCAAAATATTAATTAAAAGAAAAATCTGTTTCATTAGTAATTAATAAGGAATGCAAAAGATCATTATACCAATAATACTATCGTTGAGTTATTTGAAATATTCATAGCAAATGAAATTTACTGTTAATTGATTCTAAATTACACAATATCAAAAATTAAAAATAAGCAATTCCAAATGCATTGAAATCAATTAATCTGAATCAATACAAACTTTTGCACAATTAAATTTTTAGACTTGCTTTTTATCAATAAATATATTCAATTATTCAGTATTAAATTGAAGAAAGAAATCAAATAATAAAATAACTAAAAACAAATTAATAATTAGTTTCAAGGAAAAACTATTGTGTTATGGCTTATGTGTCATAGTTTTCCCCCCATAACAGATGCAGCCCGTTAAATTACAAGTCCATTTCCAAATCTAATCCCTCTCAAAACGAATCCCTTATCAAAATAACTCATTGAATTTTAAGAAATAAGTCTTTTATTGTCAAACTTTTCATCCAAAGGCTTTTGTAATGGGAAGGCAGGGAAAAAGAAGGAAAAGGACTTAAGGAAAAATCATTATTCAATTATTTATTTATCATTTCTCCCCCTTCTCTTTCAATCTTCATCTTTTTCTTATCCGGAGTGTTATCTTTTACATTTCTTTCTGCATTCATTCATCTTCTTTTCCCCCTTATCCCGGGGAAATTCATATTATCATTATTTGAGAGATATAATTGACTGGGAGGAAGACTGAATGTGTGTGTGTGTAAATTGGAGAAGTGGAAAAAGATTTAGCAAAAGCCTCATTTTCGGAGAGTTTTTAAGTCATCTATTCATTTGTTATTTCATCTTCTTCTTCTACTTCTTAAGGCGGTAATTTCGTCTCGGGGTTTATATCGGCAAAGTCTTAATTTTTTTCCCTCTGCACTTTTTTTAGTGCTTGTGTGGTTTTATCTTTTTATTATTTGATCTTTATCTTCTTTTTCTTAACGGGGTGTTTTTGTATTGTTATTATTATTTTTTTTGTTTGCTTCTTTTTTTTTCTGTTATCTTATCTGAGGACTTTTCTTGCTGAATATTATTGTTTACTCACAAACAATGGCCTTTATTGCCCTTATGCGGTATTTTCGGTAAAAAGTTTAATACCGAAAGCGATTGGATGTTTTGAAAATGATTCTTTTTTTTTCGAGGGAGGGGGGGGGCCTTGTCGATTTGATTTAAAACGAGTATTTTCTTGGGTATTAGATAAATAGTTGTTGGGTTATGATATTTCATTTGATTTCAAATTGAATTTCATTTTGAATTATTTTTTTTCAATTTCTCCATTTATATAGAAATGTTAGAATAGAACCATTATAGAATGTTTTTACTACACAAATAAAATACATAAATATATGTCACCTTTAAAGTGTGAGATCCGTTAGTTCATAGAATAACTAAGTATTTCATTAAATAACTAGACAACTCAGTTAAAGTATATAAAATTATTGAATTCTATGATTTACCTAGGTGTTCTATAGAATAACGATTACTTGATCGTTAAAGTATGAAATGGGGCACTCGAAAGCTCTTTGAACCGGTTCTAGCTGGTTTTAGTCAGTTTTGAACCTCAATTCGAAGTGTCATCACAGCAATCCTTGCTCTAATAAATAATGAAAAATAAAATAAAAGTATTTCATATAAAATTTAAATTAATATTGTCTTACATTTTTGTTTGAAAAAGTTTACCCAATGTTTTTATGAAGCAACAGTTTTTCTTCTTAGCATATATTTCTTTTTGATAATATTTAAATATAAGTGTTTCTGTGTGCAACAAATTTTTTCACTCTCTGTTGAACTAATGTTAGCAATATGAGCAATAATAACTTATATCATCTGCTTTTCCTTATTATTTATCAATTAGTCATCCGCAATAGGGAGAAAATATATTTTTCGAGAGATTTTAGCTATTATGATCAATTAATTTTTAAAATAACTTTGAAATTGTTTATAATTTTTAATTTAACGGTCTATGTATAGTTATTTTATAGAATAACTAGGGAAAGTATGAAATGTTTTAGCTATTATATACTTTAACTAACTTGTCTAGTTATTTCATAGAATAACTAGGAAAATCAGGAATTTTTTTAGCTATTATGTACTTTAACTAACTTGTCTAGTTATTTCATGAAATACCTAGTAATTTTATGAAATAACTGAATTATACACTTTAGCGGTAACATATATATAAATAAAGTTGGACTCCGATTTAATGAACCCCTATTTAACAAATTTCGCGATTTAACGAAGCTTTTCTTTTCTCCAATTAAAATGGAGGCCCAACCCTCTATTTAACGACTAATACACCTAGAATTAACGAATTTTTTCAACAATCGAATTTTTTTTATTAGTTTGGATTAGGAAAAAAGGACTTTTCGAATGACATTCTTTTTACCCGGAAAAGTAAAAGACTTTTTTTTGTTAACAACAAATTCGTCAGTGAAGGATATAGCTCATTGTTAGACTTTACAGATGTAGATGAGTCAGGAGTGTAACCTACTGTGGGAATTTTGAATTGGACAGGAAATTCTTTTATCTCATTTTACTCCACAACGCAGTAGATATTTTAAGAGATTTTACAATTTGCTCCGTTTCCCGAAAGAAGTGAGGTTTGTTACATGTACGGTTATGTAGAAAATTTTCTTTTTGAAAATTTTTTAAGCATTTTAGATTGTGTCGAAATCAAATGCGCAGCGATTTTTATGCAGATATTGACAATGAAACTCTTATCAAACTGCATTTTCTAATTCCTTACATTGTTTACAAACTGTTAAAACATATCTCTCGCTGCAGGATGTCGAGGATGCAGCATTTTCTTCTCTGTCAGGAATCAAAAGTTTTCAAACATCTATTAGTCAATATTTTAAAATTTCCAATTAACTGGTGTGTAATAATTCGCTAATAGTATTTTTAGCTGCTAAATGAAAGGTGTGTAATTTAAATCAAGGAATATTTTTTGTGTAGTTGCTTAAGGAATTTCCTAAAGGTAGGTGCAAAAAGAATGTGTATTTTGCTTGGGCTCCATATTGCGAATAAGCCCGATTTAACGAATAATTTGTCCAGTCCCGATTCTACGAATTCATAGAGACCCAACATTTTACTCATTAATTAGGGATTATTCGTTTTTTCGGGGTGCACACAAAATACACGTCTTTTTGCACTTACAGTACAACGTCGTTTATCCGAACGTTTATTATCTGGAGCGTCAAATATCCGAACCAAAGTCCGGATTCGTTTTCGAACAGTGCAATGCTCAACATTTGTTGCCTGTGAGGCCAAAAGTGACGGGAAAACTATTTGGAGAATTTCAGCTGTGTGATTTGGTAAACATCTGCTCGGAATATTAGGTCAGTTTGTTTCCAAGTGAGGGGGTGTATACGTGCTCCTTTGTCAAGTTTTGCTGATGAAGAAACCTGGATGTCATGGGATGCAGAAGACTGTGAATTTCATATCCTAAATGATGAGTAGATTGTTAAAGACCCTGCAAGAAGAATCCGACCCTGTCGACGATGAAACGGATGAAGACGAGGACAATAACAACGAAAGTAGCAAATGCTGACTCGTTTACTGCGTTAGAGACAGCTATGGAGTGGTACGAACAACAATCAGAGTGCTGTCCTATTCAACTACTGCTGCTGAAGAGAATCAGAGATATTATACTGTCCATTCTTAAAAATATATATAATACTAATTCTATCACAGTTTTATTCTGTAGCCATTTTAAAATTATGACAAAAAAACGCATTGAATAAACGAAGGTGTACAATGGTACAACGAAAAATAGGTGATTATTTTCCGCAATCAAGCTAAAATTGCGACATTTTTCACCTATTTTGCTTTCGCAAGCACGTTTCCCGCATGGGATGATTTTCAAAATTTGTATAGTGTCTAGTATCATATACTGCATCGATCGCCTTCGGTTTTCGGTTATCCGAACAATTGCGTATCCGAACAATGCCCAGTCCCAATTGATTCGGATAAACGACGTTCTACTGTACCTTTTTGAAATTCCATAAGCAACACCAAAAGTATCCATAGGTAGATATTACACACTTTTTATTCAATAGCGACAATACTAAGCGAATTATTACTCACTAGTTAATCGAAAGTTTTAAAATACTGACTAATAGATGTTTGACCTGCTAATCATAGCCAAGCGTGATGAATGCACAGTTTTGTAGCTGAACTTTTATGTTTAAACTTTGCTATTAAACGGATCATTGAACAAAATAGCGTCATCTCAGGCTATCTCATCCATACAGACTCTCTTTCCTCCATAGATTCTTTTAAGTGTATTTCTTCATCTAACAACATAACCGTCGAGATCCAAAAGCAACTTAAAAGCCTAAAAGATGATATTGTACTGTCCCCATTCTAAAAAAATATATATAATACTAATTCTATCACAGTTTTATTCTGAAGCCATTTTAAAATTATGACAAAAAACATATTTGGGACCTTAATTTTGGACATGAGTATAATTGAGAATAGAAGTACCTCTCTCTAATCCATAATACTAATTAATTCATGCTGGGTTTCTATGAGAATACTAATTATAAAAGCATGCTATTAAAAATATATCTGACAAAATATATATTATTAATTACCAAACATTGAAATTCTAATTTTTATCAAAAAATATTGAAGGACTTTTTAAGACTATTCTTGAAGCGTATAGATTAATCGTATTCTGCTTGCCATAAAAACATGTTAAACTGATCTCTTTTATATCCAGTTCGTCAACTAAATCTTTTTGTTCTAAACTTTATAGATAAGTTAAATATGAATCGTCAACGAGAACAAGATCATTAGTATTCAAAAGTTGTTTTGAATTAATGATAATCAAAAAGAATTAAAAAATCACGCAGATGATGCATGATGTAATTAAAATTCATCTATGTAATTATTACGTTATGGTTAACTTGTAGTTTTAACGAGTATGTGTTATCTATAAAAATAATCATTCTGTTTTTACTAGCGATGATGAACGATAGATTTACATATTCATTAGTCGCAACTATGACTAATGTAGCAATTTAATGTTACTTACATTAAACCATTAATCAAGCTCTTTAACGAGAAACAATAAAATAGATCACTTAATTCGTAGTGATTGCAATATTACTCATCTGCGTGATTCTCGTTGTATTTATTCTCAGTAGGCGTTAATTAAATACAACTGTTGTCAATCTTCACGGAGCTAAGAAAGTTAGTTGGATTTTCTTAAAAGTTTTCTGGGCATATTTCCCCTAAAAATCACAGAAAGACTCATTCAGTTGTTTTAGGATTGTGTTATCCATAAGACGAAATGAACTGAAAATTAGAATATTGGAAATGCTTGAAAACTATAGGGTTTATAATCGTAATCAAAATTGGCTCGGAGTAGATTTAAAAATAAAAAAAAAAATCATTAATATTATTTTTAAGTAACAGAATTATAATCCTTAACAGAAGAGCATGCCCAATAAATTATAATTACTATTCAGAAAATGCTAGGCTCGATATTAAAGTCAAAATCATTTAGTGCGAATATGACTTTTTTCGAAAGGTCTAAGGCAGGGGTGGCCAACCCGCGGCACGCGTGCCACATTGTGGCACGCGGGAGTCGTAACTGTGGCACGCGAAGGCTTATTGAAAAATTACAGAAATTTTATGAAAATATTACTGAAATAATTGAAGTACAATAGAAAATTATCATAAAGATAATATGTAAAAAACAGAAATTTTCTGCATGAGATTTTAAAGGCGCTATGCAAGATTTTTTCTTTTCTTCAGTATAGCGCCAAAAATGAGATCTTGCTCATTTATTTACAATTCCACGGCATTCCAAATTTCCGAGAAAAGTGTTGAGTAGCGTGAGGCTAAAAACAAATAAATTCTCTCTGTCTCGGAAGGTCGAATCTGCCCAAAAAGTCACCCTCTCTCAGGGGCGGTTAATTTTTAACATCTCGGATTTCCATTCGAATTTCAGCTTTCCCTTGCAGTGCTGAAGTTTAGCATTTATAGCTATTGGCTGTCAGCGTAATGTCAGATAAAAAGGTTTTTCCGAAGGTGTTGGCTATTTAGGAATTCTGTTATGTCAAGAAGTAATTCTGCAATATATTAGGAGAGCAATTGTTGATACGGTAGAAGTAACTCTATCTGAACAAAGTAGCCGCTTTATGAAGAAGAGGGAGTGAGAACTTGCATCCATGACTAATCAAGATGCTGGATTCGGAGCCTAGAAAATTTGTAGCGTAACATCGGCAAATTGTTTCTACCTGCCAGATTCAGTCGATTTTAAACTCTGTTTAGGAAGACGTTAAGCTTTTTTTCCTTTTCTAAAATTGTTTTTAGATTTTAGTGTGGAGCATCGTTGCTTAAAAAAATTTTTTTTAAGAGCATATTGCAGCACGTGATTTTAAATTTGTCTTGGAAGAACAATACTTGTTTACACTTCAAAATGCTTCCAAGCCTGTTTGTTTGATATGTGGAATTTGTATAGCAGTTCCAAAAGAATTTAACTTGGACCGTCATTTCAAACACCTGCATAGTGATTTCAACAGCAAATATCCTGTTGGATCAAATTTGAGAACGGAATTTATCAATAAAAAAAGAAATCTTTAGCAGGTGAACAATCTTTGTTCCAGAAGGAAAATGACGAAATGGAAACCACTGTGAAGGCTTCTTTTGAACTTTCTTTGTTGTTAGCCCGCAAGAACAAACCATATTCTGACGGAGAGGAGATGATAAAATGTAACCTTTTAATTTTCGCCCAAAATGTCGGTGATCCAAATGTCAAAAATATGGTTGATAAAATAGCTTTGTGTCTAGAAATACCGTCATGCATCGTATAGTTCACATGGTTCAGGATGTTGGAATGCAAATTGTCTCTGGACTACGAAATTGCAAATATTTTTCGTTAACTTTGGATGAAAGCTGTGATATCACAGACAATGCGCAGTTAAGCACCTTTGTGCATTACACGAATGAAAATTTTGATACTGTGGAAGAACTTCTTGATTTGTGGCAACTAGTTCTAACTACAGGTGAAGATATTTTTAAGAAACGTAAAAATGTAATTGAAGTTAACAAAGTAGAATGGATAAAATTAGACAGTGTTTGCACACAGATGGAGTGCCTTGCATGGTTGGCAGATTAAAAGGTTTTGTTGTATTGCTTGAAAATTATTTGGGAAGAAAAGTTTTCAAGTATCATTGTATTACTCATCAAGAAGCTCTTTGTGCCAAGGACTTAAACTTGTCTTTCGGTGTTGGCCCCATGGTGCACTGTATCAACAAAATATGAGCTCGTGCACTGAATCAACAAAAATTTTGTACGCTTTCCCCCGAAGAAACGGAAGAAAAGGGCGAGTTACTTCTTCATTGTAGTGTGTGCGCTCTTGCGAGATTTTGGAGTTTGAGGGAATGTGTTTTAGAATATCTGGAAGAAAACGATGAACTGCCCAGTGAATGCTCGCTCCACATGAGTGAAAATTGGCTGTGGGATTTAGCTTTTCTTACCGATATAATGGAAAATTTAAACAATTTAAATTTAAGATTACAGGGAAAAAATTGTATTTTTCCTACCCTAGTTGGTCATGTATTTTCTTTTGTGAACAAATTTTTGCTTTTTTGTCTGGATTTGGAGAGAAAAATTAACTAATTTTCCATTCATGCAGGAATTATCTGCCAAAGTTAGTAATGATCCGAACTATGATAGATTTAAAAATTTAATATCCATTTTGCAGGATTCTTTCAGTGCCAGGTTTGAGGATTTTAAAGATGATAAAAAAATACTGGACTTTTCACTAATCCTTTTTTGATTTCTCTTCAAGACATTAATTGCTACCCATCTCATTTACAAATTGGAATTATTGACCTATAGCCCCATATTAATCTGAAAAGCAAACATAAGGAAATTATTTTAACCGTAAATGATCCGAATTGCTTCGAATTTTGGAAATTTGCTCTACCAAGCAATTTTCCAAATTTACATGATTTAGCGGTCAGATATTGTTGTAGGTTTGGATCAACATATGTTTGTGAAGAAATGTTTTCTGTTATGAACGTAATTAAATCAAAATATCGCTCAATATTAACTGATATGCACCTAAAACACATAATTTTTTTAGCATCTTCATGAACCAATCCAAATATAGAGGATTTAGTAAAAAAAACTACAAATTCAAAAGACACATTATAAGAAAGTAGTGATTGCTTAGTAATAATTTAAAATTAAACTTTTCAAGTTGCTTACATTTATTTTCTACATAAGCTAACTGACTGATCCTGTAAAAATTTATCAACAATACAATATGTTTCTACTTTTGTTTTATTTGTTATACCATTTTTAAAAAAAATTTTTTTTACATTTTCACTATATAGAATTTGCAATTAAAAATATGTTTTTGGTGTAAATAAGCCTACAAGTAACATTTTTTGCACTTTTGTAAATTTTTTAGTTTGGTGGAAAAGTTGGAAGCGGCACGCGTAACTTTTTTGTATCAGATTGTGGCACGCTTCCCAAAAAGGTTGGCCACCCCTGGTCTAAGGCATAGGTTCCCAACCTTTTTCGAACTGGTGCCCCCTTTCCTAGTAAATATTTCAATACCGCCCCCTCCCACTCTAGAGAAATAAGAGTGTACATAATACATGGTGAAAACAAGAGTTAAATTTTAGAAAATTATTCTATTACTAATAGAATATATTTTTTAGTTTAATTTTTTAAGCTCCAATTATTTTACTTGCGAATCTGAAATAGCTATTGCCACAAATATATTTAAATATATAACATTATATATTTTAGTCATAGCGCTATGTTGGAATTGAAACGCTACTGAATTTCTTCTTCATTTAAAAGACTGGAATAAAAGTTTTAGCTTACCTGTTATAAAGACAGGTAGGGGTTTTAGATTATACGAAGTAATTCGTAATAAAAACTATTGCTTTCAAAATAAATATAAATTGACCGTTTCAGCCTTTAAAGAATCGCATTTTAATTCCTGGTTAACATATTTAATTATGTGTCTTGGATAATATACGAAATG
Organism: Trichonephila clavata; assembly: GCA_019973975.1. Lineage (NCBI taxonomy): Eukaryota > Metazoa > Arthropoda > Arachnida > Araneae > Nephilidae > Trichonephila > Trichonephila clavata. The sequence goes on along the minus strand of BMAO01005142.1, from coordinate 446,941 downwards.
AAATGCAGAGGATAAAATTTTTTTTTTTTTTTTGCTGCTCACAAAGACAACACGTGCACTACAGAAATAAAATGCACTATATCATTCAATTTAATGTTGGTCTGAATGTAATGTAATCTTTTAGTTTTTCATCCACTTCCCGAACTATCGAAATATGTGAATTTTCGTACATGTGATATAGAAATGATTTAAATGCATACAATCAACATAAGTAAACACTATTAAAGTTTACTTTTATTAGTACATAATCAGCGTGTTTTTTTAAAATCTTTTTTACACTAAATTTGATTAATTTGCTCAAGCCCCTCCGTGCCCTCCTAACGCCCCCTAATTTTCTCTAGGTCCTTTACTGCCCCCTGAAAGCCTTAAACGCCCACAAGGGGGCGTTATCACCCACGTTGAGAACTTATGGTCTAAGGCTTAAATGACTATATACATTTAGACCTCGTTTTAACAAATTCATCGGGACCGAATATTAGTTCAAATAATTCGTTATATCGGGGTCCAAGCAAAATGCAAATTTTTTGCGCTTACCTTTTAGAAATTCTATAATAAGCTTATTCTCCTTCATAAGCTCAATAGCCTTTTGCAGGTCAAGGCTGACTTCTATGAGCTCATCAATTGTCAGCTCCTGAGTGTGGGAATCCATCAGTTCCTGAGTGTGGGAATCCATCAGTTCCTGAGTGTCATCACTATCCACTTTTAAGTTTATTTCCCTTGCAAGATCGACAGCTTTTTCAGTCACATTAACAATTTCTCCAATATTACCAATTTTTTTTCTCAAGAAAATCGCGTAACTCCGGATTCGCGTAAATCAGGGCAACGTAAGTTGAGGTATTAATTATTTAATTATAGTAGAACAGTAGAACGTCGTTTATCAGAATCAATTGTAACCGGACACCGCTCGGATAACCGAAAACCGAATGCGATCCATGCAGTATATGAAACCGGACACTATACGAATATTGAAAATCATCACATGCCTCAAACGTACTTGAAGAAAAAGCAAAATAGGTGTAAAATGTCGAAATCTTACCTTATTATGGAAAACAATCACTTATTTTTCGCCGTACCATTGTAAACATTCGTTTTTTCGCTGTGAGGTCTCTTCTTGCGAAGAATTCTCTTGAGCAGCAGTAGTAGAGTAGGACAGCGCTCAGATTGTTGTTCGTACCACTCCATAGCTGTCTTTAACGCAAAAAATGCATCAGCATTTGATGGACTCTTGCTGACACGTTCCTTGCTGGCTTTAAAACCTGGTGCTGTGGATTCCCATTTCGAAGCCAATGACTTTCTTGGCAGAGCCTTCCAATATACTCCAGTCTTGTCTACGTTGTAAACGTAGTCTCTGGACTAACTTTCTTCTTCTCCATGCTGTAAAAATGTTTCCTTAAGCTTGGCAGAATTCTTATCGGCAGACACTAATTTGCCTTCAATATGCAGTTCCCTTATCCCATGGTGCGATTTAAAGCTCTTTAACCAACCAGTGCTAGCTTTGAAATCAGCCGAACCACTCAATTTCTCGTTAAGTTCCAGAACTTTTTCGCACAACAGAGGGTCCGATATCGGGTCTTCTTTGTGAAAACCATAAGTAGAGTACGTGATTAAGAACAGCATCATTTGCTTCCCTCAAGGTTTTCCTTTTCTTCGCGTCATCTTCTGGGTTAAGTTTTGACACGAAAATTTAAAATGTTTTCTCGGCTTTTCTTATGTTAGAAATTGTTGACTTTTGAACATTTTAAAACTGTGCTGGAGACGCTCCACTTTCTTCCTTCGAGAGACGGTTCAATATTTCAAATTTTGTCTCTATGTTGAAGACGTTGCGCTTCCATTTTGAATTCGAATCCATAGCAATTCACAACTCAACAAAAGAGCACGTATACACCCGTTCACCTGGAAACAAACTGACCTAATATTCCGTGCAGATGTTTACCAAGTCACACAACTGAAATTCCCCAAATATCCCTCACCTTGGGTTTTCCCGTCACTTTTGACCTCACGTGAAACAACTGTTGAGCACACTGACTGCACTGTTCGAAAACGTATCCGGACTTTGGTTCGGATATTTGACGCTCCGGATAATAAACGTTCGGATAAACGACGTTCTACTGTATTTATTATGTAATGATATTAACATAAAAATATAAACAATAAAAATTAAAACTATTTCTTCAATATAAATGAGCTAAAATTGTACACGTGTATTATGTATTGCGCACATCTTTTAAAAATATTTATTAAAATATTGATAAACAATGTAAATTTTCAATATTCTTTTAATATAGTTGAACAAAAGATAAATATTTTAAAGCGAACGTGGACTTGGACCACTCTTATTTATATAGCAATATTAGAGATATAATTTATGGCTTTCAGAGAGAGTTTGACACAATTGAATTGCGAATTTCAATTGACGATTCTGAATATCCAATGGTTAAACAATATCTTTGCGGATTCAAAATATTTTTCATATGAGATAAAAAATTTTCATACAGATGTGTAGAAACACAAAAGCGGAAATAAGAATCTATGCAATTTCTCTCCTGCAATGGCCTCCAATAATTTAAAATAAATGTCTTTATCGTTAAAATGATTTTCCAGTGGTTTTGGAATTCCGCAAATTTTGTGTTCCATAATTCTGAAGATATTAGTTCAATAAGCACCAGTTCAGAATAATAAACTTCTATCCTCTAAAAAAATGACAAATTTATAGAGTGGTGGAGTGTCATCGAGAATTATACCGTATGTCAAATCTCGGCGGCTGGTATAAGTTGCAGACGCCTGGTCTTTATAATGGAGAAAGTGTTACAAAAGTTGCTAAATTTTATTCCATAAATTAACTCGGCACTTCTCGTGCAGGGTGTGTCATACCCACCGTCTAACTTTTTTCAACGCTCCTTCTAAACCTTTTTTAGAAAATGAATAGTTTCTCGTGTAGCTGACTTTAAGGTTATATCCTTCGAGGGGCTTTAGCTTGTAGGCGAATTCTAAATTTATATTTTGGGATATCACCTCTTCTGGTATGTCATATCTTGCATGTGAATCACCGTTACAGTTCTGAATGCACGAGCACGTTTTAAATCTTCCTTATGCTATGGCGTATTATTGTAGTTATGATGAAAAAAATGTTATATTTAATTAATTCAATAGATATAGTATTTAATAGATATAGTACAACAATATTTTCAGACGAAGAAATTCTCTTCACGGTTATAATAAGGAAAAATCAAATGATGAAGAGCATAACAGCAAGTATGATTCCTCCACTGGAATCCATCCAGATTTAGAAAAGGGAGACCATGTTGAAAATAAATGTTTTATATGTAGAGACATAAAAACATTTGGAAAGAGCGTAATTTTAAATGAGATAACTGGTACACATCTTATCCACTTTCAGATGAACTTTTGAAAAAAAAAAACTATTGTGCTGGATCAAAATAAGAGAAAATAAAAAAAGAAATTCCAAAATTATTAAATTTATGGAATAGAGAAGTTTACTCTTAATGTTTTGTTTGAAAAAGATACAGATTGAAAAAAAAAAATTTAAGATCCAGTTAAAACATCGCATTCACTCACGTCGAGATTAAATGAGTGTATAAACAATGCACTGAATGCCCTTATAAAAAGAACAGAAAAACTAAATTTACGTGTGAAAAATGTAATAAACATGTTGTATTTCCTACTTTTCTTTCTTTTTATCTTTATAAATATATTTTACGGTAATAACACAACGTAAACACACTTGGGTATGACACACCCTGGACGAGAACTCTTAGTTCGTTTTTTTCATGCAAGTGATGCCGGGTTAAGTCACAAGAAGAACAGTAAGAAAAATGAAGACTTCATTAGAAAAAGTGTTGAAGCTAGATATTACAGAAATATGAGCATAGTTTCATATGAACAGGATGTTAAAGTGGAAAGTAAGTAAAAAGAGCTTTAAGGATATGGCTAGAAAATACTCCTCAAAAGCAGATTCAAACTGACACCAATACAAGTATAAATTACTTTTATTTTACGTTGGAATGAATGGCTGGTTTAAACGCACATTTTACAGTTTGCCTTAAATTTACACGGTTATACGTATAAATACCTATATACGATTTTGATTTACATGGATTTTTATATAAGGAACTTATCTTCCGAATAAATCAAATAATATTCGCATTTTTTCACCTCCTCCCTTACAATAAAATAAGATTTTTAGTCTTGTTTAGCAACAATTTAAAGTCATCAGAAGATATTTTTATGTTATGTATTAAGAGCCATATATTTGTGTAGACCACCTCTACTTTTAACTTAATTCATTTTATGAATTCTTATGCAGTAAATTCCTTGTTAATACGAAAAATTTAAAAACATCGTGTATTCGCACCTGTCTTTTTTATTGACAGCCCATCAATTTCATTTCTTCGAGGATGATAAATTCTTATAAAATCTTTCATACCTCCAGCACTCCAACTAAATCATGTTTGGCGTACATTATTCCTTATTACCTTTTTATATTTGAGCGTTGCATATATATTTCATTAATAATCCATTGGGCGTCCATACTCTTAATCAAATTAATGTATTCTTTAGAAAAGTCGTAATGAACTTAATAATACGTTATTCATGCATTGATAATCTAATTTTACTTTCGGAATGAGAAAGGGACAGGAAAAGGTAAATTCCATACAAGGCGCTGTTTGCAGAGACATTTTTCAGGCCTTCCCCGTCATAAATACGATCCAGTTCTCTGAATCGTTAAACACATATTTCTCTATACACACCAGAACCGTATTACACTCCGCTGAACAGTTGCTTCTAAAACATAAAAAGACTTAATACCTTTAAAGCAATTAATTAACCATCAAGATAAGTAAGAGACACGGTATTAATAAAATTCCTTCAGGGTTACTTATGCTTTGCTGAGATTACAATTATTATTATTATTAAAATAAATGAAGTTGAGAGAGTGGAGGTATAAAAAAACCCCTCAAAACGTCTTCACACACTGCATTTACATTCTCATTACCGTTAATTAGCGACTTTACGCCGTGTTAATTCTTTGGCGACTGCTAATAAGATGGCGTAAGTTGTTTGAACGGTGGGGTTTTTTTCTCTCTCTCTTCTCTCCGCTTTTTATTTTTTTATTATTTTATTTTTTATTCTGAGTGCTGCTTAAAAGCGCGGTTCGGTGTTCAAATACTTTCTCCACACTTTAAGGTTATATTCGTATTCGTTAGAGGAAAACGAAAACGCTTTTTTAATCGCTGAGTTATGGTCTTAATGTCTTTGCCTTATTAACCCTATACGATACTTTTCCTTTGATTAGCTCTTTAAATAGGCAAATTAAAAAATTAAATGTGTTAGCATTTGAAATCTTAATTTGGAGGAACAACAGAACAGAAATCTTTATATTACTTATTTTATACTTCATTTCAAGTCAATTAAATACTTCTCTGTCTGGTATAAATAAATGGAAAAAAATAATTCTTTTCAAGCAAGAATTAATTAATTATGATACTGTAAGAAATAATTTAGTCCGAAAAAAAATCGTCTGCTTTTGAGCTATAAATATTTTCCTTGCCATAAATTGATATTCCAATAACTTTAATTTATCACGTGATTGAAGAAAATAACCTAAACGGTAAATAGATTAAACTACTGAATCACAAATATTTGTCCTGGGATAAATTTTTAGTCAAACAAATATTGATTTATCACGTGACTATTGCAAAAAATAATATTGAAACTCACTTATTCTGCAAAAAATTTACATTCAAGCAAATATTAATTTATCATGTGAATACAAGAAAATAATTACGTTAAAAGCGGAAAACGTTCGCTTGCTATTGAATTGCAAATTTTAAAATATCTCGTGATAAATTTTTATTCTAGTAAATATTAATTTGTTGAGTGAAAGATTTCAAAAATTATTCTATCACAGAAAAAAAAAATCAGCAGAATTGTTACTATTTTTCATTTCTGGAGGCTTAAAAAACGTCTTAAATGTTTTTAATTCCAAAATGTTGTATAATATTAATTTAGAATTTAATTATAACAGATAATTTTAAGTTCTTTGACCTTTATTTTCAAAAGAATAAGAATTATTATTTGCCTGACATATATATTCCATAGCAGAGTATTAGAAAATAACGTTTTAATTATCTGGCAATACAAATCGAAATTTTGTTCTATTTGCTATATTATTACCATTTGCCTCCTTTGAATAAAAATTACTGACTGGAATTTAATTAAATTTTTAATCCCTGTATTGAGAGGAAATTGTAAGTATTTCGTTAAAAATATGGACTTTTTGTACTAAAGCTAGCTTAGAAAAATTCTAGGTTATATGTAATGTATTTTTATTTAGAATGAGTTCTGAAAAAGTTATTTTAAAAGTAATGTTAATACCTTTTCCAAATTTATGAATGGTAATTAAAATATGTACATTTATGGAACTTCTCTTCGTGTTAATAACTGTATCAACAACTTTTACTTATTGGATAGAAGTTAATGGTATCATTTAATTTTGTTATCACTACTTTTAAGAAAAAGGTTTTTGTGAAGAATTTATTTGGATACATCAATAATAATCGTTAAAAAAACAGGAAAAATAATTATAATGCCAAACTAATGTTTTTGTATTAACACAAACAATACTAAAGGTAAAGAAATTTTTAATTTGAAAAAATGAAATTCTTGGGAGGGGAGCGTTCAAAAGTGTTCGTACACTTGTAATTTTCTATAAAGCTTAATGTTTTTGACTAATAAAAATTATATCAGAATTGTAATTTTTTTTAATATCTGCAACTTGTTTTTATTTAAATAGCATAATCAATTTTTAAAAAACAGTATAACAATCATTTTAAAAAATTAATAATCAAAAAACTACTAAATATTTACGCTACAAAAGTCTTCGTACACTTTTTAAAAAAATCTCAACATAGCTTTAAATATCGCATTTCTTTTTTAATTTAATAACTAAGATACCTTTTAGTGTCCACAAAAACTTTTAAATACGTCTTGGTATAGATTTCATCAGTTTTTTTTGTAATTTCTGCATCGATATTTTCCCATTCTTCTGCGATTATTTTTTAGTTCACATTTTGTTTCTATATGTCATATTTTCTTACTTTAAATTCTAATTCTCACCAAATATGTTTTACTGGGCTTAAGTCAGCTGATTTAAGATGTGTTTTCAGAATTTGGGGGTAATTATAGACACCAGAGCACCAGTGCTATTCGGGTCATTGTTAAAAAATGAAGTCGTCACCCATAAGCAAATTTTGAGCGCATAATTTCAAATTGTTTTTTAAAATATTTAAATAAAGCTCAAGATTCACAATACCATAAAAAAATTACAAATTACCTAATCCTGAAGTCGATTTACACCCCCACACACGAACACTTTCCCCTCCATGCTTCAACTTTCCAAATAAAAATTCTTGGGAATTCATTTTTTTTCCCTCCCCTTTTTTATTATATATGACCGTCGGAATTAAAAATGTTGAATTTGCTATCATATTAACCAATTTGCTGTCAATGTTAAATTTTTGAATCTTAATCCCAAGAATTTAGTTGGAACAGTGATGTATAAAGGGAGTTCTTGTGTGGGGGCTTAAATCAGCTTCAAGATTTTTTCATGTGGCGTCATAATCACATAATAATGACAATCACGTGTTTCCTGCCAATCAGTTTACAAATTCATGTGATGTCATAGTCACATGATAAATTCAATCATATGTTTCCAACAAAACATTTAATGCTCTTCCTGGATGCCAATTTTCACTTTTTATAGAAACTTTCTTTTAAAAAGTACACATTTGTCAGCAATAACAATACACATAGGTAAACAAAATGTTCTTGATTTAAAAATACATGCTAAATAAAGGAATTATTATTATTTTTCTAAAATTTTCAGTAACATTTTGAAGAATTCTTATACTTGAACATCTTTACATAATTATCAAATTAAAAATTTTATCCAAGTTTAACAAGTCTGACTGTTTTTTAAATTCGATGAAGAACACATGGCTGTCATGAATTTACCCCAATAAAGTTTTTGTGTCAGTCATTAAAAAAATGGAATCTATTAAAATGATTTTTAACTCGAGCAGTAAAAACAACTTTAAGGTAAATAACCTTACTTTAAAAATGCATTAGATTACATTAATATTTTGTATTCTCATTGCACTGTAATTTGAGGGGGCCGTGGGTAGCCTAGTGGTTAGAGCATCGGACTCCAGACCTGAGGGCTTGGGCCCGATGCCACTAAATACCACCGAGTATAGATGGAGTACGTGCTCGTTAAATCCGTGGGTCCGAAAGTCTTGTGGGCGGTCGCAGCAGAAACCACGAGTGCAGGGGGCTGGAGAATATTTCTCTCCCTTTCAGTTCCATGCCAAAATTGTGGAGATGGGTGGTGTCGCCATCTATCGTTAAGAAGTCCAACCTGTCTCACAGGCAATGGCAACTTTCATTCCTTCCCTGTGGGAACGACACGACAACAACAACTGTAATTTGAGATAATACACATCGCCTATCATTCATCAACCATTTTAAGGTAACTGGCTTCGTTCAAAACCATGATTTTGAAAAAGCGAATAAATGTATAATTATATTGTTTTGATATTTAGTGTCAATTGAATTAGAATCTGCATATAAAGAATTGTTTTTCGAGTATTACTACACGGGAAAAAATTATTTAAATGTATTTTGTTAAAAGATGAAGAAAGAATGGCATAAGTTCAAAACATTCTCCTTTTATGAAAAATGATTGTATAATGTAATAATAATAATAATAATAATAACAATATATAATAATTTTATCTATATATAGCTAAGTCTTCTCAACAGAGTCTGAACCTGGATTTTTGAAATATATAATTTATGGAAGTGAATTTATTTATACTTTATTACATCAGTGAAGAGAAATTTCAGCAAAAAACATCCATTATATGATCGTAACTTTGGAAATAATATGGATTTTTCAAAAGTTTTAGTTCAAGCCCGATATAGAAGTCCTACTTATATATAGGTAAAATATTATTATTATAGAAGCATTTTTTACAAAAAGAGAATGCTTTAAAAATGTAATTCTTTCTTCGTTTTTAGTCCAAAAACTGCATTTAAATAATTTTTTCTTGTAATAATATGCTTAAAACAGTATTTTCTGTATATTCTCATTCAACCGACGCTAAACATAAAAAAACATTCATTTATAAGCTTTTTCAATATCAAGGTTCCGAACATAAGCAGTCATCTGGGGTAATTTTTGATTACTATTAAGGCATCCGGCTACCTTAAAATGGTGAACTTTGCCAACAATTGACAAATTTTCTTATGATTTTATTTTATAGACCATCTTATTAGATTTATAAAAATATCAAGTTTATTATTTTCCATTAATTAGGACAAAAACTACAAGTGTTTTAGCAAAAGCACTTGCCATTACTTTAAAAGCAAGATGTCATACTTCAAAATGCGTTTTATTCGAAATGTGGTTTTTTTTTTGTTTTGAAAATGCTCAAACGGGACAGCGATTGCTCAAAAAGTTTTGAAAATAATTAACTGTGAAACTTTTTGTGTATGTTCTGTATAATAGCAGAAGTATTTTGATCTTCATCATTGTTTTATTACAAAATTTACAGTCCTTTTTGTAATAATATAATCACTGTCAATGTGTGTGTAATATAATCACTGTTTTTACTAAGCAATTTCATATAATAACAAAGATAAAGTGCTCTAGTTTTTGTAAAAATTAAAATATCTCTTATTCTGAAGGTCATCTCAAAAATGAATAACAGAGCAACGCATCAAAATTGAAAGTTTGTTCATAAACTTTTTGTACAGATTGGGCCCCGTTAATGTAATTGTTTGCCCATTTTAGTAATAGTTTCTTTTTCTCTCCTTAATTTTAGCATATTTTTTCTTAAAAATGTGCTAAACAAATCTAAAAACTACAAAAAAATCCCCTTTTTCAAAACAAAAAAATAGTTGTCACAAGTATAGTCGGATACCTTAACAATTATACATATCATAGTCATAACTAACCATGTTGAATCAGCTAGCCATAAAAAATAGCATATTAATGTTTTCAAATTTATCAAGTCTCCAAATCTTTAACAATATATCTACCTCTGAGACGGTATTTCTTATCTGCAATTTTAATTATTGGTAATATTCATCTGACACCGTCCTGAAGATGCATATTTGTCTCACAAAAACGATGAATTCGAGAAAAGGGATTTCAAGCTTCCACATTTGGGAGAAAAATTTTCCCTCGTACTGTATCCACCACTCCTCCACGTAATGTTGGAACAAATATTCTGGATCTCTCGTAGCGCGAGAAAAGGAAACCTTGTAGATATATAAACAAATTTCTTCGCAAATGCATATTACATAATGTCGACTGTAGAAAAGTAAGGGAAGAGGGGGGAGTATGAGGTGTCTCTTCCAGTTTTAATATGGTCCTAGAAAAGGAAACGAAGTTCCCCGCGGAAAGAGGGGAAAAGGGAAAAAACATAATAATAAATGAACAATTTAATTTAATACATGTCACCGTATATGTTAAGTCGGTAAAAGAGAAAAATTTTTCAACGCCCCGATGCAGATCTCATTTTAAAACAGCGCCCCATGTAAAAGCCCCGGCACGGAAAGGCAAAACCTTTATTGCTCGCTTCGTTCCTTATTTTGTAAAGAAAACTGTGAGATGTAATTTCACACCCCCTTCCTCCCTTCAGCCCCTGCCGAAGGGGTAGGCGACGGCACACACACACACGCAAACGACTTTTCTAACAGGTGCATGTGGCTCTACTAAAAGCGGTGGCACCCTTGCTACCGCTGGAACACGCCGGCCGCAAAATTATTTCAACAAATTATCAACTCCGTGATGCGTGTGCCCAGCGCGCCGCCCCGGTAAAAGAGGGAGGAGGAGGAAAGAAGGGGGTTAAAACGCTGGGGCTCTTTTCTCCATTTTGCAGCTTTTACGGGAAAATTTTAATAATTTTTCGGTGAGATGGGCGGGGTGAGGGGGCCGAGAGAGGGGAGAGCCCAGGCAAAAATAAAACTCGTTTTGAATGGTATATGTCAGCATTTAAATAACCTTTCGAATCGCTAGGTAGGGGCGGTTCGAAATTTTAACGCTCCGAAAAATCAGAAAAGTGCGAAATGGATCTGGGCTTTTAGACTTTCTACTGCTTTATATATATCTATATCGTAATATATATATGTGGTGGTGACACTGTTATTAAGATCTGCAAAAACTCATTTGACAGCCTTTGGGAGCTTGAAATATATATATAGATATATATTTTTAAATATTATTTATTTCAATCTTTTCTCCTTACCTTCCCCTACCTTTTTATTCCTATCATTTTTATGGGGGAGGAGAAAAAAAAGATGAAGGGTGAAAAAAAAGGAATTTTTTTTTCTCTTCCATCTTAATTTTATTTCTCATCCCTCCCCTTTTCGCCCTTTATGGTAATCTTTTTCCCTAAAACGAAAAGAACTGGAGGAAAAAATAATAATAAAAAAAAGAGGGAAGAACTTAATATTTTTACATGTGCGGGTCTTTTTTTTATTTTCATAAATTTATTATTACACGACTGTTTTTGTCTTTTTTTTCCCTTTCTTCCCTTACCCTGCTTCAGTTTCAAATATATACGCCATCTTACTTTCAGTTTGTTTTTGCCTTTCATTGATGATATATATTTTTCTCCTTTATTTTGCATCTTACTTTTTGAAGCTATTTCTATCAATGCAAAAGGAAAAGGGAAAATGAGGGTGGTAGGGAAGATTGTGTTGACGTGGGGGAGGGGAGCGCAAAGGGGGGGGGTAAAAATTGGATGAGAAAAAGCAATTTATTTAATAATTTAGGGGGATAGCATACCATCCTTTTTTCCCCCTTCGCAGTGGAGAAAATGACAGCTAATCGTATGTTAGCGAAAATGTTATTATTTCGTATCGTGCATTTTCTTTTATCTTTTTTAAAATTTAATAAGCAAATTGCGTTCATGTTTTACAAGTCATTACAATCAAAGGCTCTTCTGAAAATGGATATTAAGAAAATTGAATAATAAAGACAGAGAGGTAAAAAAAAATGAGAACCGGAGAAATAAATGTATACATATTACATAAAGAGCGAAAAAATGAAAGAGAGAGAGAGGGGAAAAAAATGGATGAAGGTCTCTATCCATTTTCATTTAATAACTTAAAAGTTTTTTTTTTTGGAAATTGGATTTCTCGAAACTGCTGGTTGAGTTAGAAATCTAAAAGATGAAGAGAGAGAGCGAAAAAAAAAATATTATAAAATAAAACGAGGGAAAAAATTACTTCATCACAGCCTACTTGCCGAGAAATAACTCACTTTAAAATGAAATATTCAAACTTGACAGGTTTATTACAAAAATTTCTTCGCTCGCTAGTAGCTTTTGAAATATCAAATATACTGGATCTCATCTACAGTATGCAAATGCAATAGGAATCAGAGCCCCGCCACAATTTCCGAAATGCGCGGGCGAAACTGTATATAAGTGTCCACCAAAAAGTGTTTTATGCACGACTTTATTCGAAAAACTTCGGATTTTAATTTAGATACCCTGAAATTTAATAAATTCGTGTCATATTATTTACGGTAATACTGGTGGGAATTACGGGTATATAAGAGAACGGATTTAAGACAGAAGAGAGAGAAAAAACCATTTTTGATGGAAGTGCACTTAAAGGAGATGTGTTTTTAGTTAAATAAATGTTTCGAACATTTTATTTTAACTTAAGCGTTAAAGTTCTTTTAAAAGCGAAATTGCATAATAAAAGAGGTGTTATTAAATTGGGTAACTCGCTAAAATGAGAAAATTGGAGTTGCATAATTTTTACGCGAGCGGAGTAAATTAAATATATTTTATAACTATACTGAAAGATTTTTTAAAAAAATGATTAAAAAGAATAAAAAAGTTATACTGAAAGGAAAAATTTGTTCTTATTTTGCATTTATGTATAAAGAAATACAATTTCATGCTTAATTTTTATACAGTTTCTTAAATAATACAAAAAAAAAAAAAACCGGTAATGAATTAGAAATGATAAATAAAAGCTTATCAAAATATTTTGTACGTTGATGAATTTTCGTACTTAATAGTTTTCTTATTAATATTTGATTACATTCCTGTCATTCAAAATTATATATTACTAGCTGATATACCCGTTCTTCGCATGGGTGACTTGAAAAATTAAATAATACAGATTGAAGGATAAAGAAATTTTTAATGAAAATTTACGTAAATTGCAAATGTAACAAAAAAAAAAGCTTTTTGCGTATCTTAGCTGAACAAAAAAACAAAAAAAAAAAAAAAAAAACATATTTGTTAAATTTTAAGTCTGTAGATCTAATAACTGATAAGGATTTTTTTTTTATTTATAACGCTCCGTAACTGTCTTGTGGGTCGATTTTTGAAAACACCTTCCTAAGCTGATCTCTGCTCAGCAAAAATAACACATTGCTACAAATTTTGTGTAGTGAACGCTTAAAATAGTGTAAATAATTTATATCTGGATGTGTAATGCGTTAATATTACTTTCTGTTGTGTTTGTTTTATGTTAAAATTGTAATATTGACAAGCAACGCCGTTCCTTACATTATAATGACGATTCAATGGAAACATAACGATACAGCCAAAATGGCATCATTTTTGGCAACCCTGTTGGCATTTTGGCGATGAATTGAACGGTGCAGAAGTTCATATGTTATAGCGCCACCTGGTGGGGAACTACAACAAAAAGGATTGCACAAAAACCTTTTCCAAAAAAAGAATACATATATTTGCCAATTTTCATAGTGATCGGTTGATGATAAAATCATAAGAAAAACGTGCATGGAAATAAATTATTAATTTTTATTGCATTTATGGTTCACTATTTTGGCGATAATGGCTTACACATAAAAGATAGATATATGGTGTCGCGAGCTTTTTTGCATACGTATAACTCTAACGGTTTTTACGGAGCACGCCAGAATAGCCTGCAGATGGCAGAATTTTTTTCTACTTATTTGACATTTATCGTCATATTTTGGACACTTCACACAATATCTTTATAAATTATAGCCTATGTGTTATTCTGATGTATGAGCTATATTATTGTAAAGCTTCATTAAAATCCATTCAGTTGTTTTTGCGTGAAAGAGTAACAAACATCTATAAATCCAAACTTTCGCGTTTATAATATTAGTAAGAATTTTCTTTTAAACCTGTTCATACTCCTTTATTTGTTATTAATGCAAAATTATACAATATAAATTATGAGCTTGAAAAAAGGATAATTTAATTAATTATTAGCCATTTCAAGACTGTTGGTAGCATTTCCTCCTTTTTAAAATTGATAATTGTCGAACTTAATTCTAACCTTATGTGTATTTTTATAGGGTAAACTTGGCAAATATGGGCACCAAAACACTAAATTAAAAACATACTACACTAAAACACTTTTCATTTTTCCGAAATTAAGATATTTTATACTTTAAAGCATAGGTTCTCAACGTGAGCGATAATGCCCCTTTGTAGGCGTTTGAGGCTTTCAGGGGGGCGTTGAGATGGCACGGAGGGGCTTGAGCAGATTAAACAAAAAAGACTAAAAAAACGCGCTTTGTCTGTGAGGAGTAGGAAAACATTTTCGCCCTCTGCATTTCATTACGTATATTGTCCAAGAAACATAATTAAATATGTTAACCAGGAATTAACGGGATTCTTTAAAGGCTAAAGCTGTCAGTTTATATTTATTTTGAAAGCAATAGTTTATTATGAATTACTTCGTATCATCAGAACCCCTGCCTGTCTTTATAAAAGGTAAGCTAAATCTCTCTCTCTCTCTCTTTTATACCACTCTTTTAAATGAAGAAGAAATTCAGTAGAGTTTCAATTCCAACACTATCCTACCTATGACTAAAATTTATAATATTACACATTTAAATATATTTGTGGCAATAGATATTTCAGATTCGCAAGTAAAAAAACTGGGACCTTAGGAAAAAACTGAAATTAAAAAAATGCATTCTTTTAATAATAGGATATTTTTTAAAACTTTACTTTTGTTTTCACCATGTATTATGTACACTCTTATTTCTCTAGAAGGGGAGGGGCGGCACAGAAATATTCACTAGAAAGGGGGACGATATCAAATATTTATTAAAAAAGGGGGCGCCAGTTCAAAAAAAGGTTAGGAACCTATGCTTTAAAATATGGTCTTTCTAATGGTATAGGAGCAAACCTCTAACTCTTGTTGCTGTGTGAATAAAGAAGTTCCGAAAAAAAATTCCTCAACTGTCCATATTTGACTAAGATTTAGGTAATATGGGTACAATTGCGGAAAATATGGGCAGGTTGCATTATAAAAATGATCAGAGAAACTGTCATTTCTTAATTTATCTTTTTCCATACGGAAATGTTTTTTTACACAAATTATATGTTTGGCAAAAGATAAGAAGTAAATTTAAACCTTTGTTATTGAACAAACTATCACAAAAAGAAATTTCCCAGTTTTAACTATAAATTAAAAATAATTGCATTCTGAAAACCAGATAAACTATTAAATTAATACAAATAATTACATACTTAAAGAAAAACAACAATTCATGAGGCTTTCACTTGTATCATACGCTACACTCATCACAACAGAAGGAGTTACCCTCAAACTCTACACACTCTTCATGGAACCAGGAAGAACAATTACCACAATTTGGCACCTATTCCTGCTTTTGGTTTTCATCTTAACAGGACAAATTCAGTATGCATTGTGTTTGCCCTTTCACCTTTTCTACGATCTTTGTTGGCAACTCTCTTCGCAGAAGCCAGACTTTTTGCACTTGACAGTTCTCTTGCAACATTCTCACATTTTCCACTATTTCCAGAGGTTGTTATCAGATTTGGAATTAGAGTCAGCTCTTCCAAAAAATGATATAAAGCCCTCGTGTAGCTGAACAGTGGGACGTTAATATTCACTCACTCACTCACTCCAAAAATGATATTGCTGATTGCGAGGACTCAATAGTGGTAATAGATGAGCCATGTGCTGTTGTAACTTGGTATAATAAGGAGGAGCTTTATGGAAGAAAGATGAACCCAAAGGACGTGTAGGACGAGAGGATGGTCCGAGAGTAGAGTTGGAAAGCATTACTTCATCAAATGAAGTACTGACCATATTACCCTTAATCTTACTGCCCATATTTGTTCTAATGATATTATCCAACTAGCTGTTACCCGCGACTTCGTTCACGTAGAAATTTACAAAAAAGTGTTTTGTTCAATTCACAGATCTTAAGAAAACTTAATAATTCTGTATTCCACGTTAAGAAATACATACACGCTATATATATATATAGAGAGAGAGAGTTTAATGTCATTTTTTACTTTGTGAATCAATGTTTTGTTTTTATATTTTTGTGTTCTTTCTGCTTTTTGGTGTTTATTGTTTTATTTTTTTTATTTTCTTTGTTTTTTGTTAATTTTTGTGTGGTTTTTTTCGTATAAATTTATTGAACATCCTCTCTATAAACAGTATTAAATTTATTGAAAAATCTCTTTATATACAATATTTGGTGTACGATTTTCTTGAGCTAAAACAAAAACGCCAGTGGCATTCCTCGCACGTGAACATGCCACGTATAGTTGGCTATGCGAAAAGCAACTCTTAGTTAAATCTATGTCAACTTTGCTTAACGTTTGCCCTTGTGACTTGTTAATTGTCATAGCAAAGCTGACACTTACAGGGAATTGTAGTCTTTTGAATTCAAACGGGAAATTCGATGGTATTATGGGAATTCGTGGTATAAGTACTATGTTACCTTTTCCGCATCCGGATATTATACGACCTTCTATAACGTTTCTTTGCAATTACACTACTCGCAACCTAGTACCATAGCAAAGTTTTGGTGGGTTTAAATTACGGAGTAGTATGATGGGAACGCCAATCTTAAGTTCTAGCTTGTGAGGAGGTAGACCAGGCACAATTATACTGTTTAAAAATTCTGTTGGATAACTAACCATTTCATCCGGATTGCAAACAGTATTGATGGAAAGGTATGTTTGTGATTCACCAGGAAGCTTATTTAACATGCGCTGACTAAGCGCAGTAACCTGGTCGTTTATAGGTGCTAAAATGGATCTTTCACACAACAACGAATCTTCTTTTATATTGAGATTGTGAACATCATCATAAATGCTATATTTTTTATCAAAATCTGAAATATTTTCATGAATAAAAACCTAACAATGTTTAACATTGATTTCTAATTATTATACTTAAATTTCAGCTGTTAAAGTTTAAAACAGCTTAAATATAACGAATGAAAAAAACTCACAATTAAGAAATTAAGAACAATTTGAATTAAGAAAAACAGAGAGGTAGAAAAATGAAAGATACCTTGAAAATTATTATTCTTCGATTACAATATAAATATTAAGCAAATAATAACTATTGTTTAAATGTGACTAAAAATGTAAATAAAAAAAGAGAAAAGATTAAAACTTATCAATTTTTTGTTTCTTGCATTGCTTTTTGCTTATGAAGCCTTGATTTATTATTTTTAAAAGTGCACCCGAAACAGCCGATGCTCTATTTAACTGAACAGTGAGATAACTATCATAAAAAAAAAAAATTATGGCACGTGTCAGCGAATTATGATGTGCGCGTAACACTGTTATGTCTCATGAAGAGCATCGGTCGCCAGTAACCAAAACAACGACTTCATTAGCTCAGCTTGGCGTTCATCTTGGCATTCAGTTTCACGTTCACCCGTATAGTTTCCGTTCCCGTAAGAATACGGGAATAAAATATAGCCTATGTTACTCCCCGTTAATGTAGCTTTCCAATTAGTGAAAGAATTTTTAAAATCGCACCAGCCGTTTCCGAGATTAGCCGGAACAAACAGACAGACAGATAGATAGACAGACAGACAAAAATTTTAAAAATTGGTTTTTTGTTATGAGTACCGTATATACTTTTAGTGCATTAAGTAAAAAGCTGCTAATTTGAAATTACAAACAGACACTTCAATTTTATTTATTAGTATAGATATAGATAGTTGGCATTACTGCTGTCGAAAGGAGAAAGAACGAAACCACCCGATACCGCAAACGGATACTATACTCACGTAAGATTACAGCTATTTAAAGGTTTCATTTAAAATTAATATATTTTGTGTGCGTATTAAGAAATGAAAATGAAATATAACTACAGCCTCAATTTTAAATATCAGGTACTTGTACTTATATTAAAAATGGCCCGTTGGCACTTATGTTTGAACCCCACAACAGCACAAACATATTACACAGTCGCCAAGGCACTTCAGCATTGCCAACGACGAAGCCCCGTGCCTCAAAACCATTGAGTGTAATATGGGTATTTGCTTAAATGTGCCCATATTTGCCAAGTTTACCCTACAGAATGTCGAAATAGGGCGCATGTCGAACGCAATTAAGTAAACGGAAACTTTGGGGGGGAGGGGGGAATTGTCTAATTAAGTGTAGTCAATGATATAAAACATTCGCAGCATGTATCTGTTATTAATTCAGCTTATAGAGTCTTGTTATAATACATTACTGTGTTTTCTCACATTTTATGCTATTTGTGTAAGTATAATTTTGAGCAAAAATAAAGTATATTTAATATTGATAATTAGCAAATAATTTCATTCAGTTCCCATAAAATTCCAAAATGAAAAAAAAAGCATATTTTTTATGTACTTTCTTTATGATTTTTATTTATTTTACGTCTAAATAATCTAAATAAACGCATACAAATATTTACTCTTAAAATTTAATGGTTCTGTAAGCGTTAACTAAAATAAGAATGTTCTCTTTCTGTTTTGGTCATTCTCTCTTGAGTAAATTTTTTCAAAATTTTTTTTTATGAAAAGTACAGCCAAAAGCTTATCTAGAAAAATAACCATTTTTTTGCTAAGGATATAGGAGCTTAACATATAGCATCTACATCTAAGTAAAAAAAATAATAATTAATTAATAATAATAATAATAAAAATAATTAATGTAAGCTTCCCCTTAGTCAATTAAAGGTTTTGAAAGTTTAATTATTGTTATTATTGTTTTTAATTTTTGCAATAATGTAAAAGATTATGCATGAAAAATCACAATTTTGGTAATTTTGAAAAGCAATTATAAAAATTTGTCGAAATAGATACTTTTGATTGACACATACTCATAAGTATAAAAAATTATTGAAGTCAAGATCAGCACTTTTTTTTAATAAGCATTTTTAAACATTCATATTTCAACGTGCATTGAATAATTTCTTCACTTTTGAGAAACAATTAGTCCAGTGCATTCAAAGATCATATATGCCACCTTTCAGGCAATATTTTTGCAGGGGTTTTGAGACATATCAACTTAAAAAGTTGGGTAAATTGTAAAAAAAAAAATTTAAAAAAAATTGTGTGTGTATAGAAGAATGAGTTTTAAGTGCTCAGAGTCCCTCATGTGACAGTATTTTTTTTTTGTATTTGAAGTAAAAGTAACTGGGACGCCCTCATTAAATTTATACACTTGTATCCAAAAGTTTTAAAACATTATTAAACTAAAAATGAAATAGGAAACCTGACATCGCGCATACATGATATATTACGGAACAATTCATTTGTTCAAAATAGATTTCCTAAAACCCGATCAATTCTAATAACAAGTAATATAAAATAAGATTTTTAAGTCAATTCCTACTTAATCAACAAAGAAAATTTTTACTTTGGTTACTTTTTATTAAATAATTACAATTAATATATATATTATATACATATGACACAATCACAACATTTTCCTTGCAACTTTTCCTTTTTCCTTTCTATATATGATGTTAGACTGTTATTTTTGTTTGTTACTTTTTATTCATTAATCAAATTAATTATTCTAAAAAAATATAGTAAAAAAGAAAATGCATTCTCAGAAATTAGGCCATCCCAGGTGGGATTCAAACCCATGACCTTTGGATTAGAAGTCCAACGCGCTAACCATTGCCTTACAGGGAAACAGCGAGCGATTTTCCTTTTTATATATGATGTTGGACTATTATTTTTGTTTATTACTATTTATACATTAATTAAGTTTACTAATGAATTAATATTTGAAAAAACTGTTTTAACATCGGGCCATTCACTAGAAGTAGAAAAAAATATATTTGAACTTAAATAGACGAATAGAAAGTATTTTATTAATGATTGAAAATTTGAACAAGATATATAGGCCACATATCTTATCTCAATAAAAGAATCTATAAGAGCATTATTTGCGACATTTTGATTATGGGCAGAGACTTGAAGCAGCCAGTGACGTCTTAAGGCATGGGCCAACTGGCCTAGGTTCTCAATTTCATTCGGGGCCCGTCTCGTTCTCGATTGAATCTCAATAAGACCATAATTCGAATAATGTTAACCGTCAAATGTTATTTCCGGTTGTATTCTCTGAAAAATTGGGAATTTCAGACTATGTTTCAACTGACAACAAGGACAAGACTGTATTACTAAGTGTTGACCGTTGTTCCGGTATAGTCCTAGATTACCCCCATACAACATCATTACTCATTAAGTCAAAGAGCGGCAATCGGTTGAGCCGATTTATGTGATAGTAAGTCATGCCCATTGGTTTGTAAGAGTATTTGTCAACGTATGCTATGTACTGTATACTTTTAAGGGTCATATTTGGGGCCTAAATTTAGTGGGGGCTCAGGGTCAACTTTAACATAGAGCCCAGGGGGCCTCAACAAGTCTTCAGACATCCCTGCTTGAATTTGGGCAAAGTCTCACTCAAGTGACCACAGCAGTGAATGTCAAAAAGCTTTATTTTGCGGTTACAAAAATGTTTGAAAGGTGGAAATGATCTTACAAAACATGCTTATGATCATAAGGAGAAAAACAAATCCCTAAAGTTGCATTTGTGTCCCTAATAGCGAAAAGGGATCTATCTGACACAGATAGGTTCAAAGCTTTTAACTGATACCGACACCTGAGTATCGGCTAGAACTAACGTTTTCAAACTGGATTCTGTGCATCCCAGGGTTCCTTGGAACTCTGACAAAGGCTCCGCAAGTGATCCCTATTTGCTCGATTAAAGCGCTAAAATTTTAATAAATGTTAATTTTTGTAAAATATTAAATTTTTAGAAGCTGTTGACTTGTAAATAAATATAAATAAATATTTCCTGGATAAAATAAAATCTTAAATTTCGTAAAAGTCACGTACCTGAAGCATGAATGGATAAATTGCAATGCTTGCTAATAAAAAGCAGAAGAATCAACTCATCGACATATCAACAGATTCAAAGCTCATTAAATGTTCTAAAAATTTCGTTTGTTCCTTAGCAATTTTGTCAAGCACAGTGGCGCGCACACAAGAGAGGGGGGTCCCGGGTCCAGACCCCCCCCCCGAAAGCCCTTGATTATTTTTCCGATTGATTATAATCCTATGTTTTTTTCGTAAAATTTAATTAAGCATTTGTTATTAATAATGAATGTTATTGATTAAACTAATTTTTTATTCAATAATTAATTTTGTACGGTTTTTTGTACCCGAAAATCGACAAAATCAAAAAAATATATTAGGCAGTATTTTGGATCATGATACGAGAACGGTGGACTTTCGACCCTGGACCCCCTCCCCCCTTGAAAAATTCCTGTGTACGCTACTGGTCAAGCAATATATATTTTGTGATTTTGTACAAAATTTTTTGTGTGTGACGTAGTAGGACTATGGGAAAGGATATTGGAAATCCGAGAAGTAAAGTGATGTGAATGTGCATTCGAGATTCTGCTTGCTCGTGTGTATTTCAACTGTTGCTAAAACATGTGTTATGGCTCGTGGAAAACATATCGAATTGGTTTTAAAAGGCAATCATTAAAATATTAGAAAGTGAATGATCGCCCAAACAAAGTTCTAGTGTTGTAAATGTCGCACAATACGTAATTTCCGTAATTTCCTATGTGTACGAGCGGTACAAAACCATTAGAAATGTTCATAGGTAAGTTGTAACAAGTTGATCAAGGCAGAGCCGTTAGCTTCTCAACGTAACTGGGCGAAGTGTGCTAGGCCACCGTCTTCGGAGTTTGTCGTAAGAACGAGCACAATAATTACCAGCCAAACAGCTTACAGAAGATTCCGGAAAGGTGGAATATATGTCAGACGTCCAGTTATTTTCATGTTATTGGCTTTTCTCCAAAAGATCTTGTTTCCGATAGAGTCGATAACTCCATTGACTACAGGAACCAGCTATACAGTCAATGGAGTTTTTACGGCATGTCATGAGCTCGATTCTAATGCTGCTGAAGACCCGTCATGCAGAGAGGAGGAAGCACGTTAAATCTGTCATGGCTATAATTCCTAAAGTTGGTCTGATGAGGTAGTTTGGAAAGGGGAATGCCAACTCAGGTGTCATTCTCGTCCAGTGGCGTAACGAAGAATATTAGCAACCCTTTCCCTGCAAAGTCAGGTTTTGGGCCCAAGGCCAGATCTTACAACAGATAGCAAAATCATAACCTTTGGGCCCTTTAAAATCCTGCAGTCTCCCCATGCGGAGATGTACGTTACGCCACTGGTTTCAATATTGTTTCTATGATGCCTTTTATGTCTGTTTTATAGTAATTACACTGCTGGCCACCGTAAATGCAACACCCTGAAGGAAGCACGCAAATAGCATGAAATTTACAACATGCATTAGCGGAGGTGAGATATGCAAATGATTAGAATTTCAGCGCAGACACACATCACGCACGCCTGTGGCGCCACCTCAAAGCGCTATTTAAGGCTTGGAGATTTCGACGATTTCAAGTTCGGCAATTGTGTTTTTTTTTGTGGTTTTTTCAAAAAACGATCAGTTATGACTCGTAGAAAACAGCGATCAGCTTTTGATCAAGTATCCGAGTTCGACAGAGGAAGGATAGTGCCCTACCGAGATTATGGATTATCTTTCAGGGAAATCGGTAGTCGTGTTGGACGAAACCAAACAACTGTAATGCGGATATGTGACGTTCGATGCAGGAGGGTACGACGGACCGACGTGGTCGATCGCATCCACCTCAATGCACCACTTCACGTGAGGACAGGCAAATTGTGCGCATGGCAGTGACGGATCGCTCAGTCACATCACGAACCATAGCACAGCACATTGAGCCTGTAACGCATCATTCAGTGTCTGCGCGTACCATTCGACGCCGTTTACAGCAGAGTGGTCTGTCCGCAAGATGTCCATTGCTTGGTCGACCCTTGACGCAGAACCACAGACGTCTCCACCACCAATGGTGCGATGAAAGAAGGATGTGGGCGGAAGAATGGAATGAAGTTGTCTTTACTGACGAGTCACACATCTGTCTGCAACACCACGATGTTCGGATTCGAGTCTGGAGGCACCGTGGAGAGAGGATGCTGAACAGCTGCGTTATGCACCGCCACACTGGTCCTGCACCGGGTATTATGGTATGGTATGGTATTGGATATCACTCTCACACTCCTCTAGCACTCATTGCCGGTACTTTAAACAACCAGTGCTACATCTCCGAGGTGTTGGAGCCAGTTGTCCTTCCTTACCTTCAGGGCTTGGCCACAGCCATATTTCAACAGGATAATGCTCGACCACACGTGGCACTCATTGTCCAAAGGTTCTTCTTCAATCATCAGATTGAATTGTTCCCTGGCCGGCTCGCTCTCTGGATCTTTCGCCGATAGAAAACATGAGGTCCGTGGTTGCTCAACGATTGACCCAGATTACACCCCTAGCTGCCACACCAGATCAACTTTGGCAACGTGTGGAAGCTGCTTGGCCTGCTGCACCCCAAGAACACATCCAAATTCTCTTTGAATCAATGCCGAGGCGTGTGGCAGCGGTGATTTCCAACAATGGCAGCTACTCTGGCTAATTAATTTAATCATTTGATACTTGGTCAACATGTTATCTACAAAATAAATTTTGTTGTGCTATCTCTTGTCTTTCTTTGTGTTGCATTTACGGTGGCCAGCAGTGTATAAATATCCTAATGTTTGCTGTATCTGTGCTATTTTCTTAAGTAAAAGTGTTTTCCCCCCTTTTTGTAACCCGAATACCTTATTAAAGCAAAGTAAAATATATATACGGTTTTAGAGGAATGCACACAGACTTATTTATGTATGAAGAGAACTTTAACTCCTATATTGTGAAATTCTCTGCAATAAAACAATAAAAAAATTGGTTTTGGATGTAAAGGAAGTTTTCCCGCTCTTTTAAATAAATAAAACTTTAAGGTATTGCGACTTTAAAAGAAGTCATAAGAAATTATAAACTTGGAAGAAAGC
Organism: Trichonephila clavata; assembly: GCA_019973975.1. Classification (NCBI taxonomy): domain Eukaryota; kingdom Metazoa; phylum Arthropoda; class Arachnida; order Araneae; family Nephilidae; genus Trichonephila; species Trichonephila clavata. The sequence goes on along the minus strand of BMAO01005142.1, from coordinate 422,643 downwards.
CGTATTTCACCGAAATATCCTTAAATGGGATTTAATTCTTCTGTTGTTTTGTTAAAAATATAGAGTTTTCCTCAGTGGCGTAACGGAGAATATTAGCCCTCCCCCCTGAAAAGTCAGGTTTTGGGTTCCAAGGCCCAAATACGTACTTGGCTTCAGTCGGGCTTTAGGCCCTTAGAATCCTATCTCCCCTTCCGAGATGCGGGGGTCTGACTAACACACTTGACCGTGGCTCAAAATTGCGAGGTCTGTCACTAAAAGCTTTCTTGTTGCTTAACAGAGCAACGTTAGTGACACTCAGTTGATGAATCATAATTCAGTTTATAGAGGGATTATCTTTGTAGTACAGTCTGGACACGTTAACACTCTCATACCATCACAGAAGGAGATCAGTATCACAGCGTCAGTGTTTTGGTATGGACGAACATAACGTTTGTTGGACGGAGTGAAACTTCACGTTTTTCGGAGGAGGCTCTGTTAATTGAACGAGGTGCAGATATGAAGTTCTGGAGTTTCATGTTTGTCTTTTACGAGGTGCTGTGGGCCACAGTTCTTATTCGTAGACGACGACCTGACATCACACCACTATCAATTCACACACTAAATATTTTGAAAGTGAAAATACCAAGTGCATGCAAGGAGTAAAAAGATTTCCACACTTAAATACGATTGAATGTACAACCTCCGACAATAAAGTTCGATGAATAGTCCTGTAACATTAACGTAGATGAAATATTAACAAAACTGTCCTTCAAAAAACAGTTGTCAGCACCCATAACTAAGCACAACTGAAATCTGCTATACATGTCTTGGAAATTTTGCAGGAAATCTTCTTTTGAAATGGAGTTTAAAAGCCTCATCAAGTTTGGTTGGATGTCAGAAATATCGTCAAATCTGTTTCCTTTCAAAGCGAGTCTGAGTCGTGGGAACAGGAAAAAGTATGGAGGATTGAAATTTGGCAAGAATGAGGAATATTCGATTTGCACCATCCCATTTTTTTGCTCGGAACTGTTTGACGATATTGGCTGTGTGAGTTCGAGTATAGTCGTGAACAAAAAACCATGAAACTTGTGCTTACTGGGGTCGTACCCTGCGCAAACGTTTCGTGAAACGGGTCGAAATTTCAATGTACCTTGCAGCAATCATCGTCTAGCTATCATACGCACAGTTAATCGACGATCTTTCAGGATTAATTTACTCACTTTCTTAACGTTTTCGTCACTGACGGAGGTCACCGGAAAATGTCAGAAAAATTTTCCCGGCCTTCTCGAAAATGGGCAAACCACTCGTACACACACTTCATGGACAGTGCTTCATCTTCATAAACACGTACCAGTGTTGAATAAGTTTCTGTCGGTGTCTTGACAAGCTTAAAACAAAACTTTAAATTGATCTTTTGTTCGTACATTTTGCTGTTCTCAGTTAAGAACCAACGCACTAAACAAGCACTTTGTAAAACAAGTCTTACACGGAACACAAACGATACTCAACTGAACAATGGTAGGGGCAGATAGTCAACACCTGCCGCTACGCATACTCGGCGTTTTGTTTGGTCAGTGTTACCAGATCGGCCGTTCTGACTTCATTCATCAAACTTTATTGTGAGAGGTTGTATTTGGAATATAATCTCAGCGACCTCCACGAAATGACACTGCTGAGCTAAAAACAGTCCTACTGCAGGAATTACACAATGTATTTCCATAATTTATTAAAACTCTCATCCATAACATTGCTGGGATGCTTGTATTGCAGTAAGAGGTCTTTTCTTTTCTTATAGAGATGAACGAATATCTAGTTTGTTTTCGATTGGGTGTTTATTTGCATAGATTAAATAATAAATTTCTTTTTAGACATTTTTCAACAATTCTAGTTATTTGAAATAGTTTTCTAATAAAGTTTGCTAAATTTAATTCCCTTCTGACTTTTATTTAGCCATCTTTTGGACACCAGTTTATCATTCCGTACTATTTTCTTCTATTATTTATATGATATTGTAGACTTAATTTCAGCTGAATGAAATCGTTTTAATAATAGTTTAGATATTAGATGTGCATAACAACTGAAGTTACAGACATTTTCTGTATGCTTTTAACTCTACTTTTGGTATTTTATGTTGAGTGTCGTAAGAGAGAAAAAAAACGAGTTTTTTTTTCAAACTTCATACTTTGCGCAACATAACTTTTTTTATATCTGAAATTTTAAGAGCGAAGAAAACCTGTAGTCAAATTGAGTGTATTCAATAATTGGTTTTAATAATTTAATTTTACGGGAGGGGATAGTTTAATTTGCTGGTTTCAATGTTCAACTTTCCTTTCACATTGTAAGCAACTGCAATTATGAGTAAAATTTAACTTTTTTTTATCAATTATTTTTTTCAGTAACTAAAATTAAATTATCGTATTGTAATTCAAAACAGTAGAGTATAGAAAATTTCAGCTCACTTGAGCGCTTTATATGTAAGAAAAATATTTAGAAAACTCATTAAAAAAAAGAAATTTTCCAGTTTTCTTAAGACGCATTAAAGTTTATTTTTTTTTTAAAATGCAGTTCTCGTATCCTTGAAACTTAAATTCGCCGAAAGATATAAACATAATAAAATAAATCTGGCAATGAAACCACAATTTTTATTTTATTTTATTTATTTTATTTTATTTTATTTTATTTATTTATTATTATTATTTTTTTTTTTTGCATCACGGGCTAATATTTAAGCTAGGAGTAGGGAACTTTAACCATTTCTGCATTTTAAGTTAAGCACTACCACGTGGCGTGCCCAAGGATAAAGTTCAGGGGCCTAACACCTAAGTAAATCATTTCCACTTTATTAAAAGTAGTAAATTACCTGAATAATTACGCATTCTTTCCCCCATAAAATAGAAATATAGAAAATATTTAGAATCAAATTAAGCTACATCTTGTGGAGAGATGGACAATATATATATTGAGCCTCTTTTGTGAAACTGATTAACTTTTTGTGTAAATAATTAAAATTTCTTAATGAATAAAATCAGATTCCCAAAATAAAAATTGCAATTACACATAAATAAAGTCGAAATTACACCACAAATATAAACATTTCTTTGTCGTCTTTTGAATTATTTTTTAATGAGCCTTTTGTTCATGTCTCATTTTTTTCTCATTTAAGAATTGATTAATTTTATTTGATTCTCGTTTTTTTTTATGTAATTAAGAGGACGTAGAGCTTGAAAAGTAATACTTGTCGTTTTCCTAATAAAGTTTTCTTTCTTTTTTTAAAATTTTAAAATTTTTGTTAAAGAATTTTGGATACTTAGCTGCAATAACGGTAGTGTAAGATTTTATCAAAAATGTACATTACTAGGGATAAGAATGAAACAACTTATGGGCGTCGATGCGAATTTAAAACATTTAATAACCTTAGAAAGTAGCTTTGCACATTTTTAAAATTATCAAGTAGATTATTTCGACATCATTGTGACGTTTCAGAGTTATTCCCTTTTTTTTTTTTTTTTTTTTTTTAAAGATGGAATATAACTGAGCGTAATTCTTTATTTTAATATAGGGAGAGATAAGATTTTTATATCATAAAAAATGTTCTAACACATCTAGGAAATATACACATATATATAAAATAAGATTATTCTATTTCATAGGATACGAAGATGAAAGTACATGAAATTCATAAATTAGCAGTGTATTAAATTATTATTATAGCTGATTATCTCGCAGTTTCCCTCTCTCTCGGAGTTTACTTTGGTATTACTAGAAGTTTAAATTGTTGTTATAGAAGTTTGCCACCTTCTTATAGAAGAAATGTAATATATGAATTAGAATAGTTATATTAGGGGTGGTCAACCTGCGGCGCGCATGCCACAGTGTGGCAAGTCGGAGTTGTATCAGTAGCACGGGAAAAGTTACTGAAAATTTTTAAAAATTTTGAAAAGTTAATAATTAATTATTTTTTGCAATTTTATAGAAGTGGGTTTGTCTCAGACAAAAAAACCCTCAAAATTTTGAACAAAATATGTTTGTGTGTAAATGTGTGTGTGTGTGTTTTCTGATATGAATATAATAAAATAAATATCTCTCACAAAACTAGGTGATGGTAACCTATGATAACCTAATTTTGTAGGCATCTGTAAGAGCTAATCCTAATTTAGATGACTTGGTAAAAAAAGTAGTAATTCAAAAGCACATTAAGTAAATTGTGAACATTTAATAATTATTTTGAATTAAAGGACTCAAGTTGCTCATTTTTATTTTACGCCTAACCTAATTGATTGAACTCGTAAAAAATTTATTAAAATAAAAACCTTTGTTCTTTCGTCTTATTTATTATATTATTTTTAAATTTCGACTACATAGACTTGCATTAAAAATGTGCTGTTTGCGTAAAAATCCCATAGTAAGCTTATGAATAAAAAATTTCCACTTTTACACTTTTTTGTTAGAAAAGGGTGAAGGGACACGCATAATTATTTTTTAACAAACTGTGGCACTCTTCCCAAAAAGGTTGACCACCCCTGAGTTATATAAAAAAATGTAGCTAAGAATGGAGAGAAATAAGACAGTAATAGTAAAGAATTAAAATTGGAAAGATTGTAATAATAAGCCTACAATTGGGTCATATAAATCAAGCCCTGAGCTCTTTCAAAAGAGGGACTCTAGCGGTATTTTAAGTGAAAGCCTTAGAGAAGGTCTGTATTCCTGGAGGATCTGTACTCAGTTGGCCTGTGAATTCTATCCGTTAATTAATTTATTTTAAATCTTCATAACTCATTCGCTTATAACTTGTTCTTTATAATTAATTTAGAGATCTTACAATAAACTAAAAGTACTCATTTAATTAGTGAGCTTAATAAATTGGGATTATTCTATTCATGCGTTTGTGATTAATTATATAGATGATACACCCTCAAACATGTCGGATTCTATTGCAGTCTTTTCAGGATCGGAGCCTTCAGAATTACCAATGCAGATTTCTTGTTACAGTTAGAAAGGGAACTCAAAAATTTATTGTTTAATAGATCCCGTGAATTTTTTGAATAAGAAACAGTGTACTCGCGGTGGAAGTGGGCTTCCTGATCGAACTTAGGGTACTAAAAGAAAGTGATATTGTATTTGAATATGAGGAACTCGTAACTTTTAATAGAGCTAAACAAAAATCTGGATATTCAAGGATCAAAAATCCAAAATATCTTTTGGTCATATTAGGTGTTTAGTAAGTCCGCGAGTTAGTGAAAGTGAAAGAATGTTTGAGTCAACTTGCGACTGTCTCGTCCCAATGTTTGGTCTACGTTTCTATACTTTTGCAGTTAAGACTACTCTGTGTCCTATAATATATGACTTTGGTGTAAATCTATTCTAATTTTATTCCTTGATAAATAAACAAGAAATATTAAAACGGCCTTTATTAACTTTTTCCCTATACAGAGTATATCAGTATAGCGGTTACAAATTTTCAAGACAGATAGAGTAAACATTGAGAAGGGGAAATCACATAGGAATGCATGGTTGGTCGGAAACGCTTTCCTGGTGGTAGACACGGCGCGAAACACAAGAAATACATGACGCGAATAAAAGAAGAAAACAAGTTTGTTCAATACAGCAAAAAACTATGAAAAAAAACATTAAAGAAACAATAAGGGTCCATGTCGGGGTGATAGCAGTGCTAATATATACTGGATCCGCCTGATGGCCATATGGGAAATTCTGACATGAATAGCGATAGCCTACTGGTACCGGGATTGTTCTGTACCAGATCCAGGACAGTGTTTTCACAGTTTGGCGTTTTTCCTCTTCACTAAAATTTCTGATGTGCCCAAGATGAAGGATCAGCTGTCAGACAATCCCTAGTGCGAGTGTGCAAAGAAGGTATAGCCAGAGTTTGCCCCCTGTGGTAACTAACGTTGGACATACAATCACTGTGCGTCTTATTCATTGCAATCAGTGGTCCCGTATGCCAGATGCATATCAGTGAGCTCAGCATTCGTGTAATGATCCATCTTTTTTTCCACTCTGTTGGTCGTGAAATGAAGCTTCATAGTGAGCGTGGCTGTAAAAACCGCGTGTGCGCAGGCAACGTCATCTGATGCTTCAGCTTACGTAGCGCCATCTGTCGCGTATACCAGCCAAAGACTTCTCAGTATGACTGTACTAAGAATAATAAATATCCCCCCCCCTCTTCTTATTCTTCTCCTGTCTTTTTTATGCTTTTGTGTCGTCACTACACCGCGCCAGGAAAGCGTTTCCGACCATGCATTGCTATGTGATTTCTCATCGCCTTACGTGCACTCTCTCAATTTCGGAAAGTTTGTAACCATTGAACTGTACTCTGTATACCAGGGGTGGCTAACCTTTTTGGGAAGCGTACTACAATCTGATAAAAAAAAGTTACACTTGCCACTTCCAACTTCTCTACCAAACTAAAAAATATACAAAAGCGAAAAAATATTACTTATAGGCTTACTATGGGTTATTTCCACCAAAAACATATTTTTAAATGCAAGTTTTATATAGTGAAAATGTAAAAAAAAAAATAAGGTATAACAAATGAAACAAAAGTATAAACTTATATATTTTATTGTTGATAAATTTTTACAGAATTAATCAGTTAGCTTAGATACAAAAAATAAATAAATAAATAAATTTAAAAAAAAAAAAACCAAGCAACTTGAAACATTTAATTTTAAATGATTATTAAGCAGTCAGTACTTTCTTTATGAGGCTTTTGAATTTGTAGTTTTTTACTAAATTATCTACATTTGGATGAGTTCGTGAAGATGCTAACAAAATTAGGTGTTTTAGGTGCATATCAGTTGATTTTGAGCGATGTTTTGATTTAATCACGTTCATAGCAGAAAACATTTCTTCGGAAACATATGTTGGTCCAAACCTACAACAATATCTGATCGCTAAATCATGTAAATTTGGAAAATTGCTTGGTGGCACAAATTTCCAAAATTCGATGTAATTCGAATCATTTGCGGTTAAAATAATTTCCTTATATTTGTTTTTCAGAGTAATATAGTGTTGTAGGTCAGTAATTTCAATTTGTACCTGAGGTGGGTAACAATTAATGTCTTGAAGAGAAATCGAAAAAGGATTAGTGAAAAGTTCAGTATTTTTGTTATCTTTAAAATCCTCAAACCTCCACTGAAAGAATCCTGCAAAATGGATATTAAATTTTTAAATCTATCATAGTTCGGAACATTACTAACTTTGGCAGATAATTCCTGCATGTGTGAATGGGAAATGATTTAATTTTTTCTCTACAAAATCCAGACAAAAAACAAAAGTTTGTTCACAAAAGAAGATACATGACCAACTAGGGTAGAAAAAATACAATTTTTCCCCTGTAATCTTAAATTTAAATTGTTTAAATGTTCCATTATATCGGTATGAAAAGCTAAACCTCACAGCCAATTTTCACTCATGTGGAGCGAGCATTCACTGGGCAGTTCATCGTTTTCTTCCAGATATTCTAAAACACAATTCCTCAAACTCCAAAATCTCGCAAGTGAACAACTGCCTTTGGAAAGCCAGTGCACACTACAATGAAGGAGTAACACTCCATTTTCTTCCGTTTCTTCAGGGAAAAGCGTACGAAATCTTCATCGATTCAGAGCACGTGCTCGTATTTTGTTGATACAGTACACCACAGGGTTAACAACGAAATACAAGTTTAAGTCCTTGGCACAAAGAGCTTCTTGATGAATAATGCAATGATACTTGAAAACTTTTCTTCCCAACTAAATTTTCAAGCAATGCAACAAAATCTTTTATTGTACCACCTATGCAAGGCGTCCATCTGTGCAAACGCTGTCTAATTTTGTCCATTCTACTTTGTTAACTTCAATTACATTTTCAAGTTCCTTAAAAACATCTTCACCTGCTAGTTGGCGCAAATAAAGTTCTTCCCCGGTATCAAAATTATTGTTCGTGTAACGCACAAAGATGCTTAACTCTGCATTGTGTCTGTGATGTCACAGCTTTCAAAGTTAATGAAAAATATTTGCAACTTTGAAGTCCAGAGACAATTTGTGTTCCAACATCCTGGCCCATGTCATCTATATGACGCTTGACGGCATTTTTAGATAAAGCTATTTTATCAACCATATTTTTGACATTTAGATCACCAACATTTTGGGCGAAAATTAAAAGCCTACTTTTTTGTTATCTTCTCTCCATCAGAATATGGTTTTTTCATGCGGACTAACAACAAAGAAAGTTCATAAGAAGCCTTCATCATTGTTTCCATTTCGTCATTTCTCTTCTGGAACAAAGATATTTGGCCGGCTAAAGATTTCTTTTTTTAATTGATAAATTCCGTTTGCAAATTTGATCCAACAGGATATTTGCTGTTGAAATCACTATACAGTTGTTTAAAATGACGGTCCAAGTTAAATTTTTTTGGAATTTTAACAAATTTCACATATTAAACAAATAGGCTTGGAAGCCTTTTGATGTGTTAACACGTATTGCTCTTCCCAGACAATTTTAAAATCACGTGCTGCAATATCCTCTTCACAATTTCTTTTCGATGTCGAAGATTTGCTCAAAAACATATTGAAAATAAAAAATTTTAAACAACTACGCTCAAGGCAAAAATCTAAAAACCGTTTCAGAAAAGAAAAAAGCTTAATGTCTTGCTAAACAGAGTTTAAAATCAACCGAGTCTGACTGCTAGAAAAAATCTTCGATGTTACGCTACAAATTTTCTAGGCTCCGAATCCAGTATTTTGATTAGACATGGATGCAAGTTTTCACTCCCTCTGCTTTATACAGCGGCTACTTTGTGCAAATAGAATTAATTCTACCTTATCAACAACTGCTACCTAATATATTGCAGAATTACTTCTTGACATTACAGAAATCGTAAATAACTAACACCTTTGGAAAAACCTTTTTATCTGACAGCTATAAACACTAAACTTCGGATCTGCAAGGGGAAGCTGAAATTCGAATAGAAATCCCAGATGTTAAAAATTTACCGCCCCCGAGAGAGGATGACTTTTTGGGCAGATTCGACCGTCCGAGAGAGAGAGAGAATTTATTTGTTTTTAGTCTCACGTTACTCAACACTTTTCTCGGAACGTTACAATGCTGTGGAATTGTAAGTTTTGGAGCATGATCTCATTTTTGGCGCTATACTGAAGAAAAGAAAAAATCTTGCTTAACGCCTTTAAAATCTCACGCTGAAAATTTCTGTTTTTTACATATTCTTTCCATGATAATCTTCTATTGTAATTCAAATAATTCAGTAATCTCTCTCTTTTCAAACATTTTTGTAATTTTTCAATAAGTCTTCGCGTGCCACAGTTATGACTCCCGCGTGCCACAATGTGGCACACGTGCCGCGGGGCGGCCACCCCTGCTGTATACGAACATACGATCGTATACTCTGTAAACGATACTCTGTATGCGAACATACGATCGTATAATCTGTAAACGATACTCTGTATACGAACATACGATCGTATACTCTGTATATGAGCATACTAAATGCTTGATTTTCAGAGTTAACCGAAGACAGTAACAATGAAAAAGGTTAACAATTTATCCTTACAATAAATTTAAGCTAATATTTATCCCAAAGGACTATGAATCACACATTTTTAGGAATGAATATTGTTCTATATTATTTTAAAGATAGCTTCAAAATTATATTAATCTATATAATATTAAAGTTACTTTAACATTACATATTAACTGTAGCACACACAGGAATTTTTCAAGGGGAAGGGGGTCCAAGGTTGAAAGTCCACTGTTCTAATACCATTCTTCAATACGCAGCACAACATATTCTTTTAATTTGTCGATTTTCGATAACAAAAAAAACAGTAAAAAATTAATTAATGAATAATTAGCATTAATTAATAAAATTAATTATTAAAACAAATACTTAATTTATACGAACTATAAACATAGAATTATAATCAATCGAAGAAAAATCAAGGGCTTTGGGGGGGTGGACCCCCAGGACTCCCTCCTTGTGAGCGCCACTGCATATTTATCGTATCAAACTTTCTAACTTAAACCATGACGAGATATTTTTACGAATGAGGTACCTGAATTTAATAATGAATTAATTGCATTTTTCTAGAGCCATCGAGTTGACTAGAAGTACAATATTGTGTACTAGTTCCTTTTTGAAAATTAAAATCTATTTTTCATTGATTAAATCTCTTTATCTTGACGACTTGAATTCATTCTAATAATTCATTGCTGATGTGATTTAATTGCTTAAAGAAAATTTAATGTGATCTGCTTTCCACTTTTGGTTCTATAAATCTATGTGAACAAATCTTTTCTCTCATTTGAAAAATATTTTGAGTCCGCATAGAAATTGTTTAACTATTGAATGTTGAGAATAGTATCAAGCAGAAAGCCACAAATTATACATCTGATATTGGGATGTGAAGTAGACCTGGGCAGGGAAGGACCGCATATATATTAAAATATTTATTCTTTTATTTCACTATATTGGAGGAATGCTTTTATTTTTTGCTGTTTATTTCTTATTCTAAAATAAATATGTTTAAAAGATATATAATCTAAGCAATTGTTTTTCATTTGTGTTTTGAAGAAATAGTTATATTGTTCATTTTTTATGTTAATACGAGGGATGATCAGAAATAAAGGTTACAAGCCGTAGCATAAAAACTACTTAATGTTGAGAAATTTTTTATCCCCAGAGTAGAGACAAATGGCGTTACTTGTCATACAGCTTATTTGCGGATAGTTAGTGAAAATTCCTAGACGGTTCAGGATGATTGAAATGGCAAGAGCTTAGGAAATTGGTCTCGTTTAGAAGTGCGAACCGTGATTCAATTTTTATGGGCAAAGAATGTGTCTACATCTGAGAGAGCAGAGCAGAATGAGCAGACAGCATGTAGCGAAATGGTGGCACTCTTTTCAATCAGGCAGACAGGATGTCGAAAACCGTAATATGGCAGTGAGCGGCCGATCAAGTTCTTCAACGACAGTAATCAACACGAAACGAATAGAAGAAATAATTCAAAATGATCAACGGGTGAAATATCATCAGAGCTGGGATTGAGCTATGGTAGCGTGCAGCATATCGTTTCTGATGTGCTGCGATATTCCAAGACAGTTGTGTGAAAACATCCGCCGAGACCTGGTTCATTGTGAACAGGGACCTGATTTCTACCAAGACGGGTAAAACAAGTTGGTTCTGCGCTCTGATAAATGCCTAAATAGACTTGATGATTATGTCGATGTTCCCTTTTGTATTTTCTGTCTAATGTTAATAAATATTTCTTTATTCGACTTGTAACCTTTTTTACTGATCACCCCTCGTAAATATCTTTAAAAGATGCAAAATTAATGTACAATAAAACTCTAAATCTATATTCTTGACCAATACTTCCTAACTTTGCATGCATTATCGGTGGAATGTCTCAAATATTCCCTACAGTTTGGCACCCTGAATCCTATTGGTAGATTGGTTTGGCATGCCACAGCTACAAAGTTGCTGACACCTGGTATAGGCTGATCCCCGACGTATGATAAGCCTATGGATAGATATCTTTTGAGCCTGCACAAAATTAAAAATCCTGTGAACATTTGCAAGACTTGTATGAAAAATTTTGCAAAGTATACCTGTTGAAGTAGGAGAAATCTATTATAAAAACATTGATTTTTTTTAATGAAAAATATATTATGCTATTAAATTGTATAGTCCCTTAAATGAAGAGTAACAATTATAACCTGAATTAAAATATCCATTTCACACTTAAATTTCTTTTATAACTTGAAAATTATTCAATTCCTATTATTAGTTGACTCTCTCTCTATATTTATCTTGTTCAAATTTTCAATTGTTAACAAAATACATTTTAAAGCACTCAGTTGAGCTGAAATTTTATATACGCACTTCTTTTAGAAAACAATACAGTAATTTAATTATAATTAATAAAAATCAATTGATTAAAACTAATTATTCAAAGAATTACAAATACAGCCACGTTGACATCATTTTGGGTGACTTAGCGACCCTTTTGGTGTGTCAAAACTTGAAAAGGTATTTTTCTCACATTTTTTAAAGCACCCATTTAAGCTGAAATTTTCTATACACTATTGTTTTAGGTAACAATACGATAATTTAATTATAATTCATTAAAATTATTGAGTGAAATTAATAATTTAAAGAAATACAGATACAGCCACATTGGCTTAATTTTTAGCGACTTGGGTCAAAACTTTAAAAGATTTTTCCCCCCTCACGTTTCAAAGCAGAACAGTTGAGCTGAAATTTTATATACACGATTATTCTGGATGACGATGCGATACTTTAAAGATAATTAATAAAGATTAATTTCTACTTAATGTTGTGATTCTGTCATATGTATGTACATATTTATATTAATTGTAACTATTTAATAAAAAATAACTAAAATAATTTTTTTTTGTTGATCTATGTAGGAATTGACTTATAATTTGTTTTTATATTACTTATTGATAGTATGTTAGAAATAAGGAAACAAATGAATGGACACATTTAATTGCATGATCTTATTTATTAGACATTTGCAAACACAATGAAATAAAATTTTCTTTTCGGTTGGTTTTCAATACAGTCTGTACTTTTTATTGGCACATACAGCGTGCAGTTTGGGCAAAGCACAAATGCTCATTATAGGAACGTCAGTGTGTACAGTATATACAGATTTATTTATAAACAAGAGCTGTCCTTCCTCGCATGGATAATACTAATCGTCAATTGATATTATTTAAAACTAGATTTCTGAATGAATTGGCAAATTGTTTCAGATTGACAGATTTAAATCCAGAATGTATTGTTATTTTTAATCGTTGTTTTATATGTTGAAAGTGATAAATATTTTATCTATTAATCAGTGAATCATTTCATAATATTATTAGAAATAAATTATTAGTGGTAGCTAAAAAAAGCAATGATTCTTATTTTTAGTTATATATTGGAAATTTTATACTAAATTTTTTATTGTTGCCAATTCTTTTATTTTAGATACTTATTAAAAAGGTAATCATTACACAATTAATACTGTCGCTTATTAAAATTTCATCTAGGCATCTTGAATTACAAAGTTTTTGACTAACATAGAACAAAATGAATTTCAATTAATTGAAAATGTGGGTACTTTTCCGTTTCGCCCGCGCAAGCGATAAAGTAGCCAAAAATGGTGCAACCGACGCCAAACGGAATATTCCCGTTAGTAACCTTTTACCACCACATTTTTAAAACAAGTTATGGTCCTTTCTTATCAGTCAACTCTCTTTTTCATAATACATTAAGAAAATAGACGAAAAAACAAATGAGAACTAGCATTTATGAAAAATTTTAACATGTTTATTGTATGTCGTCGCCAATAAAGCGTGCTTGGCGAGATTTGCTCCGGCGAAATGGAAAAGTACCAAAATATTTGATATCGTAGTAAAAAATATAAAAGAAAAACCTGTTGAAGGATATAGTTTTTTTTAAAAAAAACTACACCTTGTGTATTATAAGTAATTTTAAATTTGATATATTCAGAGTTATTAGAAACTGGAATGAAAAATGAAGTACTATTTAATTCATATCTATAATCGAAATATTTTTATTTAATTAATGGGCTTAATTTATGACGATCATGTGATAAATAAAATCACGTGTTCCCATTAAATTCAAGGCTACCATTAGTCTTGTAGTTGCTCTACTTGTAAAACTTAGATATAATTTAAAATATGATTGCTGAGTAAAAATTTTAACGTATTAAAATTCTTCGAAAAGTTTTTCAAAATTTAAAGAAAATATGTTTTTTAATATAGGTATTTATATATTAAGTGCAATCCATTCACCTATGCGAATTATTATTGTCGACAAATATGTACTTTTTAAGGAAGTTTCTGTAAAAAAAAAGCAAAAGTTGGCAACAGTGCATGCAATAGTTAGTTGGAAACACATGAATTCATCCATCAAATGAATATGACGTCACATGAATTTAGCCCATTACATAGAAAGCAAACTTTGAGAATATTATTTAGTCCATGATTTTTTATTTAAAAATTCCTTAGATAATTAAAATAACTACTACCAGTAAATAATTATTTTTAAGATATAAAATTCAGGATGTTATATTGAAAGACAAGAAGTTTTTCAGAAAATATAATTTCTTTCAAGTTTTATTTGTAGCAATAACAAAAATTCGAATAAGTATACTCAGAATATCGATATTTCATTTAAATCAATGTTAATTAAAATATCAGAACATAACTAGAGTAAATTTTTATCAAGATCTACTTTTTAGATTCAATTGATCTAGAGAATTTTCTCTAAAAAACTGCAAATTCACATAAATGTATGTTTTTTTAAATAATTTTTTAAATATCTCGTTTTTTTTTCAAAAATATTGACTATAATTGTTCATTTACTAATGTAAAAAAATTGTACAGATTTTACAAAAAATGGACCATAACATTAATAAATTATTTGAAATAACATATCTTCAGTGAAAGAACTTGAAATCATCTTTTTCCCCGTGAAAGACAGCTCTTTTCAATAATAAAGAAATGCAAGTCCAGAAATCAATTCAATATTTTAATTTGCAGTTCTGATGATTGATAAATAAATACAGTCTTTGCTTTCTACATCAACTGTTTGTCAGTATCAGCAGTGCATTAATAGTTCATTTCTCGCCTCTTTAAGCATCATTTTTGTACATCTTCATGAATGTAATGATGTAGAAACTTCTTACATTTCTTGAACTTTCACGCATCTACATAATTCGATTCGTTTATGCACAACACCGAGACAAAATATCACTTGAAAAAAATTACAGCAGTTCAAGATATTTTATCTTTTAATCTGACATTCAGTGACAAAGCTTATTCATTTAATACATTAGTTTTTTTTTTTCATTTTTGGAATGTTGTCCATCATTTCTATTTTTATCACCGATAACAGAAATACGAAATGCTTTCTTTTCAACGGCGTCGAGTCTTTGGTCTTTCGCAAGGTAATTTTAAAATGAGCTTTTATTTGTTACTTTTCAGTCAATGAAGAACAAATGTTTGGTAGGAGTAACACCGGTTGATATCTAGCATTCGTATCTAATAATTCTCATGCCATTTTATAAAGTAGAAAACTGTATTAACGCTTTGAAAAGGGGATTAAGTACTAGTTTTGATATGTCTTAGTACACAAAAAGATGCTTATTTTTAAAACGAAATAGAAAGCTTAAGGTATCC
This sequence comes from Trichonephila clavata, assembly GCA_019973975.1. Classification (NCBI taxonomy): domain Eukaryota; kingdom Metazoa; phylum Arthropoda; class Arachnida; order Araneae; family Nephilidae; genus Trichonephila; species Trichonephila clavata. The sequence continues at coordinate 407,436 of BMAO01005142.1, read as the reverse complement.
GAATACTTGCGACAACTTTTATTAAAAAAATGGAGGTATGAGGATTTTTTTTTGGGAGGGGGGGCTTTATTTTGCTTGAAAATATGCTAAAATTAAGAAGAAAAAAAGAAATTATTATTACTAAAATGGGAAAAAATGGGTACAAATTGACAAAAAAAATAACATAAACGGGGTACCCATTCTGTACCAAAAGTTTATGAACAAATTTTCAATTTTTTAATTCTGATGTGTTGTTGTGTTATTCGTGTTTGAAATGACCTTTAGGATAAGAGATATTTTAATTTTTACAAAAACTAGAGCCCTTTACCTTAGATATTATACGAAATTGTTTGAAATAACAGCAGGACTGTGAATTTTATAATAAAACAGGGATTGGTAAATCTGAAGGTTAAAACACTTCTACTATTATACAGAAAATTTACAAAGAATTTCAGTTAATTATTTTCAAAATTTTTTTAGCACAATCGCTGGCTCTGTTTGAGCATTTTCAAAAAAAAAAAAAAAAAAAAAACATTTTGAGTAAAACGCGTTTTAAAGTATGCCATCTTGCTTAAAGTAGTGGCATCTGCTTTTACTAAAACACTTGCAGTTTTTGTTCTAGAGAACGTAAAATAATAAATTTAGTATTTTTATTAAGCTAATAAGATGGTCTATAAAATAAAATGATATATTTTAAATGATTTTATATTTTAATAAAACTTTAAAATTTTAGTACATTTCCTAGATAAATATATGTTTTTTATTATAATAATGCCTTTATTGATATGTTTATTACATTTTTGTTTCTCGAACTGCTTCACAAAAATTTTTTTAAAAATTGCTAAAATTTCACTTACAATTGAGATTTTTGTAAAAATTAGATAATTTATTTTAAGTATTGCTGTGGTTAAGTATTAAATATTTATTTGCATTTATTCGAACAAAATTATTTATTATATTTTAGTGTGTTATTTTTAAAAAAGATACCCGGAACATGCTCGGATACCTTATTAAAAATTTACCGTGGAATAAAAAGGTTGAGAATAACTGTTCTATAGATTCATCATTGAATCATAGATGAAATGATATTATAAGAGAAATCTTTTTTGCAAGTAATAAAGAAACATTGATGCTCTTCAAAGAGGATGGATGGCTTTATATATATATAGTATATTTCACTTATTTATTTTATAAATAAGGTGTTTAAAGTTAAACTTATCAATGTTAATTTTTTTCTATTGAACAAAAATGTACAAGGAAAAATTCAATTCCCCCCCCCCCCAAACAAACAGCATGAGAATCAAGATACGAATAAATCAAATTTATCCAGCCATTTCCAGCACATGTTTTGATCTTTCGCGCCACAGTTTTAATTCAGTGTCCAGCAAGTTGTCCGGCAAGCTTGTCTTATAGCACTTTAATGTCCATTTCGTCCGAACTGCGATCCACGCAATGCCGTAAATGGGGGTGACCGCCACTGTCCTCGTCCACCGGACTGTCCGGCGTGTGACATGGGGTAATCTTCATGTCCTTGAAACTGTTCTCATCCCGGATGCAGTCCGAATCCTTGGATACGTATGACCCGACGTCACTGAGGTCAGGGTTGGGATTGTGCTTGGTGGGGAGGGTCTGTTCCCTCGACCCTCCACTGGATAACAGTTCTCTTTCCTTGGAATTCCGCCACTTCATCCGACGATTTTGGAACCATATCTTCACCTAAAGAAAAAGCAACTGGTTAGACTCGACTCAGTGTAACACATTACAGCATTATATATGGAATATCGTCATAACATTAAAAAGGAAAGTTAATTGGTGAAATTGTGACGGATCTATACGTGGTTCTACTAATATCTTCTTTTCTCTTGAAACAAAATATTTATTTCAACCAACTTTCTTCGAGAAACCAAACGTGATTTATGTAAATGAGGTATATTATATAAATTCGGTTTTCGCGAGTTGACACAAAGGTGAAATTAAGTTAAGTCCAGTGAAGGAAAGTGAAGGAAAGGAAGGGACAAGTGATTTGTTGACACGTTGTTGTTGACAAGCTGAAGTTGATACGTTATATGTGTTCAAGTAGGAGTGAACTTGAAGTTTAAGAATTAGTTAAAGATTGCAGAGCGGGGAACATCATCGATTGAACAAGCCAAAGAGAGTGCCTGCAAAATCCAGCGTAGGATCCGATACATTAAAGCTTCAGGTACGGTGTTCTTAATTAAATAGAAGTAAGTTATTAGTGTTGTGGGACGTTGTTGTAATTGAGCGCATTTAAGCTGTCTTAGATTCAGTTGAGGGTCTGTAATAGTATCCCCTTATAAGAGCGTCTCACCTCTGCACTCTACCGTATTTCATATACCTTAATTAGAATTGTATTGTGTCTGGTTAATATTTGTTAATAAGAATTAATAAATTAATTAGATTGGAAATAAAGTTTGTGGATTATTCTATTCCTCCTACACATCTAGCCGGGTTTACAGGTAGACAAAAGGGTTCGGATGTAAGGGGTAACCAGAGGTTACCTCAAAGTTTTGTTAGAAATGTTTTTAAAGATTTATCGAGCTTTTACTATACAACATGTTTAATATTCCTCAGGAAAAAAATTTTCATTATATCTCCTCTAAATACATTTCTTCTTCATATTAAAATTCAATCTCGTTGGAAATCCCACTCTGAAGCCTCAGTGATTTAGCTAATCTTTTTGATACTGTGTTGTTGTTGCTTATGCCACCTGATCGACAGTAACATCAAATCAAGCTCCAGAAATTTCATAGCGGCTAAGGGCTAGATTTTTACGATTGTCGTTAGCCTTAGCTTTGAGCACCATGGAGGTGACTACATTTTGCTTAGTTCCGCCTCAATTTTGAGGGAGAACACCCTGGGGGTTTCGATACTGTGAAGCTAACTATCAACTCTTATTAGCTCTAATTATTGCGATACAATTTTGAATCACTGGATTCATTTTCCTCATATTATTCTAGGAAAAGAAAAATAAATTAACGAAATAATAGTGTCAAGATCATATAAAAAATATGATATCGAAAAGATGAATTCAAAAAAAATTAAATTGAATTTTTTTCTAAGAAAAAAAGGGGAGGGAGTATGGTAATTACTAAAAGATATTTGATTACTGCGCTATGTTTGATTAAGAAGCATCATTTCACACACACTTTATAAGAGTAAAAAGTATATGAAAATGCAACAAATTATGAGAAATAACCATTAAATGAAGTAAAATAATGTCAATCCTAATTATAAAACAGCCTATAAATTAAATATCTATGTAAAAATGGATATTTTATGTATGTGTTTGTGTGTGGTGTATATGTTTATATGTATACATTAGGATCAGTAGCGCACACAGGAATTTCTCAAGGGAGGGGATGGGGTCCAGGGTTTGAGGTCGACCATTCTCGTATGCTTCAATACGCCGCCCAACATATTCTTTTGATTTTTTTTTTTGTCGATTTTCGGGAACAAAAAACGGCAAAAAATAATTATTATATAAATAATTAGCATTAATTTTTAAATTAATTATTAATAACAAACAATTAAATTTTACGTACTATATACATAGGATGGAAAAATCAATGGAAAAAAATCAAGGGCTATGGGGGGGGGTCTGGTTCTGAGGACCCCCTTGTGCGCGCCACTGCTTAGGATGGATCACTGTTATATACGGAGGGGAAAAAATGTTATCAATTGTAGAAAAGATGTGCTATGGTAGGGAGATTAGGAAAAAAAAATTTTTTTTTTTAAATTTAATATTGTTACAAAGGGATTAAGTTTTCGAAAAAGTGGAAAAAGATTTATTTTTGATTAGAGGATTTTAGAATCCAAATAAAATTTATTTTTCTGTTATATAAATAACCAGAATCGATGATAACTGGTAAGTACTGAGTTGTGATTAAATAGTACTAATGCACATTGCAATGTTTCATAACTCCAGCTCTTTCATCCCGCACCGTCGAATTAGTCTGATCCACGCTTTTCTCCGTCTTCCGCTTTTTCGTGCTGTATCCTTTCAACAGTTGGTTTTTTTTTTTTTAATTAAAACTATAAAGAAACTGTTAAATGTACTTGATGTGTTTCTTTCTTGTTACTATGTAGTCGAAGTCCTCTTATCACAATGAATGTTAAAAAGTACTTTAGTAGAAATTACTAATATTTAATTTTAAAAGAAGCCCACAAATATCTAAACTTCATTCCCCTTGTGTGTGGGACAACACTTAAACAGAAAAGCAATTTTTTTTGTTTTATTTTTCTCTTCGGCTACATACAAGAGAACATCTTTTTCGTATAAATAGGTTTTTAAATTCTGAAAAAAAATTTTTTTCGATCCCCCCCTAGCATACATACATGCATGTATGCAGTGGAACACACAAGGGAGAGGGGAGGTTCCATGGATCTGGACTCCCTTCCCTTGGCCCTTGAATTTTTCTTCGATTGATAATAATCCTATGTATATAGTACGTAAAATTTAATAAAGTATTTGAAATCACAAATTTATTTCTTTAATCAATGTTAATTATTAATTAAATAATTTACTTCGTATTGTTTTTCGTTCCCAAAATCGACAAAATCAGCAGAATATTATTGGTGGTGTAGTGAGGTATGATGCAAGAATGGTGGACTTTCGAGACACTGAACCACCCCTTCCCCTTGAAAGATTTTTGTGTGCGCCACTGCATGTATGTATTTTTAAAAACCAGTGATAGCTTCTTCAATTTCGCAGCGATTTGAGGTACAATTTTTATGATGATTTTTATTCAACGTATAAAATTTTTATTAAAATTTTTATTTAATGGTTTTAAAAAACCTTTTACAGATTTATTTTACGTTATACTACAAAAAATATGAGTCGTTATATATATATTGTTTCTTTAAATCTGGTTTAAATCTTCTAGCTTTGTTAGTGATATTATTTTGTATTATCAATTTTATTTATGCCATGTATTTCTTTCATTTTATGTTACTATATATATATATGTGTATTTATTTAACTTAGTTTTTCATTTCTCTTCTTATACTCATTTCGGGCATTCCCTAATTTCGTTTCCTTCCTCATTTTTGTCTCACAATGTAATAACTATTCTTTTAATCAATTTTTATTATTATTTCTACTTCTTTCTTGTCATTTTCTTTCGTTTCCGTCGTTACTTCTTTAAACTTTTTATTTCAAATTCATTACTTTGTGTTTCTTTTTACGTTTCATTTCTATTGTTTCTTTCGTACTCTTTTCCCATTCTCAAATAATCGTTTATCTAATTTCTTTAAATGCTTCTTTTAATCTTCTTCAGATCTCGCTACATAATTATATGTTTTTGATCGGTGCTATTTTTTTTTCTTTTCGCGTTCTTGTTCTCTTGCCACTCTATTTAATTTCATAATAAACTGTTTCTTTGTCATTCTGTTAATTGTTTAAAGTATCAGATTATCAGCGACAACTTAAAAAAAAAAAGAATGGAGATATGGGGATTTTTTGTTGTTTTTAGATTTGTTTAGTACATTTTAAGAAAAATATGCTAAAATTAGGAAGAGAAAAAAAAATTATTATTACTAAAATGGGAAAAAATCGGTAAAAATTTGCAAAAAATAACTTAAACGTGGCCCATTCTGTACCCAAAGTTTATGAACAAATTTTCAATTTTTCAACTATGACATGTTTCTATGTTATTCATGTTTGAAATGACCTTCAGGATAACAGATTTAAATTTTTATAAAAACTAGAGCACTTTATCTTAGTTATTCTATGAAATTGCTAAAAATAACAGTGATTATATTAACATAAGGGACTGTAAATTTTGTAATAAAACAGTGATTGATAAATTTGAAAGTTAAAACACTTCTACTATTATACAGAGCACACACAAAAAATTCCAGTTAATTATTTTCAAAACTTTTTTCGCAGTCGCTGTCCCCGTTTGAGCATTTCATAAACCAAACACATTTCGAGTAAAACTAATTTTAAAGTATTTCATCTAGCTTTTAAAAGTAGTGGCATCTGCTTTTACTAAAACACTTGTAGTTTTTGTTCTAATGAACAAAAAATAACAAACTTGGTATTTTTATAAAGCCAATAAGATGGCCTATAAAATAAAATCATAAAAAAATTTGTCAATTTTTGGCAAAATTACTCAATTTTAAGGTAGTCGGATACCTAAGTATTATTTTTGCTATCGCTAACATTCTTCTTAGCATTACTCTCTCTCTCTCTCTCTCTCTCTCTCTCTCTCTCCGGTAATTTTATTTTGTTTCATCCAAGGAAGCAAACGGGCTAAAAAATGTCTTTAAATGTATTAAAACTAAATCGAAAAATTCTTAATGGATTAAATTCATGTCGGTCACGTGATAAATGCAATCACGTGATCTCCAATGAATTCTAAACTGACATTAGACTTGGTCTTCTTGTTCCACTTGTAAAATTTAGATACAGTTTAAAATTTGATAATTGCGTAGAACGGCATTTCTTAAACTGTGGGGCGCACCCCCAAGGGGCGTGATAACTCTACAAGGAAGGGGGCGCGAGCAAATTGAAAAGTCGAAAACAAAAGATTATTTGAAAAATTATTAATTTACTAAAAGTAAACAAACAAAATACATTCTGACATAATAAGAAATAAATACACATTTACTTGGGTATAATACAATTATAAATGTATCAGTACTGCATAATGTATTTTATATTTCATTTAGCAATACTTAATTAAGAAAAAGTTTAATAATTAATATTAACGTCATGGATCTGTCAATTATATACAAAAATTAATACTTATCTTGATAATTTGTACGGCTTAGAATTAATTCCTTAACTGCCTATTCAAAGTTACGCGATTCGCTCCCCGATGCCACCGTTTTTCATGTAGGAGCGCGAATGTGATATATTTAGGGGGAGGGGATGAAAAAGAGTAAATAGGCAAATCCTCTGAAATAAGTAAATCCTTCGCAAACTGTAACAAGATTATTTTATTGAATTCCAGAGACTTCGGAATAACTTTATGAATAGCAGATCACAGAAAAGAACGTACTTCTAAAAGACGCATATATACGTCCGGGGCAATTAATGCCTTTGCTGAGCGAGACGTTTATATACGCTGGTGGCACAAAAGTTTAAAGTCGTATTGCAGCTTTAGCGTCAAATTATAGCATTATTGAATTCAACACATTGTTATTATATGGAGGGGGGGGGGCGATGAAAATTATGGCTGAATATTGGGTCGCAAATATTGCAAGTTTGAAAATCACTGGCGTAGAAAGGTTCAAATGTTAAGAATCTTCAAAAAGTCTTCAAAGTTTAAAAAAAATTCTTGTTATTTTTTGTATTCTCTTAAATCAAATGCATTTTGTTTATCTTTGTGCTTTGTTATTAGTGACAAATATGTATTTTTTGAACGAAAGTCTATGCTTTGTGTGGATAAGGTTTTATTCAAATGTAATGACAAATATTAATTGGATCACGAGATCTATGATCACGACAGCTACCACAGATCCCTTTCTCAACCTCCAGTCCATATAAATACTTTAGGCTCATTGATATATTAGTTGCGTTGTTCCACATACAAATATGCTCTTTTCGCTTAAAGGTTTGCCGACCCCTGCACTAGATTTTAAAAACTGCCATGCAGCGTGATGTGGAATTATGAATAAAGAACTAGCAGCAGTGGAGCACACAAGGAGGGAGGAGTATGGACTTGGGACCCCCCCCCCTCCTTGTGTGCTCCACTGCTGCCCTTGATTTTATTTCGATTGATTATAATCCTATGTATATAGTAGGCAAAATTTAATTCAATGTTTGTTATTGAGATGGATGTTCCCTGACTTCCATTAGTGTTAGGGAGTTAGAATGAAGATTAGCCTTAATGAAAACAAACATAATTTTATCGTTCCTTCAATCAATTCAAATGACCCAAGATAAGAAATGCCTTTATATTAAAGTATTGGAGCAAAAGTGAGGTAGACGAGATGTTTAATATTTAATTATGAGTTGAATCACTTACTTTTGGAACGTTTTGGTAATCTATTTTCTAAATAATCGTAATTCCTTTCTCAGATATTCGACTTCTAGTAGATATGATTATAATTCAAATATCTTCTTGACTAAATTGTCAATTATTAATCTTAAATATTAAGTAATTAATCGACAAATCACTTATCTACCTTTCTGCTACTTTACGTTAATCACTAACTTCTATCATCTAACTCCTAATCTCCCTCCCTTTATCGAACCTAAAAGTTAATGCTTAAATATACGACATAATTTACTTAAACTGCGTCTTCTTTGGGAGAAAGTTTTCAACGGAACAATATTTAAAAAGATAGGTTTTCCCCAATAGGATTAGTAGGAGGCTCACGAATAGATCCAATACATTATTAATAATTAATTTTATTAATTAATGCTTATTATTTATCCAATAAGTAATTTTTTACTCCTTTTTGTTCCCCAAAATCGACAAAATGAAAGAATGTGTTAAGCGACGTATTGGAGCATAATTCGAGAAGGGCGGACTTTCCACCCTAGACTCCCGCCCCTTTGAAAAATTCCTGTGTGCGCCACTGGCTAGCAGTCATCAGTACCTCCCTCAAGTCTTTGACATATACTCATATAAAGTTAAAAAGTTGTTTTATGTTTTAACATAAGAGTCGAAATATCGACCACACTACATAGAAGAAAATAACGGGTTGATTAGTACAGAGATAAGTATTTTATTAAAATATGTGAGTGAAGGGTTGTGACATTTTTAAAAATAATATAAATGATTTTTTTTCCTGTTGGACAAAACGCTTCGAGTAAAGATCTAATTTCAAATTAAAAAAACAGTCTTTTAACAAAATATGTATTTAGTACGAAGTATCGCCAATGTAATTAGAAACATACTTACAAATACCGTGTTCTGTATTTCTTTTTATTGGTATGTGCAAACCTCAAAAGAAAGAAAATACAAACAAAAAAAGCCCCCCCCCCACCGGCATCGTTTAAAAACCTCTTTTTGAATCCAAAGCGTGATCCCACCTTATAAGAGGAGCCACCCCCCGATTCAACGCCCTACTGCTCTTCAATTCCCGCAATCAAGTCAGCGAACGCCCAACCTCAAACTCCCCCTTTCGGTTCGAGGTATGCAACCATCGTGCGTGACATGGGTTACATAGTGCCGCCGTTCAGCTGTGAAAACGGCTTTGGGGAGTAGCGCACTGCCTATTGATTGATATCTTGCAATCACTATCTGTGTATTTATGCCAGTGCCCATGCAAATCCACACGCACATTTAAATGCAGGAAAAATACCATAAGTTATATAATAAAAGATAACGAGATCTAAATGTATTTATCAAAGTGTTTTCTTATAAATGAATTTATTATTACTATTTATTAAATAGTTTTTCTCTCGTATTGTTTCCCTATGATTTTTTTATAAGATGGGTTGGATTTATTTGATTTTTATTAACGTGTCGAATTCTCTCTCTCTCTGTCTGAAGAAGTGGTTCCCAAACTTTTTTAACCCATGGACCCCATTTTATAGTCAAAACTTGCCCAGGGGCCCCTTTTTATAGACAAAACTTGCCCATGGACCCCCAAATGAAAAAGATATATAAATGCATAGTATAAAAATTGCAAATTAAGAAAAAACAACATTATTTTGAAGAATTATTTATCGAAATTATATTATTTGTTTAAAAAATTTTTTAAAAAATAATGACTTCCATGAACTTGATGAGATGTTATGAGTAAATTTATATGTCCGGCTCAATGTTTGTGAGAAGCAACCGCACACAAATCCCGACGAGTACTAGTTTTTAGTCGGTTTCTTTCTTTTTTTGTAAAGTGTTTTTTAATGGCACTGAATCCGCGTTCTACCAAATTGGAAAACAAGAAAGTAGTCAACAACATCTATACAATAACCCATAATGCTAGGTATAAAATTGGGGTTTATTTTTGTAACCAGAATTGGAGGTATCCTTGTTCAAACATTGGTTTAAATCTCTCATTTGTGGATATTTCAATAAGATGCTCCTGTATTAGTATGAATTCATTTGTGTTTTGGATCTGAGTTTGTCTACGCTCAAAAGGATTCAACACCCAGTCGGGAATATCCAAATGAATTATTATTTATTTAAATTTCCATAAAAATTAAAACGGATCCATTTTTTAAAAATTTTATATTAAACGTTGCGCGGACCTTCTGATTTTGTTCAGGGACCCCTAAATCAATTTTAGTTTTCCGCGGACCCCCTGAATAATATCAGGGACCCCTTTGGGAACCCCCGGTTTAAAGCAACATGAAGGCAATTGGTGACGGACCTTATAACTTCGAACCTCGAACTTCGGTCAGGTGACGAGCACGACACTTGAGCTGTCCCTCCGCTCTCCAAACTTTAACACCATGCACTGGAGTAGCTAGTCTTGGGTAGGCCCTGAATCAAAATTCATTGGGAGCCCCTATTTGGGACCCTTTGACATTTTATGATTATTTTCTTTCCCATAATAGGGCCCCTTTATCTTGGGGACTCCGTACCATTGATACGGCGGTAGCTACACCCCTGACACCAGGCCAATGTAAGGACTTTCAGCCTCGACATATTTAAAATGCATCAGCCTCTCTTTAAGGCAAGTCTTCAATGATACCGGGAATCAGTGGCGTAAAAAAGGGGGTGGCAAACACCCCTCCCCTCCCCATGAACAAACAAATTTTTAATTTTTAACATATAGACTTTTTAAAAGAAAATGTGTTCTTAAAATGTTTTGAAAATTACAATTAACACTCTGTTTTATTTGATCAGGATTTTAAAACTTCCGGTTCAATTTATTTAACATGAAATAAAAGAAAATATAAATGTAATTAGATATATAAGATTTTGTAGAAATTGAGCTTATCCGAAATCTCTGTTAAAATTCTCTAATGTCATATAAGAATATTTAGAGTGTCACCTACTTCAAAATCGTGTTGTGTTATAGTTTCATTATTCAACATTTTTCATTATAAATAAATAGAGAGAAAAGGAAAAAGAAAGATATATATATATAATGTAATTATTCCCTCTGGCATTCTTTAAATGAACTCCTTTGAATTATTTTTTTATTCTTTGGTATGAGTGATAATCTTAATCTCTTAATCTAATTGTTCGCCCGCGTTTGCAACCAATCCCGACTCCCGTTAGAAAGGAGTCGCACGAACTTCACCGCCAGTTTATAAACCCAGAGCGCTGTGGGCTCTCTCTCTCTTTGTATGGCCGCGGTGGCCGATTGGTCAAGGCATCGGATCATGGCTAGCGTGTCATTAGTCCGATCCTAGTACCACTAAAGATCCGCCATGTAGGGGAGCGATGCACGTTAAATCTGTCGAGAGCTCAAACGTCCTCCCGTTGGTGTCTTGTGGTAGTTAGGAGAGGGGGATGCCAGCTCAGGTGTCATCCGCGTCACTTGACCGTGGTTCAAAATTACGCGGACTGTCGCCAAAAGCCCTCGTGTTGCTAATCAGTGCGACGTTAATATTCTCTCACTCTCACTCTCTCTTTGTTCTTTGTCTGCTCGCCATAAATATGTCCTCGTCGCTGCCTGCTTTTGCTTATGTGCTTTTGTGTTTTTAGTGATTAGATTGTGAATGAACTGTCACAATGTCCTGATCAGAAATAATAAAAAGTTACAAGTATAAAGTCTCCTCCAATATGCCACGACTACAACATAAATAAAAAATGTAATAAGCAAGAAAAATTCCACGCGTCCTAGGGCATTATATATATATATATATATATATATATATATATATATAGTAACGTAAAATGAAAAAAATACATTGCATAAATGTAACCCTAATAGTGATTTTTTCTTCCGTAAGTATATATACATATATATACTTACGGAAGAAAAAATCACTATTAGGGTTACAGAACATCACCTGAGAGTAAGTTTTACAACGGATAAATTTTTAACTTTATTTTTATATTTTTCTTCAAAATAATAAAATTAACATATTTGTACCAAATTTTAAACGAGTTTTGAAATTTTAAAGGTTTTATTTAAATCTTTGAAAGGTATGACATAACCTTTTTTTATATCTAAAAAAAAAAATACAATTTCATTTCAAATACAACTAATTTAATAAGAAATGAGTATTGATTACATTTTTAATGAATTATATTTGTGAAAATATCCCTTATTTTCTTTAACGCTTGTCTTTTTCTAAAACATGAAATAACTCATTATTAAATTAATTAATGATTACATATATGTTTTTCGCAAACATCTGATTATGCGACCTAAAGTCATGAATAAATTACGTTAAGCACCTTTTACATCTTAAAAAAAACTCATCAGTAATTTCAATTCCATAGTAAAATTTCAAATAATTTTTTTTTCAAAATTAATATTTGAAAGAAAATTAAATAACCCATAATGACGATTACATTTTATTAATTATCCAAAAACGACTTTAAAACACATTTTCCCTCATACATTTCAAATCGCAAATACCCATTTAAGCCCCCATTTAGCAAAACCACCCCATCCCCCTAAACAATTATCTCCCAATTAAATCCACCGTCTAGTACTCCCCCCAAACCCCCTTTTAAAAAAAACGACATTCCCCGCTATCTCTTATTTCATCCCCAGTGGGGGAAAGCATTAAGGACACCTCATTTCTTTAAAGAACGCATGCGCGAATCAATGAGACGTGGCAATTCGTATGACAAGCGCTACTTCCTATTGGCTGCAGCTGTGACGTCATTGCTATTCACGATATTCAGTCGCAACCATGGATAGAAGGTGGGGGCAAGGGAGGGGTGGGGGAGTAAAGGACCGTTAATGCAAAACCCCCACCGGTTTTGCATGTATGGTGGGGTTTTTGGCATCACCTGATATATCCAGTCTCTTTTTTAGAGTTATCTTTTTCCTGCTCACACAAGCACTTTTTTTATGTGGGGGTGATGTGTATATGTGATCTGTATCCATAAGGACCCTTATATAGATATACAGATATAGTTATAGATACGTATGGGTTGAGGTGCGCATATATTCATGCATCTGTATGTTGGGTATCTGGAAGTGTCAATACTATTTTTCCGGCACGTGCTGCGCTGGAGCAAGATCAGCAAGGGTAAAAATATCTTGACTTTTTTAGAAGAGCCCCGGCATGCTGAAGTCGATACGGATGGAGAATGAAATAACTTGGCAGATTTTTTTTTTGAGGGAGGGGAAGGAGGAATTTTTCTCCATTCTGGTTTGGTCGTTTTACAATTTGTTCGTAGCTCGAGTTCAATTGTATTAAGTAATAAAGTACGGGAATACAGGATTAATTCGAACATATCTTTCAAAAATTGTGTATCACTAGTTTATAAGGCGTTAGCTTTAAAATGTTTGCGAAATAAAATTATAAAAAAAATCAATCAGGCGTGAAATAATTAAAGTCTTTTTGTTTTTGTCAAGTATTTAAGTGCATGATTTTTAAGAAAGCTACATTTGGAAAAAATTTTGTATCGAAAAATGTTCCAATATTATTGACATATTTTTTCCAGTGTTGTATAAAAGAGCAGTGGAAATCTTTTTCTTCAATTCCTACTATTTAGCTCTCACCCTCTCTCTCTCTCTCTCTCTCTCTATATATATATATATATATATATATATATTTATCTTGTTCAAATTTTCAATCGTTAATAAAATACTTTCTATTTATCCAATCACAAGCGCAAATAAATTTTTTTAAACTTGTAGTGGGTTACACTTGATGTTAGTACACAGTTATTTCAAAAATTAATTCATTAATTAAATTAAATTAATTACAGGTTATCGATGCCAACTTAGATTCATCTCCATTCTTGTAACTGTTAAAACAATGACAAAAGTTGGCGTCGAAAACCGGTTTTTCAGCAAAACTAGCCAAACCGAGTGTGCATTGTTACAACAATGCAGACAAATCATGCTCTTTTTTCAATTCCTACTATTAGCGATCCAACTATGCACAGACAAGACAAGGGACAAAAGAGTTCTTCTTTCATCCCAAAGATCTCAGCTTTTATAGATTTCTCGACCGGAAGCTTTGAGAATCATATGATTTCCGTCATTGAACACCGTGATTGGTCAAAATAATTTAATGATTCAATATTGTATCATCTTATTTTGAAATGTGCCGATGTGGCAGTTTCTGAAAAGGTAGAGTTGTGGTTAAAAGGATATTTCCCGTTAGATGGGTGAACTAAAAAAATTAACTACCACGCGATGTCTTGTAGGATTCAAGACTATTATAAATCAAACAACATATCTCGATAGAAAATTCAAATGGTGAATTATTCCATTAATATAAATATTTCTTAAGATGACGAAATGATGATTTAGAAATAAATAAATCCTACAAATCAGGAGATAAATTCTGGGGATTTGAACCTAGAATTAGAGACGTAATAATATGTAATTAAAAAAAAATTCCACGTGTATCCAAGTGGAACATAAACTAATAAATAAGATAAATCAGGAAAAATATATTTATAAATAGAAAAACGTTGCATATAGAAATCAGTTAAATAAGAGTAAACCGAAACTCAAAAACATACCAAATTATTCAAAAAATAATGAATAGTTAGTAATTAAGAATTAGAAAAAGGAATAAACAAATGGTGCAAAACTGGGCATGGATGTGAATTGGAAGATGAAATGTCAATTTCAACTGGATACTATCTATAGTAAAATAGCACAGTCTATGTAAAAAATCTAAAATTGTTCTATTGATATTCAAATAGAACTTAAAGACAGACAAATTAGAATAAAAAGTTTAAGAGAAAAATGTATTAATTAAAGAAAGAAAAATAAAATTGTTATACACTATTTCTCTATATATTATTTTAATAAACATACGAAGTAAGTTAGAAGGATATGTTCTGAACAGTATTTATATAAAATTATTTGTAATTATTACATTTTTCCTAGATCATTATTTCTTTGCAGGTATCTCAGAATAGTATTTTTATAAATTGAGGTGTGGAGACTCATTTCCCAATAAGGCAAATGAAAAATGTAAAATTTAAAGGTTTTTATTTTATTATAAGTACAATTTTTCTTAAAAAAGGATTATTATTAATTTTTACCTGTAGATCCAAAAAATCTGCATTACTAGCATCAAGATTGGTTTTAATCAAATTCAAATAATTCAGATAAAAATTAAAATTAAATCATGAGAAAATAAAATCAGAATTTCAAATTCATTCATTCGAGAAATAATGTTTAAATAATTCAAAAATCATTCAAAATGGTATTTATAATACTTAAATTTAGATTTAAGTAATGTATATTTTAAATAACTTAAGTAATCCATGTGTAAACTTACGTTTATCTTTCAATTAATTGAATTTTTGAAAGTCAGGTTTTTATCTCCTGTATTGCTTGGGAATAAATTCATAAAAAATTTAAAATTCATGCCTTTTTAAAATTAAAGGAAAATAGTGATTGCGTTTGATATGAAAATAGAATGTAGACTACTCGGAATACTTAAAATAATAAAACGACAACGTTACAAGAAAAAAAAGGGGATTTTAATGTTTTTTAAGTTTTGAATGAAATAAATGAATATATATGTATATTTGAACTCTTTAGTATTATACATAAATAAAGAAAAAGTAAGAGATTACGACATCTAAATAATGTAAAGCGACATCTAAATATCGTCAGAATTTTCTTATTTATTCTTTTTTTTTAAAAAAAAAGAAAGAAAATCCAGTAGCATACTAAACATAAAGGATAAACGTTAATGTAAACATTTCTGCCATCGAGGAAAAGGTTAAAAAAAATCTTGACAACTTCAAGATTAAAAAAAAGAGAGAGAGATAGAGAGCACAAAAAAATCCCCTCCGTTGTCGAAAAAGCTTACTTTTGGGGTTAATTAAGTTTTGTGATGTTAAAAAGAAAGCTGACACAAGAAAAAAAAAATGGCGACGGACATATACAGTACTTTTGACTGAAATAAGCTTAAGGCATGTCAGTATTGGGTAACACCTGTTCATTACAAGTGAATTACGTGTCCCGTGGCTAAGGCTGCTCAAAAAATAAATAAATAGGCATAAAAAATGCCTCAAAACAACGGAGTGATTCTGTAAATTCTTTGCTTTGCTTGCTGGAGGTATTTTTCTCATTAACCATCTTCTTGTTTATACGAGTTGTCAAGTATGTCTAAGAGTGTCAGTTAATATGCTAAATGTTAAATGGGATTATTATCTTCGCTAAGTAGGGTTGCATTGAGCTGTTGAGAGGAAGATGGTTTATTGGTGGGTAAAAAACGATGAAATAAAGCGTTTTTGATTTAAATATTTGTTTTGGAGAGAGTAATTAATTTCTTATTTCTAGTTAGAAAAATATAAATTAAAACAAGAGAAGATATTATAGTCTATTTTTCGTTTAGATGATTTTAATACCAATAAGAATTTTTTTAACGAAGATTAATGCTGCAAATATAAGAGTTAAGTGGCTAATACTTAAGAGGAATTAACGATTGATTTCGTTTCATAAATTTTAAGCTTCCTGTAATTTTAAGGGAATTTTAGTTTAAGTAATCCAATCGAAGCTTTTTAAAAATTTGATTTGATTTTTTATTAACCAGTTAACTATGATTGACGAGTATACTCGTCATGGAGAAGTTGCAGGATTTTGTGCCATGATGAGTATATTCGTCATGGAGAAGTTGCAGGATTTTGTGCCATGATGAGTATATTCGTCATGGAGAAATTGCAGGATTTTGTGACATGACGAGTATATAATGCTAAAATTAAGAAGAGAAAAAGAAATTATTATTACTAATAGGGGAAAAAATGGATAACAATTGACAAAAAAATAACATAAATGCGGCCCATTATGTACCAAAAGTTTATGAACAAATTTTCAGTTTTTCAATTCTGATATGTTGCTATGTTATTCATTTTTTAAATGACCTTAAGGATAAGCGATATTTTAATTTTTACAAAAACTAGAGCACTTTATCTTGGTTATTATATGAAATTGCTTAAAAAACAGTCATTATATTAACATAACGGACTGTAAATTTTGTAATAAAACAGTGATTGATAAACCTGAGAGTTAAAACAATTTTACTATTATACAGAATATACACAAACATTTTCAGTTAATTATTTTCTAAACTTTTTGAGCAATCGTTGTCCCCGTCTGAGCATTTAAAAAAAAAAAAAAAAAAAAGAACACATTTGGAGTAAAACGCGTTTTAAGTATGATATCTTGCTTAAAGTAATGACATCTGCTTTTACTGAAACACTTGTAGTTTTTGTTCCAGTGAACGGAAAATAATAAACTTGGTATTTCTATAAAGCTAATAAGATGGCCTATAAAATAGTATCAGAAAAAAAGTTGTCCATTTTTGGCAAAATTCGCAATTTTAGGGTAGTCGAATACCTTAAGATATAAAAATATTTCATATCCAGATAAATCTTGTTGCAGCTTCAGCATCTTTTTTGACGGTTTATCAGTCTATTTAGCTCAAAAATGAAATAGATTCAAAATTTATGTATCTTTTATTATATTAAGCAGAAAATTGAATGTTTTACATATAAAGAACATTTAATTTAAGTGCTTTTTTCTGTTCAATTTTGTCTCTAAGACATTAGTATGAAAGCACGAGTTTCGATTATTATTGAATACCTATTATGTGTGACACAATTTCTTAGTCAATACTTTTACGTCGATACTATAAAAGGAAATTTAAGATTTTGGATACAGCTAAAAATTAAGGACCAATCAGAGAAAAATAACTTAACGTAGAGAGAAAAGAGCTATACCTTATCAGTAATAGAATCAAATTTTTCTATAGGACATTAAAAACGTTTCATAACCCCTTTACAAATGCTAAAATATACAAAGAAGGTAATTCTAAAGCCGTTATAACTTGATCTAGTTGATAAAAAAAATTCTCTACAAAATATAAACGAATATATATTTATACTGAAATGATCAAATGTGTGTACTGAGAAAGCTCAAAATAAATTCCTCCTCTTTTCCCGATCCTTATTGAAAACCACGATTTTATCAAGCAATTCCAACGAGGCCGTTTACATCTCACTATGCCGCTCGTCCAAAAGCCCTGTCCATTTCACCTTTTTGAGGGGAGAAAAAAAATGTATATCTCAAAAACCGGTCAAAAATGACCGTTCATGAAAAATTGAAGGTGTAAAGGAGAACGACAGAAATCCGAGAGATCAGAGCGTATATGCTCTAAAACATACACATTCACTCTCGCATATAATGTCACCCTCCATTTCAATAACAGAACCCCTCATCCTAAGAATTTAGGGAGGGAAAAATCCAAAATCTCTCATCCCCCCAAGGGAAGGGGGGGATTGCACGCCGCCATCTTGTTCGAATGATGCCAGGGGTGGTGCACACAATGGTATGGAGTTGGCCACATGACAAGTGCACGTGGTGCGGACTGAGAGGGGTGATTTCGAACGCAATAGAGACGTCAGCTGGCGAACCCCCCCTCCCCCTTTCCAGTTGAATTTTCGTTTCGAAAATGATCCTCCCCCTCCCCCCTTTTGGAACACACGCACTCTTTAGTAGGATTTTGCACTTGGAGAATGAATTGTCATCGATATGAATCGGGAAGGATTTGCAGGAAAGGCCGGTGGACCCGTTTATTGACCACAATTTAAATTCTTTATATTATTATTTTTTGAAGTCGCGGTTTCAGATGTTTCTCTTTAGAGCCTTGGAATATCGTAAATGTAAAACCTTATCTCACACTTACGGTTGGTATTGCTTAGACAGAGGTGATAGAATTTGAAATGCTTTTTCGAATACGTATCTCACCTAATAATGATAAAATATTTGGGTATCGCTAACACTTATGGAAACACTCATTTATATATTTCAATGATTTCTCCCTCCTGCATTCGATGTACTTCACATTATGACTTTGCTTTAATATGTAAAACTAAAAAGCCTGATATAAAAAACCATTACCGTATTTACTCGAATTTAAACCGCTCTTTTTTCTCGCCAATGTTAATGCTACTGAAAATCGGCTGCGGCCAGGGACATCTTAAGGCTTTGGGCCCCTACACAAACATAGGTTCCACCTATAATCCTTAAAAGTAGACAATACATAGCATAAGTTGTCCAATACTTGTACAAATAATAACCCGAAACAAATGTGCATGACTTACAATCGCACAAAACGGCTCGGCCGACTGCCGCCTTTTGATTGAGTGAGTAATGATGGTGTATGGTGGTAGGCCTAGGCCAGTGGCGCACACAAGGGGAGGTGTTTTTTTTCGATAGATGATAATCCTATATATATATATATATAACGTAAAATTTAATAAAGTACTTGTAATTAACAATTTATTTTATTAAATAATGCTCATTTTTAACTCAATAATTTATTTGTTACTGTTTTTCGTTAACGAAATCGACAAAAATCAGAAGAATCAATTGGTGTTGTCTTGAGGTATGATACCAGTTGGGGGGACTTTCGACCATGGACACCCCCTTGATAAATCTTTGTGTGCGCTACTGGCCTAGGCCTGTACATGGACGACGATCATCATTTGACCGTTGAAATTATTCGAATGGTGATCTTATTAAGGCTGAGTCGAGAACGAGATGAGTCCCCCATTGCGGCCTAGATCCTGGGCCCCGGGTCCAGTTTGTTCATGCCTTAAGGCCTCCCTTGGAGCAGCTTAGAATCGAGAGGGGAATTGTGTTGGAACTAATTATTCACTTCTTATTAGTTTTCATTTTAAATTTATTATAATTTCGTAAAAGTGGATATCTATAAACCACTTTACACTATTAGTCATTTTTCACAAAGTCTTGTTGAGAATTTTTAGTGCGGCTTAGAATCAATGGCGGCTTTAATAAGGTAGTACATTAAAATCAATGTACGAATCAATGTATAAATAATCATAAGTATTATTTGAATGCTTAAAATTTTAAGGTGTAGCATTCAAAATGTGTATGCCATACATTACAGAAAGAAAAAAAAAACATTTTAATATGGTGATATTTTTTTTTTGTTGAACCTTTTTTTTAAATGTTTCTACCTGAAAAAAGTTCTTAGTTAAGTGATCATAAAGTTTTGTGAGCATAAGGTTCAAAATTGTCATTCTGTACTTTATATTTATAGATATTAATTTAAAGTAAAATTTAAGTTTTCTCTGCTTTATGTGAAGCCCATTTCGTCTCGTTAAGTGCTTATGACGACTATTTGTGGTTCTTCTATTAGTTGAAATTCATTTTTTTTTTCAATTTAATTTGACTTACAAGTATTTTTCGAACCGAAAATAATTTCGTTTAAGTTTTCTCAGTATTTTCATTTCCGATTGTTATTAAACATTTGTAAAATTCAGAAAAGTCTCAACTTCACTTAATTTTACCATCATTCTTAATAAAATTTGCTGTTGCAATTTATCATTAATAATTATATGTGAATGTGAAAACGTCGAAAGAAAAATTACTAAAACATTTATTACACGCATTTATAGTGGCAAGGAAACAAAAACATTCGTTGTTGACTGTACTCGGTTTATGGTTCGCAAATTTGGCATACCAGGGACGTCTTAAGAATTTTTGAGGCAATGAGCTCCCATGCAAAAGGAGACCCTACCTGAGATCTTTAAAAGTAGATTGTATTCAGCATGCATGGTCAAATACTCGTTCAAACGGTAATTTGAAACAAATAAAGGTGCACGACAAATAAGGGCGCTCTTAAAAATCTAGGCACAAACCGGCTCGACCGATGGCCGCATTTCGACTAAATGTGTTGAATGGTTGTTTATGGTATTAGACCTAGGCCTAGATATAGACAACGGTCATCACATAGTAATACAGTCTTGAAACTTTTAACAGTTGACATGCAGTTTGAAATTCCCTGTTTTTAGGAGAATATGCACGGGAAAAAAATCTGATCACAATAAATTATCCGGATCATGATCTTATTAAGACAGAGTCGAGAACGCGAAACGGCTCCCCCCCCCCTCCCTCTTCAAGGGCGAGGCCCTGGACCGGGCCCAGTTGGTCTATGCCTTAAGACGACGTTTTTGTACTTAACATTTTTATACACTAAAATCGATCAAAATTTACGAATTAATGCACTTTCCTTTCATAACAAGATGTGTTTAACTAATAATTTAATATCAAAGTCACACAGATAGCATTTGGAGACATAATCAGTGAACGGACGGTTTATATTTCAATTTCTAAATTATTTTTTCTTTCCTCAATGAAATAAGGCAGACTTAATATTGACTATGAAAGGCTTCCAACCGCTGTACCGATAATAGTGCATAGTTTTCACGAGAAGGGAAAAAACTCATCTTTTAAGGGTAAAAAAACGTATTAAAACAAAAACGAACAAACATGGCAAGAGGGAAAATATTTTTATATAAAAAAAAACAGCTTCTCATTTCTTTGCATGCGTCAAAAAATCTTTAATTCCATTTTATGACGTGCAATAAAGGAAGTTCGGGTTTAGCCAACTGTAAACGAATAACTTGGAAATAAAGAGAGGAAAAAATATCGAATAAAAAACCCCATATTTTTTTCTCTTTCTCTCTCTTCTCCTCCTTTTCCAAGTTTATAAGATCGAAGACTTGAATAACTTTTTCAGCGTTCTTTTATTTGTATTTTTAAAAGAGAGGAGCTCACATACAGCTATCGTTAAGTTAACGATACGAGAGAACCGAATATTTCCAGTCCATAATGGTATAAGTTTAAATGTGGTCTCACTCGCGGTGTTTATATTTCGAGTCATATTAAACCAAAATGAGGGTTTTCTTTGATAGAAATGTAACTTGAACTTGTACAAATATTATATGTGATATTTAAGTATTTTTCTGTGGGTTCTTTGAAGTCCTGTGCGAAGTTTAAGTGAAATTATATTTAATCAACTTGTTCTGGAATTTTTAAGGGCTCAAATAAATATTGCTAAAAAATTTATAGGTTTGGTTTTTTTTAGTTGTAAAATCAATGAAAGACTAAAAAACAATATTTTTTTTTTATAACTAAATAGTTTTTTTATGGTCTTAATGAAAAATTTTAAACTGAATTGTTATTATAAACTAGATTTTATAAAAGCAAACTGTAGAATTTTTCCAAAACAAGTCTAAATCTATTGAAGCCAACGAAATAATAAAAACCTAAATAATATAATGATAATAATAATTAATATTATATTTAACTATATATATATATATAAGTGGAGGTGCTCCCAATCCGCCTAACGCTGGACTGATTCCCTAGTACAAATTGTACAACTGTTTATAGTCATTGCTCAAATTGTAAAACTGTAATTTACATGTATTATATGAATTCTATCAGTAGCACACACAAAAATTTTTCAAGGGGGGGGGGGGTCCATGGTCGAATGTTCCCCAACGCGTATCATACCTCGAGACAACACCAATGGATCCTTTTGATTTTGTTAACAAAAAACAGTAAAAAATAAATTATTGAGTTAATAATTTGCATAAATTAATAAAATAAATTGTTAATTATAAGTACTTAATGAAATGTTATGTTATATATATATAGGATTATCATCAATCGGAAAAAAACTCAAGGGATTTGGGAAGGGGGGGGGCTCCGGACCTTTAGGACACCCCCCCCCTTGTGTGTGACACTGAATTCTAATTATTTGTTCTTTTTTTCTTAAAATTCGTTTTCGGCGCTCCCTCTTCAGTTTAATTCATCCCTGAACATCGTCCAACACTTCATTGATAAGATCCTCAGATCTTCACCAACCTGCTCCTCTTGTTCTTATTTTATTTCTTCCTGGAAAATTCAGCATTTAGTTCCGTTGATTGTTTATAAGTCTTTGTAGGAGACAACTCCTTTCTTCTCATGTAATGATTTCAATCTAGGCAATTACAATATTTTTCTACAAAGTCTTGCAATAATGTACTATCGCAACCGTATTGGCGACATCATATGAAATGAAACGCATGGTTGCCCATTCAGCGCTTGTGACACATGGGAAATCGGAGTTGGCAACTTGGCGAGCTATTTTGAACGTTGGCATTGTTACGATAGTACGTAATAAATTTATTACAGTATCACGAAAAACTTTATTTTATATATATAGAGAGAGATTATATTTATTATAATGATACAATGAAAAATTTTAAACTTAGTTGAAAACATCAACGTGATTATAAAAACAAACTATAGAATTTTTCCAAAATAAGTTTAAAAGTATTGAAGCCAACGAAATAATAAAAACCTAGATAATAATAACAATAATTACTGTCATATTTAAATCACACAATATTGTATTATTGCTAGAGTGTATTAAACATGCTAAATTTTGTATTTGTAAAACTTTAATAAACATATGCAGAAAATATTGTTGGATGAGCATTAATGCTGGAATGTGTATCAGTTTTAAATAATCCTCGACAATACATCGAAATTGTCACCAAAGTTATAAATCAGAAAAAATACATTTCTCTCATTCTTTATTTTACAAATATAATCTGTTTGTTGAACTCTACATTTGACAGTAATATGATTAAATATTTGCACATTCCCGTAACACCCTCGTGCAGCGTTATAGTGCGACGTTAATATAATTTCCATTCACTCACTTATTCCCGTAATACCCAGATTTTACTTCCCTTTAAGCTGATTATTCATTTAGCAAAGGGAATTTATATATATTTTTTATTTATTACATCATTTCATACACTTCTCCGACTTTAAATTGCTGGTTAATAAGATGAATATATTTTTTTTTTCGTTACTAAACCTTTGAATTCGAATCTGTTTTCAATCAGTGATTTAAAAGTTTTTTTGTTTTACATTTATAAAACCCGTGCACCACACAATGTATAACACGCGGGCATACAACACAGACAGAAGAGAAAGGATTACAACACAAACATCCATGCCTTCTCCGGGATTCGAACCCAGTCCCTACGGCACCGCAGTCAGCTTCACTGACCACTATACCGGATGGGCGGTTGAATTTAAAAGTTGAACAGTAGAATTTTTAAACTGAATTTTAAGATAAGACATGTTTTGTAATTGAAAATATGTGTTAATTCAACATATCTTTTTTAAAAATATATACAAATATACATATATACAAATATTTTAAAAATCCGAATTTTAAATAATTATAAATCATTAAACTGAAATCGGTGTTATACAAATATATATATTCTTTTAAAGTATTAAATTTTATTAAAAGTCTTTAAAGAATCAAAATTTATTTTAGAATCCATAAAAGTATAACATTGGTGAACAAATTTTAAGCGGAATAATTTCACCCCCCCCCTTCACCTTATTATATTAACCCTTTCCCGGCTTTTCCCGCGCTGAGCTCGGGCACTGTGAACATTTACACAGCACAATCGTTCTTTCCCGAATTATTTCACTTGTGCTTTTTATGGTTTTGAATTCCTTTGCTTACTTTTCTAGGTAAGCATAAAAAATTGGTATTTTTTAATTCATAACCTTCAAATAAAATGAGCTTGGAAGGTATTAATTATCTGATTACTAATTGATCTAAAAATTATCGAATGATTTTAATAGGTACATAGTGCTATTTATTTTACGACTAGTACATATGAAAATATTTATGATCATTTTTTAAATTAGAAGCTTATAAATTTGTTTTTATAATTTTGTAAGAAATATAAAACTAATTAAATTTAGAACATTTTCATCTTTGAAAGTTAAAGTGTAAAAAGGTTTTAGCAATATAATTTAGAGTCATTTAAAATAAATTAATATTTTGTTTTAGCAACAGTTTTTTTTAAATAACGTGATAACTTAACTGAAACCTTAACTAATTTTTTGCTGTATAGGTCGAAAGTATTTAATTCTTTTGATATGTGTTTAAAGTGTAATCTTTTTGCTATCCCTTATCAATTTAAAATAAAACAAATTTTAAAGTGTTTTATTCCAAAGCTAAAATTGAAGTTAATTTATCCTAATAACTAGGAGTAAGAAATTGATGTTTAAGATATATGTTATTGTTAAGAAATATTTTAATTCAATCCTGCAATGTTAAAATTCCCATTCTTATTTGAAATCCATTGCAAGCACTTATCTCACTTTGTTTCTGAGCAGACTGTTTATATGAAGTGACTTTTTTTTCCTCTATTTTCTTTTCTTTTATTAAATAAAATATATATACATATATATTCAGAGCTAAGTGAGATTTTTTGAAAGGAAAAGATAGATTTTCCTTCTCTCTCAAAAAGTATAAAAAAATATTCCTTTTTCTCTTTTCTCATATATAATATAATATTCGAGGAAAATTTTTTTTCTCTTTACCCTCATTCCTATTTCGATCCTTGTGGACTATTTCTGCGTCATATTTCGCCATTGAATTTCGATCTCATTTTTTCACGCTTTATTGGGAATGTGCGAATTGAGACGAAGCTTCATAAGGGAGGCCAAATATTTAGAAGAATATATATATTTCTCATTTTTAGTTCCTACGCTTTCAACTTTGGTTTTTAAAAGCAATTTCCCCCCTTCCTTTTTTTCCCTTCCCCCTCTTCAAAGCTCTGGCCCTGGAAACCTATAAATTTCACGGGCTGGCCCGAATTCTTACATAAATATATATCTATTTTTCACGATTTTATTTTAATAGGATTTTATTTATAAAAGATTGGCTTAGAAATGCTCCTTTTTTATATTAGGAATTGATTTTTTTTCCTGTTTTTCTTTTTTTTAAAAAAAGGGAGGAATATTGGCTAAGATTAGATTCTGCATTTTGGGCTTTTAAAATTTATGTTTTGAATGCATTTCTGATTGAATAAAAATAAAAGTTTGGAAAAATAATTGGATGGCTGCAAAATTTTGGGGGATATTTAATATTTTCAAACAATAAAATGAGATATAAAAGGAGAAATAAATATTTTTCCAGTCTAAGTGTGTGAAAACGAACTTTTAGTTTTAAAAAATTAAGAATGATACGTATAAACAGATAAAATTTTTCTATCGTAGTGATTTTGAAACATGATGGTAATAGATTTTTATTAGTTATGTTAATTTTTTAACACCTCATATACTCTCAAGAAGTACTATAGTCAAAATATCTTGAAAACAGACATCTTGGGGCTTCCTTCTGCCTTAGAATCATTGGTTTAGTTAAAAATTTGACAAAATTCTTTGCCAATCAATTTATCAGACTTACAAAAATACCTTTTTTTTTATTTTCCGCTTACTTGTATAAAGGACGCAACTGTTTTTGTAAGAAAGGATGCCTATATACCAATATGGACATTGAAACGTGTTTTACATAAAATGCGTTTTTAAGGATAATTTAAACGGAGACATGGATTGCTGAAAAAGTTATAAAAATATAAAAATACTTAATTGATATTTTTTGTGAATATTTTATGTAATACTTTTTGTTAAAATCATTTTGATTTTTTTTTAAAAGTTTACTCCACAGTAAAATGAGAGCTTTGAATCTTTGTAAATTTAAATTGCATTGGAAAATACAGTAAAACCTATTTTTGTGTTGTAGATAGGGACCGCATAAAAAGAAACCGCATCAAAAATATGCGGAAATTTCATAAATACTTTGATTAAAACATATTTTTACGCAATTTATGAGAAAGTACTTCCAAACAAAATAAATAATTATATTCCACAAGGAAATATTAAAAAAGAACAATTTCTCATTATACACAGTGGCCGCGGTAGCCAAGTGGTCTAGGCATCGAATAATGGCTAGCGTGTCATGAGTTCGATCCCAGTACCACTAAAGACCCGCCGTGTAGGAGAGCGATGCACGTTAAATCTGTCGAGAGCTCAAAAGTCCTCCCGTTCGTGTGGTGTTGTAGTTAGGAGAGGGGGTGTCAGCTCAGGTGTCATTCGCGTCACTTGACCATGGTTCAAAATTACGCGGACTGTCGCCAAAAGCCCTCGTGTTGCTAAACAATGCGACGTTAAAATTCACTCACTCACTCACTTCTCATTATACACAAGGAGAAATTTTCAAAATGCGCGAATGCGTAATCCAAAGCGTACATCATCCTGTGACGAATTAGTTCAAAATCGTTTTCGTCACTTGAGGATGCAATTGATTTATTTTTTCGCATAATAAAGTGAGTGATAAGTTTTTGTGCGTTCGTCGATTGGTTAGTTGCTTGGGAACGTCACAATAATCACATAGACAAAATCAAAGCTCTTTTCTGGAATTTCGAACTCTTTTTGGAATTGGTATTTATTTTAAGAAAATGTTTCTCCGAGATTAGTTGGAAAGCTGAATTCCTTCCTATATTTTATCCGCTCTCAAAGAATCCTGTTCATCTTGTCCGTCTTCATAATCTATCAAATTATTGATAATGTCGCTGTCATTGAAAGTTTTATTTTCAATCAAGTGCGTGCTCCTAATGCTTTGAGAGAAAGCAGTTGAGCGTGCATTGTCAAGAGACTGTTCATAACCAATGAACAGTGTCTTGAAGTGTTGTACATATGTGCATGATAGAAAACATTGTAGTGGCACCAAAGCCGTTGAAATTCATACACCGCATAAAGAAAGATCGCACAAAAAAAGACCGCACTAAAACAGGTTCTACTGTATAGGGAAGCATTGAGGAAAATCATTATATATTTCAGGACTTTAAATATTGTAATATTCAAGTTTTAAATATGCAAAAAAGATGAGATATGATTGTGTCCGATGCAAAATTCCTTGTTGGGTGTTTCGGATAGAATCTTAACCCAGACAGGGCTAACTGGTCAAGTGGACAAAATAAAAATATATCCTTAACAAAAAAATAAAGAAAAGGGTTCAAATAACACATATTGATAAAGACGTTTAGTATAGTAAGTTTTTTTATTGTTATTTTGCACTTTGAAGCCTATTCTACGATATAACCTGATGATAAAGAATTTAAAAATAAAAAGAATTAGACTTATTTTTTAGCTTATTAAAATAGAAAATTTTAGTATTTACCCTAAATCTTATAAAAGAGGAAAGTAATTGTTAAGTAGATGCCTGTCTATCACTTTATAAGCTAATATTCAAAACTAACTCTTCAAATATCTCCTCTAAATAACTTTGGCCACCGTAGCCTAATGGACAAGAACTCGTAGCAAGCGTCACTCACTCTCGATCACTTCTTTCAGAAAACGGGTTTCCAGCTCATGCGTCGTCCTCGTCACTTAACCGAGGTTCAAAATCTCGAGGTCCATCACCAACAGAAAAATAATGAAACATTCGGCCATTTTTCAGCTCAAGATCCCGGAAACGCTCAATATTGTACTATTCAATTACTATTGTCCGAATTTAATATAATTTTATAAACAATCACTGTGTGCTGCTTGCATTTGGATCCTCCCTAGTAATGGCTCTTCACATGTCCGACTGAATCTAATTATATATCAATTCAAAAAATTTCAAGTTCTGTAAAATGGTTCAATCCATTCCCATATCATTCATTGTACGCTCCAATTGGTGGTTTCCATGACACCCGCTTAAAGTCCATCAAAGCCACCAACGCTCTGATGAGAGAGAGAAGAGAGTCCAGTGGCATAATTATTCTGCGTGGAATTAATCCCTGTGTGAGGGCGGGGTAATCCTGCACTGCACCACAATCGATACTAAGCAGGGGGCGATGTAATGACCCTGATATTTATCCCTCTCTCTTCGAGTGGTGATGAAGTACGACTTCATGAGGGAGGTGTGGGATGCGTTTAATTGCCTTGCACCGAATGGCTCTAAAAACCTCACGTGGCTGCCTGCGGTTTAATAGGCTTTCTCTGTGATTGGTGAGATACTACTTTGGGTTTGGATGATGAAACATGTGTTGAGAGTAATAAAAAAACATGGGATTTATATATATATATATATTTTAAGATTACTTTTATATGTATAGTATCTGGTTTAGAAATAAAACCGTTTTGCTGTCCAATAGTCTCGTAATTCACAAAACCATAATTGGATCACTAGAATTATAGCTTAAAATAGACAAATTTCTCTCCACAAACCTAACTTATCATTATTTATTTATCCTGCCCGCGCTTGGCTTCTTGACCATTTGACGCTGAGCCTCCCAGTACCGACTGACGACGTCATCAGTCGGGTATTCATCGAGTCCAGTATATTGGAGCAGGTGGTCGCCATCCATTCTGGTATGACCGCTGAGCGGGAAGGTCTCGTCAGCAGCCAGGCTAAGCCAGTGGAGGAAAATTCCAAAAAGTCATGTCCGGTGGTCAGGCGAAAGCGGGCACAACCCCAGCTCTCTCCAGGCGCCACGGGATAGAACCCATAATGACCAGGGTTTTTCATGACTTTTTAAGGCTCTTAGTTTATTGGGTCACAGCAGTACATTTGTCAATGTATGTGGATATAATGTTCTTTGCTCTTTTGACGGTCAAGGGGACTTCCATTTGAAACGACTCGGCTCCCTGCTTGGCTTTTTGGTAGGCTCTCTCATTGCCGAGGATCCCAACATGACTTGGGACCCACTGTAAAGCCGCAGTCCAGCGATATGAAATGAGATCAGCAATTTTAATTCAACCCTGAATAGTGTTAAGGCAATCATTTGATGCATTACTGTTAAGGTTAAAATTGCAGCTTGGGAGACAATATAGATGACAACTTTTGCGGGAGCTGGGCCAGCAGCTAGTAATAGCATTGTAACTTCACAGACAACCGAAACCTCACCATAGTAATTGATGGCGTTTTTTCCCACGACATTTAAGTCCTCAAACAGCCGGCAGAACCATCCCGCGCCCCGGCTCCGTTAGTTTCAGGTAGATATGAATCGTCAATATAGATATAGAGCCCCTCATTCGCCCAACCCTAACTACGCCAGGCAATAGTAACCTGATTGGTTATCAGTGCGAATATTATCGCCTGTAATATTTAGTTGAATTTCAGTTTTTTGTATCAAGGGCATATTTCAAAGTTATAATGGCTGCTGCACGTTAAAGTTACTCATTTAGCTTTCCGCATGTAGCCGAGGTAGCCTAGTGATTATGGTCAGGAACTCATAACCGGCGTGTCATGAGTTCGAGCCCTAGTGACACTGAAGACCCACCGAACTAAGGAGTCTAATACACGTTAAATCTGTCGAGCTCGAAGTCCTCCCCTCTTATGGTGTGTTAGTTTGGAGAGGGGTACTAACTCAGGTGTCGTCCTCGTCACTTGGCTGGGGATTAAAATAAAAAGGCGTGTTGCCAATAGCCCTCGTATTGCTTCAAAGTGCTACGTCAATACACACTCACGCCGCCCATCCGGTATAGTGGTCAGTGAAGCTGACTGCGGTGCCGTAGGGACTGGGTTCGAATCCCGGAGAGGGCATGGATGTTTGTGTTGTAATCCTTTCTCTTCTGTCTGTGTTGTATGCCCCCGTGTTATACATTGCGTGGTGCACGGGGTTTATAAATGTTAAACAAAAAAAAATGCACGCTCACGTAGAATTATAGTTGCTGCTGCTCATTAAGCTCCCTCATTTTGCTTTCCGCATGGAGAGATAGATTTATGAAGAATCGGATCAAGTTCCGTCCTCACTTTATTGTAATTTAAAAGAGCTAAATCTTTTTTGCTGGGAATTTTAAAAATTAAATATAAAATTAAGTTTTTTTAAACTTTGTTTTTAAAGTGCTAAGTGTAAAAGTTGTAAATGTTTTTAAATTTTTAGTTGTAAGAAAAAAATTAGATGAGCTAAGCCAACAATTTAACTACGTGCAAAGTAACTTTATCAAAGACCTTCTCCACACTCTGTAAATAGGCTACGGAAGCCCAATGGTCATGGTCATGGTGTTGGCGGGATTTCTGTCGAGTCGAATTCTGATGCTACTGAAAACCTCCCATAGAAGGACTAATGCACGCTAAATCTCCTGTAAAGTTTTCTTCAGTGAAGGGTGAGTGTGGAGGGAGAGGGGTGGAGTTCGATTTGTAGCTCTAAACGAGGGGTGGCTAACTCATATGACCTTGGGAGCCTCTTCGGAAAGCCATTATAATCCCGCGGGCCTCATATAAAAATATGTATCTTTATATTAGATTTGGAATAATTATAAACATTTATTGAAGTGAAAATTTAAAACGGAATGAATTATTATTTTATTTTTCATGTATACAAATATAGATAATATAATAACAGTAATATGCAAATGTGCCTAGCTCTAGCAATAAGCAGAGCGATAGTCACAGGAATTAAGCGTGATGCTGCTCTACAATGCAGTATTGCTTACTTCTAAGTATGCATAAAAACACAGAAGCAACATAATAAAATAGAAACAGATAAGGGATATATTTGTTACAAAAACACAACACTAAAAACAAAAATATTGCGCAAAATAATCGTATTTTGTAAAGTTTGAGTGAATCTCGTGGGCCGCAAAATTATTCAAGGTGGGCTGCCGGTTGGCGACCCCTGCTCTTTTTGAGTGAGCTTGGTTCCTTTGGGGTGTTCTGCCAATAGACCTTATTGGACTTCTAAATACGATATTATTAAAACTACGAATCTGTACCAGCCCCGTGGAGATATTGAGGCATCTATACAACTTGTATTAACTTACATTCATTTATACAATGGTCCTCGAACTCGTAACGGATTGACTATCCAAAATGTCACTAATCTATAAGTTGACCAATGCTTTTAAAATAGTAAAATACCTATTTTCATTTGTAAAGAATATTTTGATTTAATAGATTTTTTTTATTAACGTCACACTTTGAAACTCCCCTTGAGCTACTGGCAATGAACCCCGTAATTTTGAGCCTCGGTCAAGCGACGAAGATACCTTAACTAGAATCTCACTATTAAAACTTCCGTACCACACCTTGATAGATTTAACGGGCATCAGCCCATCTACGTGGCTGGCCTATAATAGCTTGATTGAAGGAATATTTTAAAGTCACACTATTCAGCTGTTCGAGGGCTTTTGGTGACGGACCTCGTAGTTTTGAACTATGATCAAGTGACGAGGACGACACCTGAGATGCCCTACCCTCTAACTTTTACACCAAAGGGAGAACGTTTGAGCCTCGACAAATTTAACGTGCATCAGCCCCCTCGGTTCGGCAGGTCTTCAGTGGAATAAGGCTCGAACTCATGACATGCCGGCCCCGAGTCCGTCACCTTAACCACTAAGCTACCGTGACCACTGGCTTGTAATAGCAGCAGGACACATCCATGACTGGACAATGCTGACCACGAGTTCACAATCATTACCAATCATCTACAACAACTCCTACAAATCTTAATATATGAAACTAGTGAAAATTCTTAAAAATTTTTCTACTTTGTTGAGATTATTTTCAAGATATGGCGTATTATTAATGGTGGAAGCACTTCAAGAGCATGTTGCGTCCTCTGAGATCAACGGTAAATTTTCAAATCTTTTCAATAAAGTTCAATATTTTTTTTCTCTTTCAATCAATAAATAAAATTTGTAATATCTATTATTTTGTATTCGTAGAATAACAGAGAATCAAATCATCAATTATTTATTGTTTTTTCCCTATCAATTTATAGAGGCGGTCTCAATACCTGGATGATTTAATACTCTGAAGTAATTAGGTTCAAACTATAATTTAAACAAAGGTAAGTGAAATTTTTTAAGTATTTTTTGGACTTATGGCGTTGAATCTTATTTTGTGAACCCTTTAATTTAATTGAACCTTTTTATTCTACTTATTCAAGTACATCTTAAGCTCTTTAACAATGAATTTTAGACATCAAATGTTACTTAAATTAAATATACGATAAATATTGTAATTGTATGCATAAATACATGCATTATTTTCGTAGATGATTGTTTATTTTGAGTGTTATGGAAAAAGAAACAAAGCTTACTTTTAAAGTTTTATTTTAATCAGCCCTATTTCTGTTTAGAGGTTTATATGGGCTTCAATAACTTTTTTTACCTTTTTGTATTGGAAGTTTTTTGTTTGTTCCTCGAGTTAATTAATGTAATATAAAAAATTTTTAGGTTTTCCCATCCAGAAAAACACTTATCCGATTGTCTCGTAGCTTGTTCTTTGCTATTGGCATATCTTATTACGCAGCACTTTAAAAAAGTAATTCAAGTGCTATGTATATTATTCTAAATTAAATTCATCCCATATCGAAGCTTCGACTAACCAATTGAAACAAAACAAACGGGCTTGAATAAAGTCGTTTTGAATGAAACTTCTATTTATACCTTGTACGGCTTACTAATATACGTTAAAAAATTTATATTAAAAAAGAAAGGAAACAGACGAACTCTAGTATTTGAAAATAATAATCGGTCCCTCAAATGCTTAATTTATTTTGCGTAATTTAATATTTTATGACTCCAATTTGAAATAAAGGAAATAAAGAATTTTTGAATTTTTTTTAAGAAATCTTTTTTCAAGAATGAGGAATAAAGATAATAGGAGGTTTTGCAAACCGGGTACATAAAACGAAAAAATGTATAATTAAAAGTATTATTTTGCTTTGTCTATTAAGAAAGATATACTCAACAATAAATCTTCACATTTAAAACAAGACGTATATTTTGATCATATGTTTTTGAATACAAAGAGCTAATTTCAAAATAGAAATCGAGTGGAAAAATATAGGCACGTGAAAGAAACTAACAAGGGCTATATTACGAAAATATTTTGATCTATTGGTTTTATAATGATTACTTCATTTCTCTTGAAAGGGATTTTCTTTTCCTTCGTTTTGGTCCAGTATCCTCAAGGACGTATCGTGATACTTAGTTCTTTTTATCGACTCACTTAACGGGAAATGCACTTTTAGCCGTTGTTTAAATTTTTAAAAAAGTGACAAGTTGACATAATTTTGTATCAGCTACCGGATCCGATCAATGAGCGTGCTCAAATTAAAAATCATGTGATTAGAGAATCTTCTTGATATAAATATATGTAATGAAGATTGATTTAAAAAAGAAACCACTCTTGTTCGTCATAAGGTTTGTTTGAGTGTTTTTACCGCTGTTTATATGTTTTAGTGTATATAAGTTTTTATATGATGAGAATAATCATTAATAAATATTTGTGATACACGGGCTTTCTAGTATATCTTCCACCCACAGCTACATTAGAAGTTTACTCGTTATTTGACACACATTTATAGATATAGAGTCAGGGACATAATTTCTAGTAGGTAATGTTAAGGCTGTGTTCAGAAAAAAATACGAGAGCCTGTACTAAACGCGAAGCACGTTTTCAGGCAGAAAAATGTCTCAAGTTTCATGTCAGTTTGCACATAATACAGTAGAACCTGTTTTTGTGCCAAAATAGACCGCATAAAAATAACCGCACAAAAAATATTCGAAAATTTCATAAATTCTTACATGTAATAAACAATTTTGTCAAAATTCCACACAAAATACTCCAGTCATTTACGAAATTTATGAGAAAGTACTCCCATGACAAAATAAATAATTAAATTACACTTGGAAACATTTTAAAAGCATTTAGTTTAGTATTGTATACACATGGAGAAGTTTTCAAACTGCACATACACTGCTACTCATTGCAATCCAAAGCGCTCCTTTTCCTGTGATGAATAAGTTCAAAATCGCTTTCGTCACTTGAAGATACAACTTTAATTGATTTGTTTTTTGACACCATAAAGTAAAACATATGTTTTTGTGACGACGGTCGGTTTGTCAGTTGCTTATAAATGTCACGATAAGTAGATATGCGCATAATCGAAGCTGTTTTTGGAATTTTAAACTCATTTCGGAATTGATATCTATTTTAAGAAAATGATTTTCCAATTTGTTGGAAATCTGTATCGCTGCCTATATTTTATACTCTCTCAAAGAATCCGTGTTTTTTTGTCCGGCTTCATATTCTATCATATTATTGATAATCTCATTGTCAATGAAAGTTTCATCTTTAATCCAGCGCGGGTTGCTGGTGCTTTGAGAGAAAGCAACTGAACATGCATTGTCGAGAGACTGTTTATAACAAATGAAAAGAGTGTGTGTATATATACATTGTAGTGACTTAACGTACACCCCCGCAACTCCCACCTCGCGGGGGAGGGGGATCGGGATTCTGGGGGGCCCAATGCCTGACTCACGCCAAGTACGTATTTACCTATGATTTTGCAGGGGACCCTAATATTTTCCGTTACGCCACTAGTACATTGACAAAAAGAAGTTAAGTGGCAGCAAAACATTACAGTGGTGTAAATTCATATACTGCACAAAAATAAAATCGCACAAAGCAATTGCACAAAAATAAAAACGCATGAAAAAGGACTTCACAAAAACAGGTTCTACTGTAATTGATGCATCAGTTTATAGTAAAGCGGTTTCAAAATTCTAAAGCATTTCATTTATACTAATTTTTTCATTTTAACATGTAAAGAGAGAGCTCACACATCCCCCCCTACTATATAGGGGAAAAAAAGTATACACATTTTATACGAGAAAAAAGATTTACACGGATAAAAAAAATGAGTGTGATAAAATATGTTGCTCTATTGGTCAGAGAAGCCAGAACATAATCATAATGTGTTTTAGCTCTTTTTATATCTGTAAAGATTTTTCAGATTTCGGTCCAGTTCTTCAACATTAACCGAAGACAGCTTTAATTTATAATAAAACACAACTTATTTGCAATTGGTTATAAATGTATTAAATTCGATAACTGTAAATTAATTTTAAAGTTTTATCGCATTTGATTGCATGCATATATTATTTTGGAATAGAATCATTGCATTAATTTAGTTTCCAATACTATATATGTAACTAAATGTGTTTAAGATTTTATCTACACAAACTTTCTGGGTGTATAGCAGCGTATTTAAGATTGTGTGTGCAAGTTGTAGTTACAACTTTTTAGAATTTATATCAATAATTCCTTAGGTAATAATACAGCAAAAAATTCCTTCGCTCATTAAAAATTTTAAAAATATTTTTATGTAAAAAAACCTGTATAGTTTCTGCAGCAGCAGCTGGAGAAATAACTCCAGTATTGGAGTTATTTCTTTTAAATTTTTCTAATACATATCCCCCCCCCATGAATCTGGGAAGTTATCAGACATTCCCTCTACATTAAAAAAAAACATTTTTTTAGAGGTGGGGAGGGGAGGAGCTTGATCCCGTGGAAAACACTTCTTTGAGCAACTTGTGCTCTTACGTTTTCATTTCTCTCAATCGTTCAAAAAAGAAAAAAAATGTGAGTGTCTCACCTGTGAGTCCTTGAGCCCAAGTTTCTCCGCCAGTTTCTTCCTATCAGGTTTGCTGATGTACTTTTGTATCTGGAACCTCTTCTCTAGTCCCTGCCTCTGTGCGTCGCTGAAGACAGCTCTGCGCATCATACCCCGGCGGGGCTTACCCCTCGCGGCCGCCGCCCAAGGGAAGGTGGCCGGCAAAGGGAACGTCACCCCGGAGGTCGGGATGCCCAGCCCGTTGAAGCCGATCCCCGACACTGTCACGCCGGGCAGACTCGAGTTGGGACCTGGAGAATGCAAATATTCAATTTATTATAGTTACACAATGACACTTATAAAACTGTTTTTGTTTTGTTTTATGATTACTCTTATAAAACCTTTATTTGATTTGACTGATTTTGAATAGACAATTCATTATTAAAATAACATGATGGGTTTTGGGCTTCAGTCGACCTTATATCAAGAAAACTGTCAAAAGAGACGAGGGATGATACTCGTATTCAAGTAGACCATGACCGTGTCGAATTTTTTACATATCATAAGACCGACCCAGTAGAATGAAAAAAAGTTGCTATGAGGATTTTTTAACCCTTCTAGGACCATAATGTTGCTAAGAGTAAATATTAGAATGTAACTGTTTATTTCTGTTCATTTAGACGTGAAATAAATAAAAATCATGACAATGTGTAGTATTTTGGATTAATGTGTAGTATTTTGGATCAATGTGGAGTTTTATCTAGAATTTATTTTCATTTGTCCTAATATACTTTATTATTGCACAACATTATAATTACCGAATAACCTTAAACATGTGAGGAAACACGGTAATGCATCTTTACACGACACAGTAAACTGAAATAAGTAATAAGAATATAAATACAGCCCACGAATGTTTTTTCCTTGGCACCAATTTATTTGAAAATTCTTTTTTTCGAAACATTCTCGTTTACGTAATTGCGTTTGGCATACGTTCTATTTACATATTCTGCATAAAAAATGCAGATAACGGTTATAATTAAATACGACAATTACCAATTCTTAAAAAGGGAGAAATGTTTCTTTTTGTTATGATAGGGTTAATAAATGAAGTTTGCAAAATAAAATATTTCATCGATAAATGTTTTTAATTTTAATTACATACATTATTTGCCTGGGTCACATAAATCATAAGTTATTCATAGCCATTATATGCCTATCTTAAATTATTCTTATTTAAATCTCGCTCTATCTTTTAAATTCTCTCTTAAATACATTTTACCGCAAAAATAATTGTTTATTAGTATCTACTCAAATTATATAAACATCATAACACTCAATATGAAAATTTATGTTTTTCTTTTCCTAAACATTTTACAGAAAATTAATTAAAAATATTCACGTAACTGAGACTTTCGGATAAGACTCGAATTCCGTGGGTAAATTTGCTAAGGGAAATTGTTCAGATTTTTATTTATTTTTTTAAAAATTATTAATGTTATTTTTTTTTTAAAAATGCGTATTGTGTATTATGAATACGAGTTATCAAAATGCAATTTTTTTTTCCTATTATTATTATCCAAAAAAGATCGGTTACATTTCAAGAACAAAAATTAAAAATTTCAAAATATATATAACTCAAGAACACACAAATATTACACAACGAACTATTGGTGATAATTGTTTTAATTCAATGTTGCGTCCGATATAGTAACATATAATTTTTATTCTCCACTATTCTTTATTACGCCCTCCGATTCCTTGAGAGTTCGAACGCAGTAATCAATCAAGCAATCACCTTTAGAGTAATTTATATATATATCCTCAAAGTTGACGTTTCCGTTGCCATTTTTTGACAACTGAATGACTCATTATTTTTAGAATTATTAGGAAATATGTACTAGTAAAATGTCGAAAAATATTACCGATATATTAATAAAATGGAATCTATTAAAATATTATTTAGTTACTGAAAAAAGGGGGGAGGTACATGAGAGAGAGAGAGAGAGATGCAACAAAATTTAGTTGATTTTTGAGTTTAATAATATCATGAAATATGACATTTAAAAAAAAAACTACGAGTATTTTTTGGGAATGCGCCAAGTTCAGCTCAAATACAGTTTACTATATTTTTACTTCTCCCTTTATAGAAAACAATTTCTTGGTCTTTTCAAAGCTCAGAAAAAAGAATTTTTGTAGTCATGAAGAATTAATCCCTAGATGAAATAAAATGAAAATTATAACGTTCATATGACAATGAGTGAAAGGGAACAAAGTACCTTTTGTTTAACAAAAAACATTTTTAATACTTTCGTATTTTTGTTAAGAGACATGTTTGATATCTTAAGTCTATCGAAGTCTTATGGAATCCGATTTTGAATCTAGATACTAGAAGAAATTTCGAAAATCTGTAGAGTAAATTATATTTGTTCAGACAGGCATGAGTTGTCATTACTTCTATTTATTTATTTTTATTCAGTCTATTGATTGATATTTTTTATTTACGCCGTATATACAAAAACAACACGCGGCTGTTGGCTGTAACGGATCCACTTTGTTCATAATCAGAGGTATATTTACTCAATAAAAGCCAAACTTAATCTTAGCCCATTCCTTAGATGACACACTGTATAATGCCATTCATAAATAAATATTTTAGTCCCTATTTATTAAAAGAAAAAGTATTAATTTTTTTTACACAAATGAAGAGTATTAAAGTATAAGATATTTTTTAAATCTATGAAAGAATTTTAATAATTTTTAGATTAGATTAGCATGTGAGAGTAAATTATACGGGAGATTAGAAGGTACAATACATATTTTTGATCCTCTCCATACGAACAATTCGCAGCTTGTGCTTTATTTTGTCTTTATTACAGAGATTATTTGAGACAAATTGGTTTTAAGGCTAAAAACGGGATTTTATTCAGTGATAAAAGTTAGTTGGAAAAGAATAAGGGGAAAAAAAGAGGACTATTAATCATTTTTTGTTACGAGATTCCGCATCTATCGGCTGAAAATGAAACATTTAATAAGGTTGATTTATTATTGTAAGGCTATTATTTTCTTTCAACGGCATTTCTTTTTTAAAAAATAAGACAATTTCATTTTTTACTCTGAATAAAAAAATTTTTTTTTCACTTCGTACTTTTAATGAATGCAACTATGTTTCTCTTAATAAATATCGTAAGAAAAATGTCTTTTTATAGAATTTTTTGTTCAATAATGTATAAATTAAAACAGATAGTGTACAGTATAAGAAAGGTGGTTAACTTTATGACATTAATAGTTACGGCAGTAGCGTGTTTGTTACCTCGTATTGGATTGACAGAAATGTAACTACCCACAAGTCTTTTTCTACACGGTCTTTTTTAGACGATTTTGA
This sequence comes from Trichonephila clavata, assembly GCA_019973975.1. NCBI lineage: Eukaryota > Metazoa > Arthropoda > Arachnida > Araneae > Nephilidae > Trichonephila > Trichonephila clavata. The sequence goes on along the minus strand of BMAO01005142.1, from coordinate 368,022 downwards.
AATGACACGAATTCGCGTAAATTTAACAATTTTTTTTCACCCGAATTTTTTGTTGTTGTTGTTCTAACACGAATTTTAAAAAAAATTTGGGACTCGTGCCCTTTGGAGTAGAAAGATTTGAACGAGTTTATGAAAGATAAAAAAAGAAGTCGATACTGGTCTTAAAAATCAAATTAATTCTAAACAATACACCAAATGATTATTTTTTATAAATCAATCTCAATCATAAAATATTTTTACATAACATAACTGAAAAAAAAATCCTATAAGGGGTTAACAAAAAACAGTTATATCTTTATCAATAGTTCTATAAATAATTTTTGCTAAAAGAAAGTCTATATCAATATTAATAGCCAAAAAAATGACAAATAAAAACATATTTTGATATTAAATTATATATTCTGGTTATTTATTAAATATGGTGAATAAATGACAGTTCGATATAAAATTTATGCCGAAACCTTAGAAAATACTAAAACGAAGTATTTCTTTAAGAATAACAAAATAAAAATAACCTCAAAAATCTACTTTTTTTTTCATTTTACTTCCACTATTACACTATATACCCAGTCGGTTGAAAGCGTAAGAAACATTTTTAAAAAATTCCATCTGATCCTCCATTTTAAAAACAGCGCTAATTATCAACCAGAGCGTAATTGGAATTTTCCGTTTATTGTTTTCTTTCATTTCTGTCAAATACTCGAAAAAAGAGGATAACATGGTAAAAAAGTGGTAATTATTTCGGTAATTAACTTGTAAATGAGAACTTTAAACAGCTACTATTTCTTCCATAAGCATCTGTTTTCAAAAGAAGCGCGTGTTTCTTTCACGGCAATACATCAGTTTCAACGCAATATTTTTTTGCGTGTTGCCCCGTTGAATGATAATTACTCTCAGTCTTTCTTTTCTAGTTTTCAATGCACCAAATAAAAAGTGAATAAATAACGGCAATAATAATTTTGGGGCTTTTTTCAAGACTTTTGCCGGTAGAAATAGAATCTCGCTCAGCAAGGCGTGCTTTTCTTCTAGTAGGTTTCAAATTTTATGAAATCTTTTTTTTTTCAACTTGCCCTGTTTTATGACAAAAAAATGACATGGAGATGCAGTGCCTTGTAATTTTATTTACTTATTATTAGGATTAATAATTATTAAAAGAACTAACAAGTGTTTTGGGAGGTTATATGTGTTAATTTTAGGCAGTCATGTGGGTTTTAAATATATCGCTGCTTGACGTAAGCATTGTATTAATTTGGTGTAATGAATAATATTTAATTGGAACGTGCTTTTAAAAATTATCATTTTATTTTCTGATTTTTTTTTATTAAAAAGACTTTTATTAAAAATTGTTCAAATGGAACATGTAAATTCTAATGTAAAAAATATGAAATTTACATGTGTGTGTTTTCTTTTTTGTTTGTGTTGCCATTATTGCCTGCTTTCATCCATAATTAACTTAGTTTTCAAAAATGGTTCTTAAAGTTAGGATTGAAATTTTTTTTAAAAAAGACTTAAGTATATTCATTTACATGTAGATTTATGCATTAATAAGTAAAAAAAAAAAACTTAATTTTTACGTAGCTTTTATTTTAAAACAACGCGAACATTCATATTGTTATAATATGCTTTTGCAAATTAAAAATTAATCCTGTTCAAAGACAACATTATAATAACTCTTTTTTTCAAAACTTATTTTTATACATTAAATAGCCTTATTTGAAATACGCACGCATGCACACACACACACGCAGGCACATACTTATATATATAACATAACTAATTTATTAGAAATAAAGTTTAAATTATTTCAGAGTCGATCTCGTGTAAAAAATTCTTTATGTCAAACTTTAAGCTTATAGTCTTATAATTGATAAGACATACATTTATTTATTTATTTAAACATACAAACAACTAAATCATAGTTTATGAGAATTAAAATAAATATAATTAAATAATGTAAACTAAATCATAGTTTATGGGAATTAAAATAAATATAATTAAAATAAATATAATTAAAATAGTATAAACTATATATAAATCATAGTTTATGAGAATTAAAATAAATATAATTAAAATAATATGAAGTATATATATATATCAAGAATTTTTTATGCAGTATTTAATTTCATAACTTGCCACATTACTGTTGTATATCTAATGTTATTTTGTTAAAATATTATATTATTTAATGTCTTATTAAAAAATCCATTTAGAATATCTTCTCTTTCATTTTAGTATTTCTTTTAAGGAGAACATTTAGTAATCTCTCGTGCACCACAAAGTATTACACGGAGGCATACAGAAGTAAGCATGGAACACACATTACAAAGGAATTTATAGTCATGAAGGATTACAATACAAACGCCCATGCCTTCTCCGGGATTCGAACCCAGGCCCTACGACACCACAATCAGCGTCATTAACCACTATACCGAGTGAGCGGCTCGTTTTTGTATTAATAATCATTTTATTACTTTTCTTCCAAGTTCCAAATATCAGTGCAGAAATTTTACAAATGAATCTCAATTTTGCGTTCAAAATAAGTAAACGGGCTTCATAAAAATTTATTTGTTTAACAAAGAAAAATAAACTTCCCTTGTAACTTTCTTAAAGTTTATAACGGATTATTTTGTAACACATTCAAATACAATTAATTTTTCGCCATTTTCTTTTCACAAATCCATTTTTATGACACCATAATCTTTTTTTCCATAAACAATAGCAATCATATTAGTATACAAACAAATGCGAGAAAACCCATTCAATGTTCTGATGTCTGTGTTTTGATTAAACTGTGTGAAAATTTGTGTTAACTTTTATCGTTCTTTTTCGAAAAATTGAAATTGTGTGAATGCATTTCAAAACAATATTTGCATTAAATAAGTTCTTATAATTTGAATCAATAATCATATTGTTAACTGTTCAATTTTTAAGAAATAATAATTTCTAGAAATCCTTCAAAATAAATTTATAGCATCTCAAAATTATTTATTGTATTTAATAAACAGTACTTATTTGAAATTATATTCCCTAAGCATTAAAAACAAATTTTGAAAACTTGTAGAATTTGTTCTAGTTTGCAAATTTTTAGGATATTTCAGGTTACTTAAAGACTTTTCATATTTTAAAGAAAAATCTTTTAATGATGTAATTATTTTTTCCCCACTCCTTTGACTCTATTTTGGAGACCGCGGTAGCCTAATGACCAGGGTAGCGGATTCGTGGCGCCAGACTGACCACCTTCACCCACTTCACGCCAGACTGACCACCTTCACCCACTTCACGCCAGACTGACCACCTGACCAGAACATCCACTTATGCACCTCATTGCCCAAGGTCATGAAAACTGAGATGGGCACAGTACGCCTTGGCCCTCGTGGGCTCTTACACCACTGAATTCAGTTAAAAATAAGTATTTATTAGCGTCGTTTTCTAAGGAAATGCGAGGGATATTGGCCTCGGACCCAGTAATTTTGTACAGCGCTCAAGTGACGAGGACACCTAAACTGGCATTCAACTCTTCTTTTTTTACTTCTACACCACTCTATTGTTAGGACTTTGAGCCTCGACACATTTAACGTGCATCAACTTCTCTACACGGTTGTTTCAATGGCAACACTGGAGCCCAAGATTCAACAATGCTGCCATTTTTGATAGAATCAAATGGCAAATGAAACCCAAACAATGAGTTTAATTTGTTGCATTTAATTATATCACATTGTAACGAATTACTTTTTGTCTTAAATGCAATAATATTTATTGCATCAAGTACCGAACAAAACAAGCACAGTAACATCTTAAGTCTAACATTCATAAAATGAGCAACATTAAAAAAAATTTGCAAACTGGAAGGAAAAAAAATTGCCAAGAGAGCATTAAAAATGCAAATCTCTCCCTTGCTTCACTTTGCATCCAAACGAGTCATTTGCCGTTGCCTCTCATTTAAAAATCTGTGAATCTAATAAAATAAATAAATACACAAAGTAGGGAAATCGGGCCGGAGAGCGACGGGGGACTTTTGATTATTTAAATGAAGCATTTAAAATCTAATGCGACTGTAACAGCTTTCGTGGAATATAAATATTTTTGAAAAATGGACTCGGAAACTCCAATCGTGGCCTTAAGTATCTATTTAATGACGGTTACAAAAGAAAAGGACAAATGACAAAAAAAGAAAAATATTTTTTTTCCGCTTGAAATTAAGATTTTTATTTCGCTTTTTTTTTTTTTTTTTTTGGAAATATGGAAGCGGGAGGGCGATGAAAAGAAACGATTCGAACTCTTTAAAAAGGGGACCGTATTCATAATGCATTAATAACGCAACAGTAGAGTTAATGGATTGCTAGCTTCGTTTGTTAATGACTTGTAGAAAGGATATAATGTATTGTAGAAGGGGTAAATAAACTTAACGAAGTGAGAATGGTATAGATTTGTGAAGACGACTGTTTTTTTTCTGCATATTTATATATATAAAAAAATGGTGATTTTGGGTTGGGTGATTACGTTTATTTTATAATTATATATTTATCGCTGTTTGTTTATTAATTAAATATTTCTAATCATATGAAATGATCAGTCAACCAGAATCCTTAATGTCGTAATCATATCGTTATGTTTTGTTCGCATAAAATATTTTTTAAAGACGATTGTATATGCTGAATTAGTTTTAATATCGGAAATGATTTCAACTTTTTCACATGACATTCAGATACGAAACATTGTAATAATAATTAGTTGGCTTTTATTTTTAAAGAAAATCACTAGACTAAAAATAATACTAGTTAGAAATTGATATTTTAAAATCAAATTTACTGTTATATGCCTACGTTCTTTGACCTAATTCAATTTTTTTTATCTTTGCCATTTTGTGCAGGAAAAAAAAATCGAGCTGCCAGAAAGAAAAAATTTAATAAGATATAAAACGCGAGGAAGGTCTATGCTAAAAAAGTGGTGAATTTTAAATATCTCACATATTAAGCATCATTTTAGTAAAATAAGAACCGAAACTTTAAATGCCTTCTATTAAAATTGTTTTTTTTTTCTTTCTCAAAATTGTGTTACTTAAAACCTGATATCTCAAAAATTTTATGAATGTATTTCTTTCATATTTTGCATACAAGTTTTTTAAAGTACGATAAAGGTAATGAACTAAGAATTTAATTCTAACATTAATAACAGTTTATTGTTATGAACACCATGAATTTTCTAAAATTTTCTAAAAGAAAATATGCAAAGAGCCATATAACTTTTAGATAATTGCACATGTTTTAGTTTTTTGTTCATTGCCTTTAATACTGTTACACATGTTGTGTAAAAAATAATATAAGTAGAGGGCTTTGAGTTGCATGTAGAGTGTTTTAAATTTCGGCATAATTTTCCTCAAATTTTATCTAAAATACCTCATTTTTATAAATTTAAGTTGCCATATATATAATTACCTGATTAGTGTTTTTTATTAATCTAAGCCCTAAGCACCAACAAAATAACACAAAATTACTAATCTCTTGACGTTTTAGGAAATTTGTCTCCGGACGTAGGCAAATACCTTAAAGAAAAGGTAGGATTACGATTAAAATGATGACGATTGTCATAAAAGAATGTAAAGTTATATATTTCGAAAAACAAGCCAAATAAAATATTTCGAATATTTGAAGTTATTTTAATATACAAGTATTTTTGAGTATTAAATTAGTGAATCACGCTTCAAAATATTAGCATTTAATTTTTTATTAATACTTTAAATTTGTCATTTTGAACAGTATAATTAAGTTAATTTTCTTATAAAAAGCAAAGCAAAATTAATATCCCCATCCAAAAAAAAATCATTTTTTACAATAAAAGATTTTTAAAAAAATTCTTATAAAAAAATTTGTAAATACTTTCTTTTTTAAAAACATATATTTTGTGTTATCATTTAAGATATACAAATCACAGCTTACATAAATATGACTAGCACCATTAATTAAAAAAAATATTCTCTGTGAGAACACAATGTATTTAAACTTGTGCAAAATTCTATCATAACACAACAGCGAAACAGTTAAGCATCCACTCATTCTGTACAAATATATTGAACATTTAAAAAAAAAATTTTGCAGCGAAAAGTTGATTATAAAGCCAGATTAATTGTTACGCAATAATAAGGGTTCTGTAATAAAATTAGCATTGTAAAACATTGAGAGAGAGAATTAGAATTCAGCTAATATTTTAAAAATGTGCAGTGGCCGCGGTAGCCAAGTGGCAAAGGTAATGGACTCGTGGCAGGCGTGTCATGATTTCGAGCCTAGTGCCGCTGAAGACCCGCCGTGTAGGGGAATTATGAACATTAAATCTGTCGAGAGTTCAAATGTCCTCACGTTGGTGTGGTGTAATAGTTAGGAGGGGGGGGGCTCAGGTGTCGTCCTCGTGACTTGACCACATTTCAAAATTGCGAGATTCGTCGCCAAAAGCTCTCGTGTATAGCTAGCTGAACAGTGCGACGTTAATATCCATTCCTAACTCACTCTAAAAAATGTACAATTTAGTTTTATGCAACAATTATATAACATTATGAAACTGTCACTGCACAATAAGGAATTATTATTGCATAGTATTATGACAATGTTTTATAACTGAAGTAGTTATAGCTACATAATTATTATATTGCATGTGGTACTAATGTACATTTTATTAAACAGAATTATGTTTTTTTTTTCATTTCCAACAGATATTCAAATCCATCTAAATGTACCAATAGTAAAGCATTATTTGGCTTTTTTTAAAAATTGATTTACTTACTCAAATGTGTTTATAGTGAAAATACATCTTGAGAAACCATTTTTATGGTAATTTAATCTTATACGGAAAACAAGTGTAAAAATCAGAAATAAAATTTAATTTTTTGATTTAAAAATCCTTGTTAATATTTTGCATTTCCAAGAATTGCCTTCCATTATTGCGACTTCTCAAAATCAGTATATTATTCATTTAATGTTAAACATTCATTCAAATTTTTTTCACGGCATATAATTTTTCCATATATATATATAATATATAAAAAAAAAAAAAAAATATAATATATATATATATATATATATATATATATATAACTTATTAAAAGCAGTTTAATTTATCCATTAGACAGAATGCGATAAATTAGGATTCATAGAATGTATTGGATAAAAAAATGATAACATAGAAGTTTTAATTTGTTTTATACTTGATCAAAATTTCAAAAATACTTGTAGGCGTCGAGTGGATTTTACTTAATTAAAGTATAATACCGTTGAACCTCTATTTTACGAAGCTCTCGCTTTTACAAACTTTTTCCTTGAACCAAGCTCATAAAGTATATTGAAAATGTGTGTGAATCTATTTAAAGAATTTTCCACATAACGAACTTTTTTTTTTGCGGGATTTAGCGGCATCGTTAAATAAATGCCCGACTGTATTATTTACGTGTAGATGAAAAACGCTGCTAAGTTTGAAGGATGCACAACTATCTTCAAGTTGTTCTACTCGGGATCTTTTCCCCCATTCGCAATTAGAATGTTAAGAAACCTCAGAGTCTTCACTTAGCGCTCTACTAAGATTCTTCGACACTCTTCATGGTTTTCTGTCGTAACTCTATCCAGTCCTCTCTCATTTATTCACTACATTTGTATTTAAATAACAATGCTTATTTATATACATCACCGTTTCTTTAAAAGCCGAGGCTCTCATATTAAACAATGTTAAAAAGTAGCCCAAGAGGTTGATGAAGGGAATATGTGGGAGAATTTTCTACAAGTGGTTATTACTGATTTGTCAGAATATAATAAAAGTAATTTTTTATCTATAAGAAAATTAAAAGAACAATATTAATTATAATTAAATTTATAATTTCAATTTAATTTTATTTTATATAATTCAAAAATTTTGTGGAAAAACAAATGACAAGCGTATTTAAAAAAAATATATTATATTTTATTTGGAAGAGGGAGGGATCAACGAATTTTATGCTGCAATAAGCAATATCTTCTTTTTTCAATGTTAAAATGCCTATTTTTTACTTGAAGAGTAATTGATTTTATTTCTTTTATTTCAAATAAACTTGAAAAATGTATTTTAAAAACAAATTTTGATTTTAAAAAAATATTTAACGTTTCTATCTTGCTTATATAGTGTAAATACTAACAAGAGTACTATAGCATAATCTACTTACAAAACTACAAAAAAACCAGAATTTTTATCTTTTTTTTTCTTTTTGGAAAATCCAATGATATGTAACTTTATATACCAAATGCAAAAAATATTAATATCTAATATAGTCTACATATTCTACAGCATTATAATTTATTTATTTAATATGTTTCAAGAATTTGTGTTAAGGCAAATATTAATTTATTTCATGTTTCTCAAACGCTATTCGTCATTAACAAGAATGGGTTAAATCAATGTGACATCATAGTCATCACATGTTTTCAGCCAATGATTTAATGTGACGTCATAGTCACATGATAAATATAAGTTTTTCCAATCAATCAGTTCATGCACTTTGTTGTTGCCAACTTTTACTTTTTGTTGAAATTTTGCTTTAAAAAGTACATATATGTAAACAATAATAGCTCACATAAGTAAGCAAAATGCGTTCGATTTAAAAATCCCGTGTAAAAAAATATATTTTTACTTTGAGAAACTTTTCGATGAATTTTAACACTTGAACATCTTAGCGTAATTATCAACTTTGAAATGTTATGTCAATTTTACAAGTAGAACTACAAATACGAGTCTGTCAGTTTTAAATTAAATGGAGAACACATAATTGCCTTATTACGGGATCTTCATGAATTTATCCCATTTTCAAGTAACACCGTAAATTCATAACGACGCAAATCAGTGACGTATCGTACACCTCCGCATTGCAGGGCGGGGGGGGGATTTTACGGGGCCCAAAGCTTGACTGACCCTAAATACATGTTCGGGCTTGAGGCCCAAAACATGAGTTTGAGGGAGGGGAGGCCTATATAATATTCTCCGTTAAGCCACTGACGCAAATGTGATACTTTTGACTACTAAAATGAAATACATAATGCATATTGGGGATTTTGCCATGTTTTAGGTCTTTTAACAATCAAAAGAATTACTAGAAATGCATAATATTACAAAAACTCCCTCCCCCTAATGTTTGTTATAATAAAATCGTTATCGGAGCAAGAAAAAAATTGCCAAATTTGGCAAGCATTTCAATCTTTGATCTAAATTAAGGAATGAATAATACAGTATATTTAAGGGATAATTCATCAGGAATACATTGATTAGTCCATAAAGACACATCAATCAACCCAACAGCCAAAAAGAACCCCCGAGACCCTAATTTTGGGTCGAACACGATCAGACCATTTCTAGTTGCATACCTTCCAAGCTGTGTTTTTTTCCCCCGAGATCGTCCCCTACTTGGCAAAAGATTCATCGGTGGAATGACAGTGGTAATGTCTGAAAATGCCGAATATGAGGGGGTTGAGCAGGGGCGTGGAGAAGGGGGGGGGTGAATCGCAAAATGGCAGCTTTTTTGCCTTTTGACTGTATTACACCCGCAGTTGGGCTTAATGGCCCGGCGGCTAATGCGCCGTTTTCGGCTCAAGCACATTCTACAGCAGATGGCAACACAGGAGAATGGGCCCGAACTGAAAAAAAAGGGGGAGATAGAATTATATATCTGTGGGACATCCCCGGGAGAGTGGTGTAAGACAAAGGACGATTAAAAAAACACCTCTGAATGGTCTGCTTGTTGATGTATCTGCTTACACTGGTCTTTCATCTTGTGACTTGTTTTGAGCTCTTTTCTGACGAACTTGGGGAGAAAAAATGATTCTATGGTGTTTGATGTGTTTGGTTAAAGTGAGCAAAAAAACATCTCTAATATTATTAAAGTAATAAGTCTCAGTTAAAGTTAGAACATTAAAAGTGTTATATATAATACATCCGATTAAATTTATGTATACAAATGTAGTAATAATGTAAATAATTTCAAACCGGACATAAAATGATTTGCGCAAAGCACGATAAAACGAGTTACAATTTCAAGAAAGTTCAAAAATTTTATTGCCTCTCTAGGAACCTAATTTAGGTTTTAGAATTTCATAGACACGCTCTAGTTTTGTGTAATGCTTTTATAATCAATGCGGTTATAATAAATTTTATTTTTCAAAAAACTTTTTGTATTATTTATTCAAAACGATAATGGAACTTCGAAAATAAGAAGAGTTCACAATTAAACTTTCATAGTACGACCATTTATTTTAATCGAAAACATATATATCTGTTCTCTTCTAGAATTAATTGTAAAAAAAGATACAACGTGATGGTCTTCAAACATAAATATTCATTAAAAATTAGCTATTTTTTGACAAAAGTGTATGATAAATCATTTATAAGATATATATATTCATATATATATCAGCACTTGATTAAAAATGCTTTATAGGTTTTCTAACATGTTTCTGTATATGCATTACTATAGCTAATATCTTTAACTAACACAAAGATACTAAAAACTTCTTTACTTAAATGTAATTTAAATTATGTAATAGTTAATTTATATATAGAGAGAGTCAAATAATTTAAAATTCAATTTTTTATTATAAGCATGAAAAGATGATTGGATTTGAAAGAGTTTTATCGAAAAGTGAAAAATTTATCTTGACTTCTTAAAAAGATTTTTTTTTTAACAGGAAAAGTATAAAAAATGTTACAGATTTTTTGATCATATGAGCATATTTTATAAATATTTAGAAATTCGGAGTACTTTTTCAAAATTAAAACCTGATTTATTTGTAACGTAAAAATATTGATTGTATCCGTAAAATATGCTGGTTAAAATCATTTTCAGTTATAAGAAATTCGTTGCATATTCGTATAAAAACATACATCAATAACATTAATATTAGAATGCGCAATTATTAATGAAATTAAGTAAATCAGTTTAAGAGGCAAATCATAATAGATCACATATAAATCTTTTAAATTTATTCCAAAATTCAAAATTAACAGCTACCACTGGCGCAGTTGATCCTGAGAGGGCCCTCTATCAAATTCCTTGAGAGCCTTTCTTTGGGACTCCTTAACGTTTTACTATGTTTTCTTTGGGCCCCCTGAAGCTTTGATACGACGGTAGCTGCGCGCCTGACTATTACTAAATCGCGAAATGTCTGGAATATAGCTAATTATATTATGTTATTGACTACTGTTTCACAATCCTTAAAAAGTCAAATTATAGTCAATAATCATTAAATTAAAGCCATAGCCCTGATAAAATCAATGCTCAACTAAAAAAGCGATTATTTTTAAATTTTGGACTTTTGATCACTGTTGAGCTTTATGCAACTCAAAAATCTAAATAAATGACATACTCAGACAATTACGGGAGTGAAAGGACGCTCAAAATATATACCTCATAATCAAACCAGAATTGTTCAAATATGTTCATCGCGATCCGGAAGGAAAAAAAACCGGGAATCGTACCATTTTCCTTCGGATGCTCTCTCGCCATATAGAATAAAAAGTCTTACCGAAGTTGGAATGCAAAAGGCAGATAAAAAGATGAGTTTACATATAACAAATGGGCTGCTTTAGGAGGAAAAAAGGGATGGAGAAAGGGAAAAAAATAAAAGGCAAGGGAATAATGAAATGTGAATTGTGGTTGAGATCAATTCTAGAATCAGAGTAAGTGCTTAAGCGGCATGTGGCTCTGGATATTTAACTCTGGATTTTAAGCATTTGCTTTTAAGTTTGATAAAATTCAATTTCTATCCATTGAGAATAATTTCGTTACATTCAATGGGATCAAAGGAAGTTATGCATTGATAAAAAAATGAATTTCTAAAGCAGTAATGCATTTGCATTTGAAAGCTCTTATGAAATAAAATCTTCAGATGACTGCGCTCCCCCCCCCCCTCTCATTCTTCTTCTAAAAGTACCGTAAGCGGTATTTTGACGCTTAAATTTCATAACCTGGGTACATTTTTTGGGGGGAGGGGGTTTTAAAGAGGTTAAATGATAATGACTAAATTTTCTTTATTTGATTTTTTTGAAGAATCTAATTATTTCAAATGATAATCGGATATTTTTTGGACAAATTTAACTGCGGTGGTTTGTTTTAATTTTCATAATTCATCTCTCTTTTTTTAATTTATATATTTAAGATTTGAGTATTTATACTTTGTTGCATGAAAAAAAATAAAGAATTTACCTTGAGTATAATAAAAATAAAGTTCTTTCTCTCACCACACATTGCTACTGATTAAAAATTCTCAATATTGTTGAAAATACAATGAATTTAAGGCTATATTCGGAACTGTAACTTTAGAAAAGCGTATAAATGGATATTTTTCTGGATATTTAGTATCTGTTAAGTTAGAACATGCATCGGAAATTGCATTAAAAATATAATTACATTAAAAAGTTATTTAAATACAACATGCGAAATGTACGAATACATACGAAAAATGAAGAAAAAAGGGCGCATTGAAAAACCTCTCAAAAAGGTTTTTCGTTTTAATTTTGTAAATTATAATAACCATTTAACTTTTGTTAATTACCATAGTGAAATCTTCATTACAAAAAATACCAGATATTATGAGGGAGAGAACAATGAGATCAAAATAAAATAGATTCTAGAAGCAGCTATGTTAAATTAAATGATGTTTTCTAGTATTGAATTCGGAAGATACTGAAATTTGTACATAAACATGTGTTCTTATCAAGTACCTTTCAAGTCATATTGTAGCAGTTGTCTTTAATTTTCAAAATAGAATCCCGCGAATTAACGTTATATAAATACCAACAGCAGCCTATGACTAATATAAATATCTTTAAATTCTTAAATTTTTAACTTATCTCAAGGTTAAAATGGTATATTCAGGAACGTCTTAAGACTCCTTGAGACCCTGGGCCCCTACTCAAAATTAGGCCCTGAGTCCCTACAAAATTATAGCCCCCTGGGCCTCTACAAATATGTAGACCCCACCTGTGACTCTTAAAAGTAAACAGTACATAGGATACGTTGTCAAATACTCGTACAAACAATAACCCGAAACAAATAAAATATGCTTGACTTACAATCACACGAGCCGTCTCGACCGACTACCAAGGACGTCTTAAGACACTTTGAGGCCCTGGGCCCAGAGAAGACTTTTTGAGTCCCTGGACCCTTATGCAAAAGTAGGCCCCACCCGAGATCTTTAAAAGTAGACGAGATATAGATTGCATTGTCAAATGAAACAAATAAATGTTCCCGACTAACAAACTCAAAAACTTAGGCACAAACCGGCTCGACCGATGGCTGCATTTCGACTAAAGGAGTTAGATGAATGATTGTTTAAGGTATTAGGCCTAGACATGAATAATGGTCATCACATGATAATACAGTCTGCTCTCTTTTGCTTGTTGACATGCACTTTGAAATTCCCTGTTTTTCGGAGGATATATGCGGAATAATATTTGACCACTAAAATTGTCCGAATCATGATCTTGAATCTCATGATGAATCGCGTTCTCAAGAACGTGGCGAAACGAGGCCCCCACCAAGGGTGAGGCCATATGCCTTAAGACGTCCCTGCCGACTACCGCCTTTTGACTGAGTGAGTAATGTTGGTATATGGAGGTAGGCCTATGCCTGTCCATGGACAAGGGTCATCACATGTAGCCAGTTGACATACCGTCCGAAATTCCCAGTTTTTCGGAGAATATAACCAAAAAATAAAATTTGACCATTGAAATTATTCGAATTATGATGCTATTAAGGCTTAGTCGAGAACGAGACGAGGCCAGGGGCCCGGGCCCAGTCGGCCCATGCCTTAAGACGTCCCTGGGTATATTCATCTTCAATACGTTTTTCAAAAATTTTCCTTCGAATATTAAGTGGAAGATATAAAGTTCATATTTCACAAATATAGTCGAGTCCCGAAAACTCGGCATTCGAATACCTAGTAGACCGGATAACTCGGCCATTTGATTTTTGTTATAGACAGCTTTATGCCTTCATAAATATATTTCTGATGTGTTTTCTGATCAGGTAAGATACAGTATACTACCTATTCATTAATTTTCAGTTTCATGTGTGAGCGCTCTATGTCTTCACAAAGTACGTACTCTTTCCTTGTTTCAGGATATTTGGGCAGTTTAGCTCCTGTTATATTCTCAAGCAAACAATACGTACAAGAGCAGTACAATATTTTCTAAGGAAACACTCGTACTTATTCTTTTTTAATCCCATTTTCACCAACCCTACTTTTTCACAAACTGGACCGAGGGACGTCTTAAGGCATAGGCCAACTGGGTCCAAGGCCTCGGCCACAAGGGGACTACGTTTCATTTTCGACTCAACCTTCATTAGATTGTGAATCAAATAATTTGCATAGGGTCCCAGGGCCTGTATTTGCGTAGGATCCCAGGGCCTGTATTTGCGTAGGGTCCCAGGGGTCTACATTTACGTATTGTCTATTTGCAAAGGGTCCCAGGGCCTAAATTTGCGTAGGGGCCCAGGGCCTACTATTATGTTGGGCTCAGGGCCTCAAGAAGTCTTAAGACGACCCTGACTCGACCATCCTTTGTTTCACATTAGGATATACAGAACTCTGCTGTATATCCAGTAAATTAAATAATTATTCAACAACATTTCTGAAAATGCTTAAGTTATTTTTATTTACTAAAATAGCTAGCCAGTAGTATTACCAAGTCTGTAACACAACTTTTCTCGAGTTATTTAAAATCCTAACATTAATACGCAAGAAAATATCTTAAAAAGTAATCACCTATAAAATTTTATACCCACTAAAAAAGAAAACCTGCATTGTATTCAAGAAAAAGTAATTTTATTTTAATTCAAAATCAAGTAAATCATTTAGACATGGAATGAATAGAAATAGCACGTCTTACAAAAACATGAACTGTCTCTCTTCTGGGCTTGTTAACAGAGTCATTAATATCTATTTCTCGTTTTTCCTTTTTCTTTTTTTCTATTTAAGAAAATTCTTTACAATTGATATAACGAGGCTGTTTTGCAATTCTATTTTACTCTATCTTCTCACTCCCCTCCAAAATCAAGATCATTATCCGGGATACAAAAACGGTGTAGTGTTATTCAAACTTTCTACATCGGGTCTTTTATGTTTGAACTTAAGTTTTCGTTTTCTAGCATCTTAGATTGTTGTTTTTTAAAGATCCATTCGTAAGAGAGAAAGAGAGAGGAGAAAAAAATGATTAAATCGTAGACTTAACGTAACTTTATACCTTTTCACAAACGTTGTTCTTTTCTTCAGAGCTATACAGTTCACTTAAGCACCCTATTTATAAATTCATTTCACCTGAAAAAAAGGTAAAAAGGAGACAATATAAGGATCCTTTTGATAACAAACCGTATCTGCGCTCTTGTGCAGCTGTTACCCGATCCGAGTCCCATGGCAAAACAAACCAATCAGAAGGAGCCAAGTCGATATTTAAACTCTCAAAAGAACAACTTCGAAACAGCGACACTCGTATTCGAAGCTAACGAAGCATTTCATGTGGACTTAACCTTTTTCCCTTTCTGCCAAAACTAACAACAACAACGCTTAAGGCCAAACAGAAAAGAAGTACAGAAGGAATCCAGAATACTGAATCTTTTTCGACTTAGTCGGTGAATAGACCAAAAACGGCGACTGCATGCAAAAAAAGGTGAAAAGGCAACAAAAAAAAGTCCTCTTTTTGTTGGCGATGTTTTTTTATATATATAAAAACCTACTTTCTCTAAAAAGAGGAAAATTTAGTTCTTGTGGCTTCGGCCGCCCTGCAGAAGCTCTACGGGAGATTTTTCAAACTAGGCGGCCTTTCAATGCAAAGCCTCCGTTTTTAAAAGGCCAGTTACTTTTTGTGAGATAAGCTTAAATCTTCCGAAATTCTCTTTTCCTTTTCGTTTCTGGAAGTGTGGAGGGGGCTTTATAAATGAGGCGACTTACTCCGGAGGGGTGGAGACTATGCGGTGTTGGTTTCACCGGCATACAAACAGTTACTTCATCTGCTGTTTGTGTAAAAAGTTCTCTCCTATTATTGTGCCGCTTTTGTGCAATGCAAAAAAGGGGGGATTCCATCTGACTTGATTCTTTCCGAGGGGCTGTTTCATAGATCAAACGGTTGCCTGGAAAGCCGGTTTTCGGAAAATCATTAGCCAGCAGAAGAGCTACCGTTCTTATGTTATCCTTTTTCCTCCCTCCTTCTTCCCCCTTTTCAATCCCCCCCTTCCTATTCACAAAATGAAAAGGTTTAAAAAAAAGAATGGAAAATCGCTTCATAGTTGCCTTTAGCTTTAAAAAAAACATTTAATTCCAAATTGGATAGCGATTAATAAATTTGAATGTCGTGTTTTGTGAAAGTGATACGATTTATGAACATGAGGAATTACATGATACAGTTTAACTTAATTTGGATTTTTGAATCGCAACGTAACTCATTTTCAATTACGCAAACTGCGTTCGAAACCGTGATTTGAATTTTTTATATATATATTTAGTGTCAGCTGAATTAAGAGTATACGTCTAAAATTGTTTTAAGAATATCATTACAATAAAAAATTATTTAAATTCAATTTTTTTTTGGCATGCAATGTAGAAAGAACTACATATTTTCTAAACATTTGTAACGTGTCTATTCACGTACCTCCTACTAAAAATCCTCTTGAGGAAACTCTTTCTTTAAATATTATTCTATTGAAAACTTTCTCCTGAAGAAGATATGACGTATGCAAACCACAAGGCATATATTTAAACATTAATTTTCAGGTTCGTCAAATAGAGAGAGGTTAGAAGTGAAATGATAACAGTGAATGATTAACGTAAAGTAATAGAAAGCTAAGAGAGAGTGTTCCGTTGATTATTTGCTTGGTATTTAAGATTGACGATTTGTCAATTAGGTATTAAAATTGGATTAGCTTCGGCTTGAAGTAGATCAACTTAGACGTATCTTAGATTATTTGGAATGCGTATAGCTAAGACATTCCTAAGGTAAGTAATTAAATGTATAATTATATCGTCTTCCTCGCTTTTGCTCTCATAATTATTTTAAGGAGCATTTCCTAATCTTGGGTTGTTCAGGTTTGTTAAGTTGTTGAGACTTGTAAATAAATTGTGTTTGTTTTGACTAAGGTTAATCTTCCTTCTAACTCTCGTGCACTGATGAATAGTCCATCCTTCACACGTTTTTCTTTCGTGGAAGAAGCTTCGATAATATTTTGTCTATATATAACTAAAACTTCTGTACAGAACTAGGATTTTTGAAATACATTCGGATCTCTATTTTACGAACCTCTATTTTGCAAACTTTTCCTTGGAACCAAGAACAATGAAAGACAATTCTATTTAAGGAATTTTTCCCATAACGAACTTTTTTCAGGATTTAGTGACTTCATTAAATAGAGGCCCTACTGTATGTAGTTTAGAAGTAGATTTTTTCATATTTTGATGTATCAGAGTATAGAAATTCTTACAAAACTCATCCGCTCTATCACTACAATCGATTGTAACTCTGAAAATAACGCGATTTTTTTTCAAAAATCATAGTTCAGTTTATACAGAAATAATAGCTATATATATAGGACTATAACAATTATAAAAGTCAGCGTATATGTAAGATTGCAATATTTGTAATGTGGATCAAAATCCAAAATTAAAGTAAAAACTTTGGTTGGTTGGGGGAGGGGGGTATTTTTATTATTTTTGGCCAAAACAAGGCTCTTAAAAAGGGTTGGTAACATTATAGTTATGGTGTGTCAAATCAATCTACCAATATGATTCAGTGTGTCACGCAATAAGAAATATTGGAAAGAATTTGATTCTCGCAACCATGCATG
The DNA here is from genome assembly GCA_019973975.1 of Trichonephila clavata. Taxonomy (NCBI): domain Eukaryota; kingdom Metazoa; phylum Arthropoda; class Arachnida; order Araneae; family Nephilidae; genus Trichonephila; species Trichonephila clavata. Next base: position 350,186 of record BMAO01005142.1, on the reverse strand, counting down.
CAAAGTTAGGGGAAAGAGCTCAAAAATATAGATTTTGAGTTTTCTAATGCCGTAATTATTCATGATTTAATTTATTCATATAAAAATAAGCAACATAAAATATAGCTATTCGTTCAATAAATAAAAAATTAAAGTTGTAAATTTTTTATGTATAATATATCTTTTAAGAATATTTATTAAAATAAGAAATAAACAACATAAAATATAAAAATTCCTGCTATATAGTTAAATAAAAAATTAAAATTTTAATGAGAATCTTGTCCCTGCCAAGCTCTACTTAATATCGCAATATCAGGAGTATAATTTGTGCGTTTCAATTTGACATATAATTCTGAATGTAATAACCCTTGAATAAAAATTTCTAAACTCAGAAAAAAAAGACAGTGATTCAACTTTATGTCATAACTTAGTAGAGTTGTGTTGAGTGCCCCTGAGAATTGCTCCACGGGCTATAGGTTGCCGACCCCTGCTCAATAAAATATGCTTTCTTCAGCAAAAACAAATAAATTTTTAAAATATTTTTTCCTTTAAAATAAGAGTGCGTAAGGGATTGAATTTTAAAACCAGAATTATTTAAAGCCAATTGTAGCTCTTCAGCGAAACATCACACAGTTTACTAAAGCATTTTCGGTTAATGTTAAAGAATAGGACTCGAATTTGGAATATTTTTTCATATAAAAAATTATTAAAACATTAATCTTATATTCTGGCTTCACTATCCTAAAGAGAATTCTTTATTTTATCAAACTAATCATTATTATACGAGTTGACACATTTTTTCTTTTCTAAAATGTGTTTCGCATTTTTTTCTCCTGCACCATAATGCTAAATGAGCTATCCTAATCCATGTTAAAGGAGAAGGGGGGGGGGGAACTAATTATTTATGAAATATTTTGAAATTTTAAAAACACTGTATTATAAACAAATGCATGAGTTACAATGTCACAAATTTTTATAAAAAAAATGAGGTGATCTTTTCTGTCTGAAAATGTGCTCCATGTTCTGTTTACGCTCTTGTGCATATATCGAAAACAGCCTTAACTGAAGGCACATAAGTATCTGCTCATATTTAAAAACATTGAACCAAAACTGGTAAAAAAAATATAAAAAATATTTTTTAAAAAAAAATTATCATTAAACGCAAATTTTAGGAGTGAACCCCCTCTCATCAGAACAACCCCTCGTTTTCGAAACAAATAACGGAAGGAGAGAAGAGCAAAAAAGCAGCAAGCAAAACCAAAAAAAAAAAAAAAAAGAATAAAAAAGAGCTACCCTTCTCCAGATGCCTGAAAGAGCTCAAATAAAGAGTTCTCTGACCAAAACACGAGATCAATTACCCACTCCATCTGAAGTGTTGGCAAATAAAAGGGTTTTGTGCGGGCAAAGAAACAACCCTTGCAGGTGATGGCCCTAACGGACAACGGTCCGACACCACTGAATGTCCTTAGGCGTATCGAATGATCATCGATTCCCGGCAGATGGCACTGCTTTTTACCGCGGCTTCCATTAACTATGACCACTTCCGATTTCCCTCTGCTGATGTGTCCAGAGGGAAGTATTACATTGGACAGATCATTTGCGTGTAGATGATGGGGGTGGAATCTTTGATGGCAGGTCATTTACGAAAATATGGGATTCTTGCTACAAGTAAATGGAAGAAGAAAAGTAGCATGAAATGCAAGTTGATATTTTGTAATAAAATAAATTGCCGTATGGATAATGTAGATCAGAAAGAAAGAAATGGAGATAAATGTTTAATAATAGAAATAACTGGAACAGTTCAAATCTTATTTATAATAGTTTAAAATATATATTAACTTTCTTTAACCCCTTAAGGTATCCGACTACTTGCGAAATTTTTTTTTAAAAAATGGAGATATGGGGATTTTTTTTTTTTTTTTTTTTTTTGTGGTTTTTAAAATTATTTAGTACATTTAAAGAAAAATTTGTTAAAACTAAGAGGATAAAAAGAAATTATTATTACTAAAACGGGAAAAAATAGGTTAAAATTAACAAAAAATAACATAAACGGGGCCTATTCTGTACCAAAAGTTCATAAACAAATTTTCAATCCTTATATGTTGCTATGTTATTTATTTTTGAAACAACCTTCAACATATTTTAATTTTTACAAAAACTAGAGCACTTTATCTTAGTTAATATATGAAATTGCTTAAAAAAATCACAGCAATTATATTAACATAAGGGACTGTAAACTTTGTAATAACAGTTATCGATAAATATAAAGGTTAAAACACTTCTACTGATATACAGAACACACACAAAAAGTTCCAGTTAATTATTTTCAAAAATTTTTCCCAATCGCTGTCCCCGTATGAGCATTTTCGTAAAACACATTTTGAGTAAAACTCCTTTTAAAGTATGTCATCTTGCTTAAAGTAATGGCTTCTGCTTTGACTAAAACACTTGTAGTGTTTGTTCTAGTGAACGGAAAATAATAAACTTGGTATTTTTATAAAGCTAATAAGATGGTGTATAAAATTAAAATCATAAAAATTGCCTTTTTTTGGCAAAAATCACAATTTTAGGATAGTGGGATACCTTCAACGGTCCAATTTTTTGCCCAGAATGTTCCAAAAAAGGCACATTTTTTATAGCATATAACTAAGCATAATACTTAACAGAATTCGAAAACGGAATTTTTTTTTAAATTTTCAATTTTAAAGCTTTTAGACTTTTTTTTTTTTTGTATTTGTGGAACACAAAAAACCCTACATGTTTTATTTTTTTAAAGTAAATTCAGCATGCTATGAAGAACGTTTCATATTAAAAAATTTTTTTCTAAAAATTACAAAAAAAAAAAAAAAAATTATCATATTTTTTTTTAATCGGTAAAGGATTTAGTACGTGTGTGCATATATATAAGTACACACAATTTAAAGCATGGTGTAATACTAAGTCTTACATTGTAATGGGATCAGAGATAATATCGGCTTTTTTGTAGTAGTTTTCCATTTTCAGTTTTTCCTCAAGCAACAAATTACACATTACCTTATCAATCTTTGTTTTTTATGAAATATTTTCAGGAATCTAAATTCCTGGTCTTAAAAAAAATTCCCACCTTCACCGCAAAGAATATCCCAGATAAGAAGTATTTCCTTACCAAGAACAAACTGCATCTCTTAATAATCACACTATAAGAATTAAAAAAAATGTGCAAATTAAAGATAGAAATAGAAAATATCAGGGTGCGTACAACGTACGGGCAAACCGGTTGCGGTCAGTTTTTAATAGCCCGTACGGTGTACGGGCAAATTAGTTAAGGGGTTAAAATACTGTGATGAATTCGGAAAGAAAATACCTTGCACAGGGACGTCTTAAGTCTCTTTGAGGCCCTATGCCCAGAGAAATCTTAAGATGACACCCTATGCAAAAGTAGATCCTAACTGAGATCTTTTAAAGTAGACAGTATACAGCATGTTTTGGCCCATTGATAGCTCAGGGGTTAAATTAAAATACTCATACTCAAAATTAAAAACTCAATGGACTGCGTTGTATATATGTCTCTTTATTTCGAAGGCCCATGGCCAACTCCTCTGGTCATTGCACTCTCACTCCCTGCGTCTTAGCGGGGCACCCCAATCGCTGATCATATTTCACCTCCCCACATTTGGGAAGCGATCACAGCTTCTTACCAGTGGCGAGGCACTCAACATAGCATGTATTGTTAAATACTTGTTCATACGGTAATTTGAAACAAATAAATGTACACGACTCACAATCTCAAAAACTTAGGCAAAAACTGGCTCAACCAATGACCGCATTTCGACTAAATGAGTTGAATGATTGTTTATGGTATTAGGCCTAGGTCTCTACATGGACGACGGTCATCACATAATTATACAGTCCTACCACTTTTGCCAATTGACATGCAGTTTGAAATACTCTTTTTTTCGCAGAATATGTACAGGAATAATATTTGACCATTAATATTATCCTGATCATGGTCTTACTAAAAACACTTGAGAAGGAAACGAGACCCCCACCGAGGGCGAGGTTCTGGGCCCAGTTGGCCCATGCCTTAGATGTCCCTGTTTCCAATAAGGGCCCCTAGGGAGTTTTGATACAGGCCTTACCCTTGACTAGCTACGCCAGTGATTATGAACAGGGGCGTCTTAAAGCATGGGCCAACTAGGCCCAGGATCTCGGCCAAAATGGAGGCCTTAACTTGTTCTTGACTCAGCCTTAATAAGATCGTTATTCGAATAATTTCAACGGTCAAATGTTTTTCTCGTAGTATTCTCCATAAAACTGGGAATTTCAGATATCTTTATCAAGATATGTCAACTGGCTATATGTGTTGACCATCGTCCACGTACAGGCCAAACACCATTCACCATCATTACTCATTCAGTCAAAAGGTGGCAGTCGGTCGAGCCGGTTTGTGTGATTGCAAGTCAGGCGGGGCCTACATTTGTATATGGGCCCATGGCCTCAAGAAATCTTGACATCGCTGCTTATGCGCTTTAAGTTCTTTATGAATTCCACGCTTTATTTATTCAGATTTAAAAACATGTTTTTCCAAAAAGTAAAGTTGTTGCGATTATAGATGTATTGAAATTATTTCTAACTTTTAACACCCTTTTATAAGGCTCACATGTATGTAACGGAATCTTTGAACTTCATTTTTACCCACTTTAAAAGGTCAGATTAATTCGAAATGTTGCTCAGTTGCCCAGGACCGATGACAATACCATAATTTAATTTTGTTCCATTGTCCTGATCAGGATCAACAGGATTAAAGATTTTCCATTTTCAGATCCCATCCCGCATCTGGCGACTCATTTCAGATCCCACTTCCAGATTTGGGATTACCAAAAGATTAAGTTACACCTTAGTTCGGTTAACTATAAAAGGGTGTTTTTTTAAATTTTTTAAACTACAATTTATTATTACAAATAAAGGACTGGCTTTTTTTTAAGTGGCTATTTTTTCCCCTTGCTGAGAACTAAAACTTCAAAGTCTTTCTTGGAAAGACTTGAAACTTAGCATCTAATATTACCGCATACATGCAGAGAAAGCTCCAATTCATGAACAGTCATTAGACTTTTAATGAATACCCATTATTTGCATTCTTTAAATTATTATAACACTTCATTTATTTTATTTTAGTCCATTACGATCCTATGCTCGCACTAGACGGATCTTGTACTTAACTTAATTAATTTCTATAAATCAATCTCTCTTCACAAAAAAGGAAGAAAAAAAATAATTAAAACTTACATCTTAAATAATCTCAAAAACTTATGCATCACCGAATTAATTCCATTTATATAATCAAAAACAACTTTGTGAACGACCCTACTTATCCTCATAAAAATAAAAACAAATAAATAAATAAAAAACAACTACCAACGCCGGCAAGTGTCCGTCTCGCCAAAAGGTTCTTAAAACTCATAACACGATCGCGCTCTTTCTCCCCAAGTTGAAAGCCATCAATGTAACTGTCACCAGTCAAAAACTACTCATTACCAGAAGTAGCACCTCAGCATAATAAGCCAATACTTTAAAAGCGAAGACTTTTTAAAGGACGGAAAAAGAGAAGAAAAAAATAAATAAATAAAAAAGGGGTACTGAAACAAAGAAATCGTACCCCTTCTAAAAACAGCTGCTTTTAAGCGCTCTTTAGCTTTTTTGAAGTGGGCCCACTCAAATGTGTTTCAGCACAGCACCGTGTGTCTAGATTTATATCTATATTTATATAAATATATACAGCGGGGTGTTTCATATAATCTGCTGCTTGCACTCTTAGTGCCGGAGTGAAGAGCAATTGATTCAACGACCAGAGAGGATAAACAGATTTGGTGTCGGTTAATGGACAAAAAACGTCGTGCCCCAGGGGGGGAGGACTGGAGAGCTCTTCTTTCACTCGTGTTACGCGCTCTGATTGGTGGGGAGAAGGGTGGTGTGTAATTACGAGCAGGAATGTGTTGAGGGTCATGTATTAGTAGCATTAAGTGCCTTGTTGTTGTACAGATGGTTATCGCCTTGTATTGCTGACAGCAGTCAATGATTACACCGGATCGTAGTGATAACTTCCCCCTGGTTTATTACCCGTGACTCGTGCTAAAAGCCGTAACTGGAGTTTCAATTAAAGAAACGTGTAATTAGATTGTGAAGATACAGGATTGGATTGGATTGATGATTTATTGCGGGCATTTATTGTGCTGCTTATATAATGTTTTGTTTTATTATGAGCGATGTGTTGCTTAGAGAGCTTTCATTTCATAGTGTTTGGGCGGAAATTCATTTTGTATTATAACTCTATAAACCTTGAATATTTGTGATAGAGATCCAATAAATTATTTGGTGTCTAATATGTTTTTGTATATAATAATGAGCAAAATCGGGGAAGAGGGAATTTTTTTTTCTTTCCCTCGTCTTGTTTTTCTAATGCGAAACTCGGTGTACACATATATTTTAGATGTAAGTGTTTTTTAGTCATAATTTATATTCTTTTTTTTGCACTATTATACATAAATTATATGCTGAACGAGAAGATTAGGATTGTATAAAGCAATCTTAACCTTACTTCGCTGCCCTAAGTCAGTGACATCTTTAGAAAAGCACTATTGTTTTCCGTTTTTCTCAATGGATTTCTCTTCATTTTTTGGTTTGTGTGTGTTCTTGCTTCTCGATTTCAGTGTTTAAGCTTCCTCTGATTTGTAGGATATCTAATTTATCAAACATTCCTTTTAACTTATTCATTCATTTCCTAATATTAGTTTCTCACTCTCTCTCTCTCTCATATATATATATTTATATATATATATATCTTGTTCAAGTTTTCAATCGTTAATTAAATACTTTCTAATCATACATTCAAGATCAAATACATTTTTTAAAACTTGTATAGGATAACACTTGATGCTAATGCAGTTTTTTCAAATGTTGATTCATTAATTAAATTTTATTTTTTAATTTTAAATTTATATATTCTGTGTTATTTCCAGTTACTTACATCTAGCAGCAACAGACTGCGCAAGTACGTTTTTCTAACGAAGTAAGATTTAACTTTAAAATAAATTTATATTACTTGCTTTATATATGTATTATTTATATACACCCAAAAAAACGCGAATTTTTTTCCCAAGAATTAGTTTATAATATTTTTCTTGTGGTTTGGGTTGTTTCAAATATATTTCTTAGGGTTTTTTCTAATTATTTATTCCCTTTTCTTAATAAAATCAAATTCTCTTAACATTGTATGAAGCCTAACAGACCATTTTGTTTCAGACTCTAAAATGCTTATAATAAATGATATTAAGGGGAAAACTTATCAACTAGGCAAAAAAGCTGTAAAAATATTAGATGAAAAATTTCTGATTCCCCAAAATGTCCTTTTTTGTTATTCTGGCATTGAAATTTTAATGTATTCTTAAAATTTTAAGGTAGTTAATTTGGTTATTTTCTCCTTCCTCTGTTAGATTTTTTAAAGAATTTAATGAATATTTTTAAAAAATCCACTAAAAGTAGTTTTTTAAAATGGCTTAGAATATTGGTATTGAGGATTCCTTTGAATTAAATAGTTTTATTATAAAATGGAAGAATTAAATTTTCTTTGTGATTATTATGCGAGGGAAAAAACATGATTCGTAGAATCACTTTAGCTAGTTTGTTATAGTCACTGAATTATCCAAATAGTTACATTATCGTATTATTTTATGTTTCGATTTGGCTTTGTCTTCATTTTATTTAACAACTAACATTTTAATATAACTATAATTGTAGTAATATTCTGATTCAATATTTAAAAGTTATTTGCCTAAATAACACTGGAGATAATTAAAATAAATCCCTAAATGTAAACCATAAACTGGAGTATACGAACTGCAGAGATCCTTTACTGAAAAACATATACAAATTTTGCAAATAAGATTTTAAGTTATATGTGTGTGTGTGATAAATGTATTATTTACTTTAGCCAGTATTCTAACGTCCTTACGTAAAACGGGGGGGAGAGGGAAAACCTTATAAAGACTATATTTTTTAAATGTAGCGTTATACTGACCATTAAACTTTTGATGTATATATCAAAAACTTAATGGTCAGCGTACATATTGTATATGTATTTGCATATATACAGGAGTAAAGTGACTCGCTCATTAAATCATCATGAGATCTCAAACTATTACGTCTGCAGATTTGAAATTTGGTAAGCAAGTTACTTTTGTTGAGTAGAGATTCGTTAAGAACGAGTTTTGCGGAAACCAACTCCCAAAGAAGGGGCTTGCGGGGCGTTGCTGACAAAATTTCCCTTTTTCGAAATATTTGACTTATGGACTCTATATTTGGTAAGCATGTTTCTTTTGTTGAGTATAACTTAACTCAGTGGCACCACAGCCCATGAGGGCCAGGGCCTACTGTGTCCAACTCAGTATACGTGACCTTGTAATGCTTGTCGGTTCCTGCTTCCATCTGATCCCCCTTGTCTATCCTCGGACCCGGCTAGATGTGTGGGAGAAACTGAATAATCAGAAGACATGATTCGCTCTAATTATTTTATTGTCACCAAAATATCAAGCAAGCACAATAATAATATAAATAAGATAAATGATCAGATAGCAGAGCACGGAGGTGAGATTCCTTAGCTTGCGGACCCTCAACTGACTCCACGATAACCTAAACAAGCTTAATATAAACTACGTCGCGCACTAATAAGTTAAACTTCTATTTAAACAAGGCTCATGAATACCTGTACTTTTGTGAAGTTGAGTCCTCCAGTGGAGGTCTTGAATACGATCCTTATCCAGATTTAATCACCGTCGAGTGATATTCTTAGACTTCTGCAATTGATCAACTCTGATTTGCACTAAATCATTTCACGATCCTTCGCTCACCAACTAACCCTCAAAACTCGCGAATACAGAATTTATATAATATACTTAATTTGCATAATCACACTTTCTTCACTCGGTGAAAGTTGGTTGATAATATTATTTCCCTAGAAAAAGGGGATAACTAACCCCTTGGGGATAGTTATAGACGCGTATAGATCCGTCACAACCTTAGACCTTGTGGTGCATAAGCAGATGTTCCGGTCATGTGGTCAGCCTGACGTGTTTGTTGAGTATATATAATCTAAAAACGAGTCTTGCAGTTGCTGAGGCTATAGGGGCGCAAATGATGAATATGCTACCATTTTAGAAATTAAAGTTAATCAAGGGCTATAAGACAGTTCTTCACTGCAATCGAACGTTTAATATTATGGCTTAGAATCAATCATTTAAAAACAATAAAGCAATGCATAGACATGCACAACATCAGGAAATACCAAGCGAAGTGGGTGGGTAATGGTTAATATATATAAAACTAGAGGGAAAAAATATAAACTACAGTCTAGGGGGGGAGGGAATCCCTGCTCACACAAAAAAAATCAAAATGGAACGATCATTCCCTTCAAAATTTAAACTCAACCATTTTAAAGCACGAATAGAGTGGGTGTTAAAGTATATCCATCCTCTCTCCCTAAGCTTTCGGAAAGTCGCAATATGCTCGATCAAATCGTCGATACTACAGAGCGGAGAGGGAAAAAAAGAGATATTAAATAAAATATAATGGAGCATTGAAGGGATAGAAAAAAAGAGGGCTATGCATTTAAGAGAGCAAACTATTGGGGAAGAGGGAATTTTTTTATATCCCTCGTCTTGTTTTTCTAATGGGAAACGCGGTGTTAAATTACAAGGCTTTGAGTGCCCTGAAATCTTTAAATTTGATACCTCAATTTAGTATTCGTTCTTCCGTGTTATTTGCTGAAAAATTTTTATATGCTGCCCGCCGCCTGCGTCGAAAGGAAAGGGAATCTCCACTCCTTTGGCTGCTTGAGGAAGCATGCGAATATTAACGGTTTTAAAAAGGATTTTGCTTTATGTGTCAGGGAAGATAGAGTGTGAGTCGGGGAAGAGTTTTCCCTTTAGAACAGAAAGGGAGTTTTGTGTTTTCATTTTTCTTGGATAATCGATGAGGCAAAAACCATTCGTGCGTGAATATTGGAGCTCGTTTTCTTATCTTTTTGTTTCTTAATTTTAAAAGAAAATCTTTTTTTATTATTATTTTATCTTTAATTCATATTGAAAAAAAATGTTTAATTGGGTGATATATAATAAGTGTGTTATGTTATTGACATATTGTTTACACTAATGTGTATATTTGATATTTGATAGAGCGATACAATTAAAAAAACCCGTAAAATGAAATTTTTGTTATGATTTTTCTTTTTCATTTAAATGGATTTTAGATTTTTACTGTGCAAGTTTTTAACAAACGATGGTTTGCAGTGGTTAATATATATGGGGAATGGGGGGGGGGGGGGTCACAAAACCTCTTCCATAGACCAACATTTTTTTTTTCAAATTGCTTTTTTGCAACTAGGCTTTATAGTAGAAACAGCAAGTCCCCGAACGGGAGTATTATTTTAAGGTAGCGCCACATCTAGTGTCAGCTATCGCAGCCACATTTTGACCCTTGAGTTAATTTTTTAATTCAAGCTCTCTTCGGATGCTAAATACCGACAGATTTGTCATTCTGATGGGACTGAAGACCCACTGGGTATATAGGCTGATGCTTAGTAAATTTGTCTTGAATCAAAATCCTCACGTTGGTGTAGTGTGGAAATTGTAAGAGAGGGTGAGGAGTGAAGCGTCAGCTCACGTGTCACTCTCGTCACTGAGTCATAAATCAAAATTAAGAGGTCCGTTGCCAAAAGACGTGTTGCTTTAAGTGTGACGTCAATAAACACTCACCCACTTGCAACATGGGATATTCTAAAATCGGTCGATATATTTTAGTACTTAATGAGGTTAAGATAAAAGAATATAACGTACAAAGAATAAAATGAGCATTTAATTCATTGTTTAGTAACGTTGTATTTTGATAAACACGAGATTTATTGGCGATAGTCTTCGTAAGTCTGAACCAAGATCAAGTGACATGGGAATAAAAAAAAAAAGGAATATAAAGAAGAAATATAAAATAAAAGGAGGCTATTTCGTTTTCCTCTGCGGTGGTCTCCCTCAAAGAACCCATTTTGTGTTAGGGAACTAGTGACGTCTCAATGGTCATGTAGTCTCGCGTGGGAAATTATCTGAGACCGGACACTCCGATGTTTATGTTCTAAGGCAAGTCAACCTCTAACCTCCCTTTATCCAGCCGAGAAAGAGGTACCGGTGAAGTTCCTACGCCAATCTCTAGCTTCAAAATCTCCACCGAGTAAGGGGTGACAAGGACCAATAGCCAAATAGTAATCCCGTCTACGTCCAAACAGAAGCCATTCTGTATCACGTGAGGTTTGAAAGGGCGTGGCTTATTCGATCGAAAAAAGATACTCTCAATACGCTAAAAAGCTTCACAGACGCTAGAGAGACTTTTCCAGCTTCAATACTCTACGACACCTCAGGACACTCCAATGGACTCTCTCCGACCGATTTACTCATTCAATTCGATTCTCTCAGACCTACAGTGACCTTTTAAGACTCAAACCTACGAGCATCCGAATGTCGTTCTGGCGCAGCCTTTCACTGGAGTAATCCGGCCTCAACAGCGACTTCAACAGCGCTGCACCTTACCACTACCATAGCACCTCTAACTTAATTTCAACTTAAAATTTTCTAACCTAATCATTTCATTTTCCTCTACCTTATAACGATCAAAATATTCCGGTTTTCTTTTTACGAAATAGTTTTTCAATTGCTCTTGTGTTGCTCAAAAGGGGAAAAAATATCAACCAGATTAAATTTTTACGACATGACACACTATTATTTTGAAATCCTTATGAAAAGTAAGGGATAGCAATTTAAAGGCACTTATTATAAATCCTCCACAAAAATCTCACCATTCATTATAGACGATTTTAAAAAAAAACTTCGCACAAGGAACTATTATGTGATGAGGAGACGATTTCCGTAGAACCTGTTAAGGTAACGACTACCCAAAAACTGTGAATTTTGCCAAAAATGGACAATTTTTTTAATGATTTTATTTTATGGGCCACCTTATTAGCTTTATAAAAATACCAAGTTTGTCATTTTCCGTTCACTAGAACAAAAACTACAAGTGTTTTAGAAAAAGCAATTGCCATTACTTTAAGCGAGATGTCATACTTTAAAACGCGTTTTACTTGAAATGTGATTTTTTGAAAATAATCAAACGGGGTCAGCGATTGCTAAAAAAGTTTTGAACAATACTAACTGAAATTTTTTTTGTAAGTTCTGTATAATAGTAGAATTGTTTTAACTTTCAGATTTATCAATCACTGTTTTATTACAAAATTTACAGTCCCTTATGTGAATATAATCACTTTTTTTAAAGCAATTTCCTATAACTAAGATAAAGTGCTATAGTTTTTGTAAAAAAGAAAATATCTCTTATCCTGAGGTCATTTCAAAATTAAATAATATAGCAACGCATTCTATTGAAAAAATTGAAATTTGTTCATAAACCTTTGGTACAGAATGGACCACGTTTATGCTATTTTTTGTCAATTTTTACCTATTTTTTCCCATTTTAGTAATAATAATTTCTTTTCCTCTTCTTAATTTTAGCACATTTTTTCTAAAAGGCACTAAACAAATCTAAAAAGAACAAAAAAAAAAAACAAAAAAAAATCCCCACATCTCCTTTTTTTTTAAAAAAAAAAAAAGTTGTCGCAACCTGTCGGATACCTTAATAGAGCATTTCTACTCAACAAAATAAAGATGCTTGCCAAATTGAGATCTTTAGTTCTAAAATGAAAAATTTTCTCTACAACCCTCCACAACACTCACTTAGAAGGCGAATTTGCATATCCTGTTCTTATCCTGTTATCATGCTTGCCAATTTTCAAGTCTGTAAATTTAATACAGGGGTGACCAATCCAAATGACCTCTAGGGCCACTTCAGAAGAACATTATTATACCACGGGATATATAAAGATATGTATCTTTCTTCGATTTGCACTCATTACAAACATTTATTGGAGTGAAAATTTAAAACTACGAATGTGTGACGTATTATTATTGTTTTCGTTGGTTTTCATGTCTCCAAACATAGATAATATAATAATAATGCAATGATTTAATAATGTATAATTTATCTAATTAGTGAGATATTTATTTCTCGACTCTTTCACTAAGTTTTTGTAAGTCGATCTCAATGCGTGTATTTGCTCATCATAATTGATGTTGCAGGTGTTCTTCCGTTAAATTTAATTGCTATTTATGTTTAATAAATTTCATTTTCGAAGGGAAAAAAATGATTCGTATATATATAGTAACAGAAGCAACGTGATGAATTAGAAACAGCTGTATGATTTATTTGTTAAAAAAAACTATTATATAAACAAATTTTTTATATTGCACGAGATAGTCGTATTTTGTAAAGTTGTAATGAATCTCGCTGCCACAAAATTATTCAAGGGGAGCCACATGTGGACCCCGGGCCGCGGGTTGGCCACCCCTTGTCTAATAGTTCCGAAGATCTTATGATGAGTAAGGGAATGCGAGTCATTTTTCTCCAATATGTATGCAGAAATTTCAAATATTTTATATAAAATTTTGTATTCTTGTACACAAGCCTATAAAAAGCAGCCTTTTTAACACGCTTTTATAAGTTTCACTTGTTGTATGTAACGGAATCTTAGAACTCGATTTTTACTCACTTTTAAAGATCAAATTAATTCGAAATTTTGCACACTTGTCAAGGTCCAATGACAGTACAATAATTTCCTAATTTTGTTCCATTTTCCTTATCAGGATCGTCAGGAATAACGATAATCAGATTTGCCGACAATTATATATATCACTTCCAGATTTGGCAACTTATTGCACATACAATTTTTAAATCTGGCGACTAATTCTATGTACCATTTTCAGATTTGGCGACTTATTCCAGATTTGGTGACTGAAAGAATAAGGTGTAACCCTAAAGCGACTGTTTTTAATTTAAAGCTAATTATATGCAAGTGTAAAATACACTTGTGGTGAAAACAAGTAAGACAAACAATAAATTATAGTTTAAAAAAAACTAAAAAACACGCTTTTATACTGAAACGAACTAAAAAGTAAAAAAAATAATTCTTAATTTAAGAATAAAATGATTAACAAGAAAATTAATATCACTGGGGTAAAAACGTGAGGTGCTTTGTACTAAATTTTTACACAAACTCTGTATTTCGGGACAGAAGTAAGAAATTATATAACAACTGATATCGTGCACCCCACGCTTTTACCACAATGACATTAATTTTCTTGTTAATCATTTTATTATTTTATTAAGAATTATTATAAAGTAAATTTCAATTAAATGTAACGTTCTAAGCATATTTACATTTCTGATAAATTTACATTCTTTTAAAGCACGAAACATAATAATTAACAACGAGTATTAAACTTATTCCACACTTTAAAACTACCTCCATCTGCCGCGAAAAAAAAATAATTTACCCTGAATATTAACTATAAAAAGAATTTATATACAACTCACTGAATACATTATAGAGCGAAAAAGAAGATTAAAAGCAATCCGATATTCTCTCGTAGACTATTTCTATGCACTTTCTCGCCCGCCCCTAGGCTTAACTTTGTATCTTTCGCATAAATAAGCCAATAAAATCCTAGAGCGCAAAATATGAGACTTTATTCCTGAGGATATTGGTATTCATGATTTCCAATATGTTGAGAAAAGGCCTAAACATAGCGCTCCGTGCTGGGTTCGCATGAAATATGATATTGGGCTTCATTGGATCCACGGTAGGTCCTATAAATGTCAGTGCCAAAAGCTCGTATTTCAACCGAGATATACCTAGAGAGCGAGTGAGAAAGCTGTTTCATTGAGATGGATGGTAGTTTTTCGATCAACTGAATAAGATGCAACTGTTATTTTATAAACAATAATTTCTCTCCTCATCGGGTTTTGTCTTTGTGCCAGTTTCAGTGCAAGTCTCTTTGAAGATTAGGTAAGTTTTTATGCTGTGAGTGATTTATATCAAGTATCATAGTCTCATTGCTGAAAAAATATTTTATTATTATAACTGATATGTACCTGACGTTGTGCTATAGTTAAATTCCTGTTTTTAACACCCTTTTATAAGCCTCACTTGTACGATGGCTGTTTTTTAACTAAAAAAAAAGGTCCGGTTTTTTTTCTAAAAATAATAACAATGTTTTGTTTTAAAAACCTTTATTTTAGGATTGTACATACATTTGCCTATTTTTCTACATAGTTGCCGAGTTTATTAATGCACTTGTCATACCTTAGAATTAAGTTTTCAAAATCTTCTTCAAAGAAGTCTGCCGCCTGGTCGGACAGCCAAGAGTTCACGGCCGCTTTCACTTCTTAACGAGGTTTGGAATATATGGGTTTTAACAGTGCCAGCCTAGAGGCATCTAGGTTTCTACTCTAGTTATGAAGTGTTCGTATGAGAGGGAGTAAAGAAAGTGAACGAGGTGGCATGCTGTCAAAAGGTGTTTTGCACCTCCACGATAACGCAGAGCCTCCACTTCTCGAACGACTCGGGACGTAATCGAATCTTTTGGCTGGGAGGTTTTGGACCATGCACCATACAGCCCCAACCCTGCTCCTCTAACGATTTCCACCTTTTCCGGTACCTCAAACACAGTCTTGGTGGGAAGCGCTTCAGTGACAACGAAGAAGTGAAAGCGGCCGTGAACTCTTGGCAGTCCGACCAGGCGTCAGACTTCTTTGAAGAGGATTTTCAAAACTTAGCTCTAAGGTATGACAAGTGCATTAATAAACTCGGCAACTATGTGGAAAAATAGGCAAAAGTATGTACAATCTTAAAATAAAGGTTTTTTGTGAATCAAAATGTTATTTTTTAAAAACAAAACGGACTTTTTTTTTACTTAAAAAACAGCCCTCGTATGTAACGGAATCTTTGAACTCAATTTTTACCCCCTTTATAAGGTCAGATTAATTCGAAATTTTGCTCACTTGTCCCGGACCGATGACAATACAATAATTTAATAATTTTGTTCCATTGTCCTGATCAGGATTAACGATTTCTCATTTTCAAATCCCATCTCGCATCTGGCGACTAATTTCGGATCCCATTTCCAGATTTGGCAACTAAAAGATTAAGTCAGACTTAGTTCGATTAACTATAAAAGGGTGTCTTTTAGTTTTTTAAGCTACAGTTTTTATTATTATCCCTGAAATTTTGTTTTGTGAATCAGTGAATATCCATTAACGTCGCGCTATACAGCAACATGACAGTTATTGGAGATAAACCTCTTAATTTTGAACTGTGATCAAGTGACGAGGAAGACACCAAAGCTAGAACCCCCCTCTTCGAACTTTCACACCATGCCAACGAGAGGACTCTAAGCCTCGACATATTTAGCATTATGCCCTCTACACGGCAGATCTTCAGTAGCAACACGACTTGAACTCACCACTCAACAGAAACGATGCTAGTCATGATAATTATTTTTGTGTATCTTCTGTATAATAGTAGAAGTGTTTTAACCTTCAGGTTTATCAATTACTCTTTTATTAAAAAAATTACAGTCCCTTATATGTAAATATAATCATTGTTATTTTAAACAACTTTATACAATAACTAACAAGGGGAGGGCACGACTAAGGAAATTCATTTCGGAATGAGACATGGTGCAATAGTAGTACTCCTTTAGGATGTTCGACCCTCAATGTAATTCCGCCGAATGAACAGTCCATTCGGAGAAAATAGCCTTCGAAATTCATGCTTAGTATTTATATAATTAAGTTTAAAATTCTGCCAACTGCGCAACAGTGTGGTCGGTAAAGTAACTGTTTACCATACCACAGGCTTCGGTTCGAATCCCGTGATCGATTTTTTTGTTTTGTTTTAAATTAGCTTAATTGTTTTTACAATTAAATAAAGTTATTTAAAAAGACATTAAATATTTTATATGATTATAAAATAATTAAATTAATAATATATAATATAAGAGACATATTATTTTTTATTATATTAATTATAATGTAATTTTTTATGAATAATTATTATAATATATTTTATGTATTACTAGCCGTTACCCACCCGCTTCGCTGGGTATTTCATGATGTTATATATATCAACTATTAATATCTAAGTCCTATCATTAAGAGTTCGATTGTATTGAAAAACATACTTATACCTGTAACTGTCGCCTCTTGATAAAAAAAAAAAAAGGGCAGAACTCGTCTTATTTGTATTTTCTAAAAATCTCTGAAATTGAAGTATAGAATGATGTTTGCATTTTCGTAACACTACAATGAGGTGGATTCCCGCAAAACCAATTTTCGGTGGATCTCTACTCTGTAAAATAAACATGCAAGCCAAATCTAACGGGGAAAAAACGAAATTTTTACTATCAATACCCCCGTAATCCTGTTGAGAATCGTTTTCCAAAATAACCGTTCTTGGCGGATTTCAATTCAAAAAAAGAAAAATGTGAACCAAATTTCATTATTATAATCCTTGTATTTCGAAAGAAGGAATTTTTTTGTCAGTACGCCCCAGTAACCCCCTGACAGACAGACAGACAGACAAAAATTTTAAAAATTGATTTTTTGATATAAGTACCGTATATACCTTTAAATGCATTTGGTAACAAACTGCTAATTTGAAATTATAAACAGACACTTCAATTTTATTTATATAGATTGGGATTATAATAACTATTATTTAAATGTGACTAAAAAATGTAAATAAAAAAAAAAGAAAGGATTACAACTAACCGTAAAACTTATCAATTTTTTGTTTCTTGCATTGCTTTTTGCTTATGAAGCCTTGGTTTATTATTTTTAAAAGTGTATCCGAAACAGCCGATGCTCTACTTAACTGAACAGTGAGATAAAACTATTTTAAAAAAAAATATGGCACGTGTCAGCGTATTATCATGTGCGCGTAACAGTGTTATGTCTCATGAAGAGCATCGGTCGCCAGTAACCAAAACAACGACTTCATTAGCTCAGCTTGGCGTTGAATTTGGCGTTCATCTTGGCATTCAGTTTCACGTTCACCCGTATAGTTTCCGTTCCCGTAAGAATACGGGAATAAAATATAGCCTATGTTACTCCCCGTTAATGTAGCTTTCCATTAGTGAAAGAATTTTTAAAATCGCACCAGCCGTTTCCGAGATTAGCCGGAACAAACAGACAGACAGACAAATAGACAGACAGACAGACAAAAATTTTAAAAATTGATTTTTTGATATAAGTACCGTAAATACCTTTAAATGCATTTAGTAACAAACTGCTAATTTGAAATTACAAACAGACACTTCAATTTTATTTATTTATATAGATTATAATATTGTATACAATATTTTATAAAAATAGTATATTGTATCTCATGTTATAAAAAATATTTGTAACTAATTTTTATATAAAATATAATTGAATATTTATTATAATATATTTTTATAAATATAATTATTCATAAATATATAAATTATAAAATATATATAAATATTTATATATACACATATTATTACACATATGTTGATTATTATATTTTTGCATCTGGTAGAAGAGTTCTTAAATTTTATTTCCATTTATACTTCGTTATTGCTATATATTTTGCACGTCATTCCATACTTTGTTAACATAAGTAATGAGGATATCGTTTTGTGATTGGTGACGAATCTGATACCGGCGATCCAATTAGAATAGACAGCGAAAATCCAATTTCCAAATCACTGAAATATCCGATTCTGAAAGAATAAACAGCACATTCTCTGTACCCTTAACTGATTAATTTCGTGAAAAATAATTACCTCAAGGATCACAACCGGAAACCGACTCCTCCGAATAATTACACTTCCGTTTTAATCAATAAGCCATCAACACCAGAAATTGCTGTTCGATTATTTTGCTACACTTGCCGTATCTTAATAGCATCCTTAATTAAGAATCAGTAGATTTCAGTCAAATTTATCTGCAACCGAGAGCATCTTATTTAAAAGTTAGTTAGGCTTGATAATAATTGTTTGTAAGCTATTTTCTGAAAACATTATGCTTTAGATATGGTATTAACAATCATACTATTTTCAAAAGATAATGATATTGCGTCATTGCAGGATTTTGTTGGGATACATATTTGTAGTTTTGAAAATATGTGTCAAAATTCAGAAGGGGGTATAGCAAAGTTTCTAAAATTTTGTTCTTTATGTGCTTTGGTCATAATATTTTCCCTGACGTAGTCTGTGAACATGATTAAAAGTTATGTACCATCAAAATGTGATGCCCTTTAGAGTTGTTTTTCAAATTGTTTTACACGTTTTTCTCTACTATCTTACATATCAGTAGTAAAATCATTTGAATTGAATAAGATTGTACTAAGGTATCCGACTGTCCTAAAATTATGAATTTTGCCAAAAACTGACAATTTTTTATGATTTTACATTATAGACCATCTTATTAGCTTTATAAAAATACCAAGTTTTCCGTTCACTAGAACAACAAAAACTACAAGGGTTTTAGTAAAAGCAGATGCCCTTACTTTAAGAAAGATGTCATACTTTAAAACGCGTTTTAATCGAAATGTGTGTTTTTTTTAAAAATGCTCAAATGGGTACAGCGATTGCTGAAAAAGTTTGCAAAATAATTAAATGTAATTTTTTGTGTATATTTTGCATAATAGTAGAAGAGTTTCAGCCTTCAGATTTATCGATCATTGTTTTATTACAAAATTTACAGTCCCTTATGTGAATATAATCACTGTTTTTTTAAGCAATTTCGTATAATAATTAAGATAAAGTGCACTAGATTTGTAAAAATTAAAATATCTCTTGTACTGAAAGTCATTTTTGAAATGAATAACATAACATGACATCAGAATTGAAAATTTGTTCATAAACTTTTGGTACAAATGGGTCCCGTTTATGTTATTTTTTGCAAATTTTTACCAATTTTTTCCATTTTAGTAATGATAATTTCTTTTCTCTTTTTAATTTTAGCATATTTTTCTTAAAATGCACTAAATAAATCTAAAAAGCACAAAAAAAGCTCTATAATTACATTCTTTTTTTTTTAAAAAAAAAGTCGTTGTGCAAATAGCCAGATACCTTAAATGAAGCAGCGTCTTTATTGGCTGCTTGTCCTTTAGAAATAGATGAGTCTTAAACTAAATCGAATTCAGTTGGTCTCTATTAGACACTTATGGAATTTTTACTCTTTTGTTTTTTATTTATACACTGAGAGAGCACATCAATATGTATCTTGCCGGTGATTATTGTTTTTATTCTTTTATTCAGAAACAATTGGCGAAATATTGAAATTGGCGAGAAAGTTTGAAGAGCTCCGAAATCCTCCTTGTCACTTGAGTAGGGTTTAAAATTACTAGCTCTACCCAAATCAAATCAATTCAAGTTAAATCATTCCAAAAGAAAGGAAATTTCTGAGATCATGTTTTTATAATTCGATTTAAAATTATAAATTTATTGGCGTTAAATTATTATAAAACTGTTTGAATAGAATTAGAACGAATAATGTTGCGCGTGTGTTGGTATGTTAATTATAATACATAGCTGCTATCTCAATATAAATCTTCCCGATATATCTTACCACCACGAAATAAAGAAGTTATTTTAATTAAGTAATTATTAACTATATAATTTCGCTTCCATATAAAAGAATTAGGTTTCCATATTTGGGTTTATATCTGAGCTGCTTAAGCAATTTTTAAGCAAATATTTGGGCAAGAGTCTTATTCTATATTAAAATTACTCCTTTTTTTAATGGTATTAATCAAAAACTAACTTTTGTTACAGTTGCTCAAATACCTCATAGAGGTCACTTGTACATACTTTTACGTCACTTATAGCATGCTTGTTCTATTATTTGAGAACAGTAGAAGTTCACAAAATTATAACTCTCTTTACACCCAAATAAAAAAAAAAGAATAAACTTTCTTTTATAAAAAAAATTTAACTATTTGTAAAGTTTTTTAACATAGAAATATGAATTCATCTTTTTCGTTAAAAAATGTTTCCAAGTCTAATTTTGAGATCATATTACCTGCAAGAGAAGAGTACCTAATATAACTTATAATTTCTTAAATTATATTTTGAAAGTTAGTTATATTTAGGTTCAAGTTGCAAATTTTAAAGTAAGTTGAATTTCTGGATGACACGAAACTTACAAGGCTTATGTCCAAAGACACAATTTAATGTGTAAGGATGATAAACGAACAAAAACTTACCCGTGAAGTAAGGATTTCGACACGCGACTAAGGAATGTAGAGGTGAGTCCAAGAACGGCCTAGGGACGGGTTTTGCCACAGAAGATGCGGCATAGGTATACGCCGGAGGACAAGGGATCCCAGCTCCTGGAACAAAAAGGAAATAAATATTTTATTACGTGCATAGATATGTGCAGGATTTTTGCAGTGACTGTCAGAATTCTGCATATTTTATTCTGCTCATTGAAAACAGTACATATTTCTTTGGTCCAATCCAAATAATGCATGGATAGTAACAAGATATGCTTACTTACCGATTACAGGAATTATCTGAAATAAATAAGTAAGAGCTTATGGGGGGAAACCCTCAGCTCATTTTGTACAAAATATGTATGTAAGCAATTAAAACAATTTAAAAGATTAATACCTATCACAAAAGTAAATGAGAATAGTAACTAGATCTGTACTATAAATATACTTAATACTAGCTTTTACCCGCGGCTCCTCTCGCGTTGATGTCTTTAAATAACTGTCAAAGTCGTAATCATTATCATTAGAAAGTAATTAATATAATATGGTAATTTTTTATTGCTTGACTGGAACCGATGATGAAATAAGTATTGCGTAAAGCTCCCTAATTTTATTCGGGGAGTAACATTGTATGGCTTCCTCCATAATATCTAGTATATCTTCAAAGTAATACCTCCATGTAAAATATCTAAGTTCAGTATAAGTGAAAAATTTGTGCAAAATATGAATATTGTATAATTAGGTCAAAAAAAAAATTCGAAGTAATAAATATTCGATAAATCAAAGCTTTTTATGAAACTGTCAGTTAATATTACCATAGAATTTTCAATATCACGCGCGCAATTCGCTAAAACTTAATTCGTTTCCCTCTTTAAAAAGTGGGAGAAAGTTTGCATTAAAATATCTTGGATTGTCGGAATAGAGAACTTCTTAGCCAACTTGGCGGTATTTCTCAAAGTTTGAGTTTGACATTTAACAAACGTAATGTAATAAATGTTAGACGTTTAATAAAAAATCGCTTTTTGTAAAGATGCTAAATTACACTATGTTTCAGTTATTTGTTACAAATGTGAGAAAATTATTAAAATTTCCATTATTGACCAAATGCATAATTTTGCGCCAACTTGGTGGGGAGTAAGCAACGCCTTACGGTTTTACCCGCATAGTTCCCGTTCCCGTACGAATACGGAGATAAAATATACCTTATGTTACTCGCTGATAATGTAGCTTTCCATTGGTGAAAGAATTTTTAAAATCGCACCAGCCGTTTCCGAGATTAGCCGGAACAAACAGACGGACCGACAGACAGACAGACAAAAATTTTAAAAATTGATTATTTGATATAAGTACCGTATATACCTTTAAATGCATTTGGTAAAAAGCTGCTAATTTGAAATTACAAACAGACACTTCAATTTTATTTATTTGTATAGATTTAAATATAAGTGAATAGTATTTATACCAGTTCTTAAAAACTTTACGAACCATTCGTTTTTAAAACTTTGAATAGGATATATTTATCGGCAATAAAAATGCAAATTGAAAGCAAGTAATATTAAAAAAAAAATTTAAATCAATGGATGAATAGAAAGTATCTTATTAACGATTGAAAATTTGAACAAGATATATATATATATATAGGGAGAGAGTGAACTAATAGTAGGAATTGAAAAAAAAGCAGGATTTATCTGCATGGTTGTAAAAATACACATCCGGTTTGGCTAGTTTGGCTGAAAACTGATAATTAATGAATTAATGTTTGGAAAAATTGTATTAACATCAAGTGTCATCCACTACAAGTTTAAAAAAATGTATTTGAGTTTGATTGGGATGAATAAAAAATATTTTATTAATGATTAAAAATTTGAACAATATATATATATAGAGAGAGAGAGAGAGAGAGAGCTAATAGTAAGAATTGAAAAAGAGAAACTAAATAAATGGTATAATCAAAGCAAATAGAATCTCTTCTCTTGTATATCCATATAAAATAATACACCGGGATGTATGTCTTAAGATATGGGTCAACAGAGCCTCTCCCTTCCCCCAAAGGCCTCAGGGAGGGGGAAAGGGCGCGTTTCAACTCGTTCTCAACTTGACCTCAATAAAATTATGATCCGAATATTTTTAGTCATCCAATGAAATTTCTAGACAGATTTTTCAAAAAAAAAAAAAAAACTTTGAACTATATATATATATATATATATATATTTCAAGTGGCCTCAAGTGACAATACTGCATTATTACGTAATATCCGTGTCTAGGCTTAGGTCTACCATCATGCACCCTCAAAGGAGTCGGTTTGTGAGATAGTATTTGACATTTATTTGATACGGGTTACCAATTATACGTGTATTTGACAATGTATTCTTTATACACTGGTGTAGTTTTAGTCTTGATTGGATCTTGTATTAAAACTCCTCGAGGGTTCGTTTTTGGGGGCCCCTTAACATTTTGTGGTTTTCTGTTTGCGTATTTTGGGGACCCTGTAGCTTGGGAAACCCGTATCATTGATATGGCTGATACGGTGTTAGCTACGCCCCTGTTTAAATATTGTTTATTTAAAAAAGTCTCGGGTGGGGCTTTATTTTGCATAGAGGCCAAGGTCCCCATCTTAAGATATCACTGATAATACGATATTTTCTTTAATCACTGCTATTTTCAACTAAACGTGTTTTGTTCTCTTCTTCAAAATGTGTTCTGTAAGTATCAGTATTCATTGGAGTGGATAATGTCATGTACATCTTGGACAAGAGTGGGTGGAAGGATTTATGGCCTCTAGGACTATCAATTATGAAGTGAATGAATCTTAATTACAGAAAACATTATAATATTTTCATTGATATATTTGTATTTTTTTTGTGTCTTCTTTAACTGATCATGATTTTAAATTGCTCGGTTTGAAGCTGATGGTCCTAAAGATGTCACTAGTATGACTTTGATACAACCTAGTGTTTATTTTTTCGTCTACCGACTAAGTAAGGCTTATTACTAACTACTAGTAGTAAATGCTTAGTTAGACATTATTTACATGCGAAATCTAGGCAGATGCTTTTTATATAAGGGTTATAGTATATCTGCAGTATGTTTGCATTGAAAATATTTATTTTCTCACTACTGATTCTAGATCAGAATTTTTTTTAAATTGATATAGCATGGGAGAAATAAGAATTTTGAAATATAGGCAATATTCTGTTGGTTCGACTAATGTGTGTGTAGAATACAGTCTTATTTAATTTTAATAAATTAATAGAACTTTACTACTAGATTTTAAAATAATCTAAAGCGGTCTACAGATTAAAAAGTTTTCTCTCTCACAGTCGAAGGCATAGATTTCCAAACTTATTTGATTGTGAACCCTTAAGAAGAACAGAATAATTTAGTCGTACTAACATGGCAACATATACTCAATGTTTTCATGCCCGTGCCCGCAGTGGCGGATTAAGCGGGTGTCGGACCTGGCAGCCGCCAGGGGCCCCAAGCTTGATGAGTGCAAAGGCTAGCGGCAAACCAACCACGCCACCTTGGAACAAGAAATGAAAAGAAAACAAAGATACAATGAAAATCCCGCTAGAAATTTATCGAGATGTAAAAAAAATCCTAATGTAGAAAAACTTTTGAAAATATTTTTAACATACCGATATCGAATGCATCAGGTGAATGATCTTTTTTTAGTTTTAAAACGTGTTAAAAATAATTTAAGAAGTACCATGGGAGAAAAGAGAAATTGAATAACATGGCCATATTATATACAGAATAAAATGTTTTGGACCAAATAGATATGGTGAAAATAATTGATGAATTTGCCATAGAGAATTCAAACTGTATAGCAAAACTGTAAGCTCTAAGTAAGGTTTTCAATTTTTTTTTTTTTATGTACAGTTCAGATTTTTCCTTTAACCGAAGAGCTTTATTATAGCAATACATTTTATTTTGAGAATTTAAAGTGACTCTTTTAACTCTTTTAGTTTTTTGACTCTTAAGCCCATTTGCCTCAAACCTTTTGCCGCCAGGGGCCTCCAACTACCTTAATCCGCCTCTGCGTGCCGTGCATGCTTTAAAGCCCGTGCATGTATGATGCTAAACTCCTCAAACTGTATTGAAACCACACAATGATCAACGAGAGAACCATGCCCTCATATGATACACGATCTTACACTCGCAAGTGATCTTTAATCTACTTTTTTGGTGTACCCACAAGTATCACATACCCCCTGGGATACATCTATCCATTTAAGGGACTACTGGCTTAATTTATGCAAGTTTTGGGGTTGGTAAACAAGTTTTATTATGTACAAATAGCTCAGTGCTGAAAATAATATTTTCAGCATAGCAATATAATTTTGAAAATGAGACGAGACTCAACATAGAAGTAAAATATAAATGTTTCCTTTCTTTCAAAAGCAAATGAAATAATTACTTTAGAAGTAGTACATTTTTAAAAAAAATTGTTTGGCAAACGAATTGCACTAATTCCTAGAAAAACTTGAAAGAAGAAATGTTTTTCGATATTTCGTGATTCTAAAAGTTTTACATGCGTTTACAGGGAAATAACATGCCGTCTTGACGGCGACATTCGACCGCAGAAGGTTAAACATACATCGAAAAGGATTAGTAAAACTTGGGGAAAGTTAGAATGATTAATACTTTGTACTAAGTGTGCTTAATATGACATGCAAAAATAAATAAAAAAATTTTTTTATTAAATAATTACTTGAACTGGAGATAATGAACTTTGAAAAATTATCATAAAATAAAAGTGATTATTATATATTTAAGAAAATGTGGTTTCACTAAAATTCAAAATATTGAGAAATGCAAAATAAAAAATATTATAAATATTGAAATGTAGGACCTTTTCAACATTTATATCTCATAAGTTTCTTAAAAATGATCCTTTTTTGTCAATAAAATTACAAATTTTCCATAATACTACAGTAAAAATTGTGCAAAAAACCTGCCTATTTAAGACATAATGTTAAGTAATTTTTAAAACCCAAGCAGGTCTTTTTGCATAGCATGAAAATGAAATTAAAAATAATTCAAGAGAATCAAATAACAATTATGAGTTCTTAAAAATTTTGAGGAAAAAAATTAATTTTTTAACGCATTTTCCGCAAATTTTACGTATAATTACTTCAAGGTTACTGACTACGGCTGGGTGGCGTGGTTAATTTGTTGCTGGGTCTTGTTCGACCCCTTGGTGTGGTGTGGTAGTTAGGAGAGGGGGTGCCAGCTCAGGTGTCGTCCACGTCACTTGACCATGGTTCAAAATTATGCGGACCGTCCCCAAAAGCCCTCGTGTAGTTGAATAGTGGGACGTTAATATTCACTCACTCACTTGTTCGACCCCGGCCAAGTCAGTGGATCTTCATGATGCAGAAAATCGACAGCGGCCATGTCGTATAATTTTACGGCGTGTAAAAGATCCCTAGAGTGTCTGTTTGGCTTGGGTGCTCTCGGCAAAATTAAATCCTTGTACAGGTTCACATCGTCAGAGCTCAGGTGTCTCCCTCTGTGGAGGAAACTGGGTGTCAAAATTACCTACGGCGATTGGTATCCGCCTATAGGGTGCCGCACTAAAAAGAGAGATCAGCTCCCGAAGAATGTACTAGGTCTTCAATGGTAAAACACCAAACCGCAGCCCATTAGATACAAAAAAGGTTACTTACTGACTATATTTCAAATCGTGATTTTGCAAAAGCGTATAAATGGATAATTTTTGCGAGATATTATCAGTTGAATTTTATATGTATACATTAAGAATTAAATTTCCATAGTTTAATAATATGTTATTATTATAAATTTATTATTTTTCTATCTGATTATAGTTACCTCTAAATTCTAATTTTAGATAAAATTACTTGTTCTCTTAGTTTTTAAAAATTTTTTTTAATCATATATAATCTTAGTGACCCTAAGATAATGGTAGTATGTTTACAATTCTTAATTTATTATTTCTATTTTTTCATAATTTTGCTAATTGCTACTATTTAGCCATTCCTATGCTTTGAATTTGCATTTGGGTCCAGAATCTGGCAATAACTTGTTTATTGTACTCAGATTTAGCGCGAGCTCTGCATTTTGAATGCAATTTTTAGGTAAGTTACATTTTTCTCATTCTGGATTTAGATTTTCTATACATTATTTTCAATAGGTTTTTGCTCAGTATTATTAACAGAAAGGGGAAAGGTTGGCTGGCCACAAAACATGTTCAACCCAACTTTTATATAAATTATTTTACATAAAAGCTGCCCTAAGTCAGCAATGTTTATAATACCGTAGCATCCATTCTTTTATACTTTTTTATATTTAACTATATTGTTTTTCTTTTTCATATATCTTTTTAAAATCTATTATCTGCTTATCTTGCAATTTCCAATTCTTTTTAGTTTTGATCATGTTTATTTATCGCTCTCTTGTAGAGAAATTTTGACTATATATAGAAATAAGAAATTTTTTTTTAAATGCATCTTTTGGGGGGGGGCAAAAAAGGAAGAAAAAAATGATATATTTTCAAAACATTATCCTTTTATAAAAATGTTTGTATAATAACTATATTTTCCTCTATACATAGCTAGGATTTCTATGCCAGAGCTGAACTAAAATTTTTAAAGTATATAATTTAGAAATGCATTTATTCATACTTTATTATATCACAGCAGGGAAATTTTAACAAAAAACACTATTTATTTTAATTGATCCTAACTCTGAAAACAAGAAGAATTTTTCTAAAATCTTACTTCAAAGAACGGAGGAGAAATCTGCTTAAATAGGCAAAATAGTATTACTGCAGAAACATTTTTCATGAAAGGAGAATCTTTTAAAAATATCTCATTCTTTCTTTATTATTTGCCAAAAAAAATCCTTTAAATAAATATGTGTTTGTAATAATATTTATAAAACAATTATATATATATATATATATATTCTATATCAACTGACACTAAATATCAAAAAATGGTTCATTTATACCAGTGCTGCCCAATCTTTTTTATCTCCGCTGACCGGGCAACGTAATTTTTCCTCGGCCCCCGTTGAGAGGGGGGTTTATATTTTAGATTGTTTTGATGTAATAATTGTAATTTAATTTATTTAAATATACCTTCAGAGTAGAATGCATTTACACCAAAGTATGAATACAAACTGATTTAAAAAATATAAAGTAATTTTAAAGGAAAGTCACACAAACCCAAGAGAAATACACCACAGTTAATAAAACGGGGGGGGGGCGATAATTTAATGTACCTTGGGTGGTCCGGGGGTTGGAGGCCATATTTTAATATGATTTTTCAGAATCACCATTTCGAAGGTAGTCAGTCTCTTCAAAAAAACATATTTACAACCGTAAGACAAATATTAATTTTTTTTGCTTTTTCGCATTTCCGAACGAGTTACGAGACTTTTCACTGTATTGCCGACAAAACCCGATCTTTCCCGAGGGAGATCTATAATCAATTGGCGTTCAATT
Organism: Trichonephila clavata; assembly: GCA_019973975.1. Lineage (NCBI taxonomy): Eukaryota > Metazoa > Arthropoda > Arachnida > Araneae > Nephilidae > Trichonephila > Trichonephila clavata. The sequence continues at coordinate 321,525 of BMAO01005142.1, read as the reverse complement.
AGGGGACGGTCCTTGCATATTTCAGATTGATAACGCTAGAAACAGAAGTCAGCAGCTCTTTTCAATCGATATTTGCACGCCTGTCCTTCTAAAGAGGTAGAGACGGGATCTTTGTTAACTAAATAATCACCATGTAATTAATCGGTCGGCATGCGTACGCTAATTAACAATTAGTCACCGAAAAAGGCCACCCTGCCTCATTTGCATATTTCCCTCTTCCTCCCCCCTGCCCTGTGCTAAGGGGGAAACTACCAATTAGGAACAGGCACCAGTAATTAGACTTCAAATGCTTTCCGTTGTAGCTTCTTTAAAAGTTGGGCCCTTCGGCACTATAAACCGCAGAAATTATTGACACACAACATACGGCTCTGTGCGCGCACGGGTAATAATTTTGGCGCAGTTTTGAAGGCGATAAATTAGCTCTGCTTGCAACTCTCTCTCTCTCTTTTAAGTTGCCTTTTCGATCGGGTTGTTTTAAAGTTTATAAATGCCTGCGGTGTTATTGGAATTTTAAAAGACGTGGAAACCGAACCCGCTCTATTCGAAAAGGTAAGGTTCATTGGAAATTAAAAGATACCCAACCCACAAACCAAACGAACATTCTGAAACGTTACAAGGGGGGTGGAGAGGGTCCTCTCTGTGTGGAAATAAATGAGAATTCAGAATACGCTTTTAAGAGATTGGGTTTGTAAAAGATGGAAGGGAGTACACAGGGGGAATGGAATTATAATTTGCGTGATATTTCACAGCCGATAGGGCGAAAGGAAATAGGAGAGGGAGGGCAAACGGTAATTTTTGGTATTCTTTTATTTCAAAAAGATTTTCGCCAGTGGCACAGTCGAGGGAAAAGCCCGTAATCTTAATTAAAAGGCTTCCACAAAGTGCTGTCACTTGGAATGCAATTTAGTTAGCTCGTAAATTGACTAAGACTTTTGTCTCATTGACTTCTTAAAATGTTTCTCTGGCAGCAAAGTTACTTTTCGAGGCTTTAATTATTTGTAGCTTGTCAATGATTGTGCCAAAACTCGTTGGATGGGACACCACTGTTGCAATGACACAGCCAATGGCGTGTGAGAAAAGCACGCCTAAAGAATATTGTAGACGCTTACACGAATATCTGCTGTATAAACTCCTCTCTTTAACAAATTAAAAATCTGGTTAGCGTTTTCTCGTTTCAATTTGAGCTCGTTTTCATTTATGCCGGAAATTGACTGATCTTCGACAAATTTTTATTATTACGTTATTTTATCATTTACATATTATGGAAAATTTGAAGCATCTTAGTTGGAAACTTCGACGGAAAAAATAAGAATTATATTGCTGAGAATAATTTTCTTAGAAGAGTATTTGAAAATTACTTTTAGACATATGGTATGTGGCTACCTTCTGAGCACCTTTTTTTGAAATATATAAATTTTCAACTAAATAAAAACTTTTTTATTTGAAATGGGGCATAAAACTTGGAATTTAAGTACAATTTCCACAAAATAAAAAATAATTTTGGATATACTGGGAATTTTGAGTGAAATTTTAGTGAAAAATTGCAGTTACGGTAAACCTTGCATTGAAAATTCTAATAAATATATTCAAATAATATTTATACAGTACATAAATAACATCATTATCCGTACTTAGAATTGTAAGATTTGTAATACTTTTGAAAGTGTTTGAAATATGTCATTTTTTATGCAAGAACTCAATTTTTTACAAAAAAACAATGTTATTTTCTCACAAAAAGTGCAATAAAATACATAAATATACACACAAAGATTAGATTATAGTCTATACCTGAGATAAAACAAAATAAAACATTTTCTGAAAATTTCATTTCAATATATTAGAAAGAAATTCTGTAGTAAACTTTACCGTGAAGCAAAAAAATTGAAAAACATGGTTTCTCAGAAAATGCATTTAAATATTTTAATACGGTATAAAAAATTTTCTCTACTAATTGTACATTTTTAAACTCACCATATTTATAGGTCAAGATCTCTTTAGCTATATGTTTAACTAATTCGGATTGTTTTTTTAACCTTTTGCTGTTTTCTGGAGAGTTTTATAGACTATAACAATTGACGTTTTTCGTGAAATTTTAATGAAAAATGCAGTTACTCAAAATTCTAATAAAGGTATTCAAATAATATTTATACAACATGTGAATAATATCTTTATATGTATTAGGAATTAAAAGATTTGTGTAATACTTTTGAAAGTTTTTTTAAATACGCCAAATTTTATGCAAAAACACAATTTCTTAAGCAATTTATGATTTTTTTTTCATAAAAAGCAATAAAGTACATAAATATATACACAGAGATTAGATTTTGATTTATAATTCAGATAGAACTAAATAAAACATGTTCTGAACATTTCAATTCAAAATCTAAAAAATACTTTGTGTAGGGATCTACTTCCGGTTTTGTAAACTCCATTTCCGGTTTACTAAGTGTGCTATAACTTTGATTCTAAATATCATAGAAACAAAAATAGTGTTTTTGGAATCTTGAATGTATGGACTATAAAATAAAAGCATAAAATAAATTTTGAAAATTTTCACCAAAACTGCGAATTTTGGGTAGTCTTAAGATATGTATATCTTAAGATATGTATAAATCATATTTTGTTTTTAGTGACACGTAACTTAGATATCCAGCCATGATTCGTAATACTTTTCAAAGCATTAGTCATGGCACTTTTCTGTTCATAATTTTTAAAGGAATTATTAAATTAACTATACAAGTAATAGAAATGTTATAAGTGTCGTATTTATACCCAGATATTATACCCAAAATTAATTTTTGGTACATTAGAATAGAAAATGCATTTTATTTATTTTTTTTTATTTTATTAAGAAAACATTCGGAAACGCAAAACAAAATACAGATCTTGTCATTTCGTGTTCCTAATGTGAATCAAAAAACTAATCTAAAAATTTTCTTATCTTCTAACAATTTCTAAATTTTCAAATCGAATGTCAGAAAATTGATCGTGATTGGATTCAATATGAAGTCACTTTAAACAGTTTACAGAATCTGGAAGTTTCATTTAGGTAATGTATAAAAGTGGCTTCATAAAGTGATTATATGATTATAAACATATTCGAATGTTTTAGCATTGGAAATATTATACAATAACTTAACATTCAAAGAGGAATTAAAAACTATTATTTTTAAAGTAGCTTCAGTTAGTCAATTTTAAATATTTTATTGCAGTTTTTGTCGAAATGTTTCCTTGTTTATATTCTAATCACCATTTTCTGTTCACAAATGTTCCAACTAATTTTTAAACACTTTGCTAGATTTAAATTAGAATTTCTGTCAAAATTTTCTAAATTTTTTATAATGATTCAAAAAAACTGTTTCAAAATTTGATCCTACAGAACATCAAGGTGAGCCGTAGTTTTCCGCGTCACTACTCTAGAATATTTTAGATAAAAAGGAGAAGGTATAAAATAAAATTTTTCTCTCTGCTCTCTCTATATCTCTATTATATATTTACTCTCTCTATATCTCTACTCAAAATCTGCTCACTCTATATCTCTACGTGGCCGCGGTAGCCGAGTAGTCAAGGTATCGGATCATGGCAGGCATGTCATGAGTTCGAGCCCAGTACCACTAATGACCCGTCGTGTAAGGGAGCGATGCACGTTAAATCTGTCGAGAGCTCAAACGTCCCCCCGTTGGTGTGGTAGTTAGAAGATAGGGGGTGTCAGCTCAAGTGTAGTCCCCGTCACTTGACCATGGCTCCAAATTACGAGGTCCGTCGCCAAAAGCCCTCGTGTAGGTGAACAGCGCGACGTTAATATTCACTTTTCACTCTATATATCTGCTCTCTCTATATTTGCTCTTTCTATTTCTTTACTCTTTCTTTTTATCTCTCTACTAACATAAAATTATTAATTAAAAAAAGACTCGATCATGACCAAATACAATATATCTTTAATAGTTATACAATTTATTAGCAAATAAATAGCATTTAAACATTTAAGAACAAAGGGGGGAACTTAAAATTTAAGGGAGATATCGTCTGTTATAGTTTGGTCCTTTTAAGATATTGCATCTCTAGATTCCTCTAATCTTCGAAATTCTGATTTTACGTTATATTAAAACCATTCTAAATTTGTGAAAACTGGTACCAAAACATATATTGGTGACGAAGTTCCGGGTTGTTGCAAGAGTTCAAATGATTGAATATTTCTGTACTTTAACTTTCGTTTCATTATAAAAGCAAATTGTAAAAACAACTTTCTTGAGCAATTTCCGAGGTTTCTGGCCTGAAGTACTTGTATATAAATACTCATATTTCGGCAACAAGGAATAAAAATATTCCTTAAAACAGACAGATCAAAAGTTTAACGAACTACTTACTGTCTGATGCTTCTAAAACTTTCAAAGGATAATACACGAACAATACCTTAATTCCGATATTTGTACAAATATCAGATTAAGTCTAAATCGTGTTAAAGGATAAAAGGCTGTGTTGTTTATCGCATTTATCCGATGGTAATTTATTTCTATTGGCTGCTTTTCGGTTGTTCTTCGTAAGAACACGGAAGTGAAATTTTGAGAAAATATATTATTTTTTCTTACCGGAAAAGGCATAACTGTTCTTGTAATCTCCTTTCACTGAGAAGTACTGAAATTTGGGGTGTTCTGAAAAGAAAAAAAAAAGAAACATTTTTAGATTCATGTAGAAAACAATTAAAATTCGAATTATGTACAGCAAAATTAGGTAATTTTATTTTCATTTACTTAATTTTTAGTTTTTATTTCATCAAACAAAATGCTGGGTTTATAATTAAGGTATCCCACGACTACTTGCGACAACTTTTCTAAAAAAATGAGAAATGGGGATTTTTTTGTGGTTTCCAGACCTATTTAGCACATTTTAAGAAAAACCTGCTAAAAGTAAGAAGAGAAAAAGAAATTATTATTACTAAAATGGGAAAAAAAGGGGTCAAAATTTACAAAAAATTACATAAACGGGACCATTTCGTATAAAAATTTTATCAACATATTTTCAAGTTTTCAATTTTGATGTGTTGCTTTGCTATTCATTTATGAAATGACCTTCAGGATAAGAGACATTTTAATTCTTACAAAAATTAGAGCCCTTTATCTTAGTTATTATATGTAATTGTTTTAAAAATACAGCGACTACATTCATATAAGGGACTGTAAATTTTGTAATAAGGCAATGATTGATAAATCTGGAGATTAAAACATTTTTACTGTTATTACAGAGCATACACCAAAAATTTCAGTTAATTATTTTCAAAACTTTTCGAGCAATCACAAAACTGTCCCTATTTGAGCATTTTCAGAAAAACACATTTCGAGTAAAACGCGTTTTTTTTTTTTGTTTTTTGTTTTTTTTTTTGAGTATGGCATATTGCTTAAGTAAAGACACATGTGCTTTTACTAAAACCCTCGTTGTTTTTGTTGTAGGGAATGCAAAATAATAAACGGTATTTCTATGAAGCTAATAAAATGGTCTATATAAAATAAAACCATAGAAAAATTTGTCTTTTGGCAAAATTCACAATTTTAGGGTAGTCGGATACCTTAAGCATATTAAAGTATTTTTATTTCTTTTGCTCTCTGTTCTGCCCTTATATACACAAAGAGAGAGAGAGAATATTTATGTATATTCCATTCATCGTTCTATTCGCGTAAAAATGGAATGATTTCATAAATTAGTGGATTATTGAGGAGTTTTGACTAAAATTTTGCTAAAATATTAGTCTGTAAAAATAACTTCGAGAAAATGTTAGTATCAAAACTTAGACAGATGAGTAACAAATAAGAAAAGAATTTTTGAAGTAATCATGTCATTTCCCTTAAAGTTAAACTTTATTACTCATGAATACATCCTGCCCCTCGATATTAAAAAAATATATGAAATTTAGTTTAAGGCAATCTTCGCCAAATATACAAAAGCCTGAACTTTACACGAAACACATTTTCAAACAGAAAAATGTCACAAATTTTCATAAAAATTTTCAACATTGTAATTCATGTATTTCTGCATGCTTCATGCATATAGCATTTTTTAAAATTTCAAAATATTCCGCGGATATTTAATTTTTCCTTTTAATACGTAAAGGAATAGGTCATGTATAGCATTATGTTATGAGAGAAAAAAAACGAGAAATGCACTTTATACCAGAAAAAAGGGACCAACTCAAATAGAAATGAGTAGTATGATAAAATGTGCTACTTTCTATAGAATAGCGAAGCCAGAATATAATATTAATGTTGGAATACTTTTTATCTGAAAAAATATTTCGAATTTGGGCCCCTTCCTTTCACAGTAAGGGAAGATAGCCTTAAAGGTATCCGACTTCTTGCGACAACTTTTTTTTAAAAAAAAAATTGGAGATTTGGGTATTTTTTTTGTGGTTTTTAGATTTGTTAAGTAAATTTTAAGAAAATTATGCTAAAATTAAGAAGATAAAAAGAAATTATTATTACTGAAATGTGGAAAAAATGCGTAAAATTTAAAAAAATATAACAATTCTGTACCAAAAATTTATCAACAAATTTTCAATTTTTATTTCTGATGTGTTGCTATGTTATTCATTTTTGAAATAACCTTCAGGATAAGGGATATTTTAATTTTTACAAAACCCAGAGCACTTTATCTTAGTTATTATATGAAATTGCTTAAAAAACAGTGATTATATTCAAATAAGGGATTGTAACTTTTGTAATAAAACAGTGATCAATAAATCTGAAGGTTAAAACACTTCTACTATTAGCAGAAAGTACACAAAAAATTTTAGTTAAATATTTTTCAAAACTTTTGAGCAGTCACTGTCCCCGTTTGAGTATTTAAAAAAAAAACACATTTCGAGTAAAACGCGTTTTAAAGTAGGGCATCTTGCTTAAAGTAATGGCATCTGCTTTTACTAAATCACTTGTAGTTTTTGTTTACGGAAAATAAAAACTTGGTATTTTTATAACGTTAATATGATGGCCTATAAAATTAAATCATAAAAAATTTGTCAATTTTTGGCAAAATTTACAATTTTAGAGTAGTTGGATACCTTAAATAACTACGTTCGGAACCGTAACTATGAAAAACATAGAAATAGATAATTTTTTTGATATTTAGTATCACGTGAGTTATATTACACATATAAATTTTTTTAAGAAAAACTATTTAAATGCAATTTTTTGTCAAAAGATGAAGAAAAAATAACATATTTTCAAAGCCTTCTTTTCTTATGAAAAGTGTTCCTATAATAACATTTTGTCTCTATATAGCTAAGACTTACGTACATATTTTCTAATAATTTTTACAAAAATATTTCCTTAAAAATAAGTATTATTTAAAGAAGCGTTTAACATTAATAATGATCTGTACATTGCGCTAAAAAAAGGTTTTAAACCAATCGTTTGCTTTGATTATTCTTTTTAAAAACGGTATAAAATTATTTTGACCCAAAATAAAAAATTTTAAAATATTTGTATCTTTAATCCAGCTTGTAGGCAATTCTTTCTCTTCATCAAGTTCAATTTTATTAAATATTTATAAATTTATTTATCGGTACAAAAGTAAATTTTTCATATACTTGAGGAATATTATTTTAGTATTTAAAATTCTTTCCGATAATTCGCAAACGACTTTTATCTCAAAGCGTTAATGAGCAAACTATTAATAATGAATCAAATAAAATAATTTCACAAAGCAAAAAATTTATATTAATTCTTTAGAAATGCTTCAAGAATCATTGACATTGTAAAATTGCTTTTAATTGTAGAGATAACCAATCTCACAACGAAGAATCTAAATAATACACTATTTTAAAAAATATACGCTGCATTTAATGATGCATGATATTTTAAAAAGATGCTTAAATGGATAAAAATATTATTGATAGTTATTTATTAGAGGCAACAATAATTGATATCGATTTGATTTTCAGTCATGACTGTTGAATAGCATTTCATTTTGATTGCGTGTATTTTTCAAAAAAGAATTCCTTTGTGTGTTAAAAACTAATTTCATTTTTGGGATTCAAAGTTTATTTGAAACCAACTATATTTAAAAATTTTGATTTCGTTGCATAGTGAAAGAATTTGCAAAAGGTGCTTACTTATTTTAATAGTTCCCTTAAAAGTTTCACAACTGAAATACTGGACATTTTTTAATGAAAAAATTGAGCTAAAAACTTCAGAAAGCTTCCCCCCCCCTGTCTTAATAGTCCCCAATTTAAAATTCTGTGAGTTAAACCTTTTTATTTTAGGTATGAAAAAAAATCATAAAAATTAGCTTAAAAAATAAAATTGTTTATGCAAATATCATTTGAAATTTTTAGTCGCAAAGATCGATTTAAATATCTATGAAAAATGGTGAAAAAAATGTAACTTTTTTTAAAAAGTACTTTACGTTCGATATAAATACATATAAAATATTATTCATACAGAATTTCATGAATATAAAGTAAAAATCAGCATTTTTGAGCATTTTGAATCGAATTTTTCTTTAAAAAATACATTTAGAAAAGGTATGTAATATTAATATTGCATTCTTAACCCATTAAACTACTTGCAAGACCCTAAAATACAAACTTAGAACGACTTAGTTTCCTAAACTGAAACAGCTGCATTTTGCACACGACCTAAAATACTAATGGATAATGATAAATTATTTGAATATTAAATTGTCGTCACCTTATTAATAAGCACTATCTCATTTCTCTGTGATTAAGATGAGGGCTCATAACGAAATAGCTGTTTCTAAAAACGCAACGTATATTTAACCACCACTCAGACCACGATTCATCAAAATATGGCAGAAAAGCGGATAGCTACTACAGTTCCTCCAAAAATGGGCGGTTTACTGCTGGCTTGACCTCTCCATCAAAGTCCGTCCAAGACCTTAGAACCGTCACTGGACACCGCCCCTTATGCCTACCCTGTAAGCAATTCCTCGTCAACATCTTCATCAAGCGGAAAATGGGATAATGATGAGGAAAAAAGGATGAATTTAGTGCCTGGGAATTCAGCTTTCTCAGAATAAATATTTTTTGATTAAGTCGACGATATAGAAATATTTCATTTATGTTGTAAGCAATAAATTTGGAGGTTTGATGGTTAAGATACAAGAGGGGCGTTTATTCGATGGCTCTGTTGATGGCTATGGGGAAAGTAACTAAATTAATTTATTTTAAAATGGTTGATATTCCTTGACTGAGGTGTTTCCTCTTAATATATGTTATGTGGTGATATTCACTTTTCATGCAAATTAAAATCAATAGATGCGTCAGCTCGTTTTGAATTTGTTTTAATGCATCTTTGTGCACCAAAATTAATTTATTATATGAACAAATATATCTATAGGGCACACACACAGGCATTAAGTCGATTGCGACATGGATAGAACGATTGAACAAATGTGTAGCTCATGCTTGTCTAAAGTGCGGCCCAAACGAAAATTATAAAAATATTTCAATTGACACATTTTTATTAAAAAAATTAAATGTTTGCACAAAATATGCACAATATGCTACATTAATTTTCGTTTTAACTGATCAGTTTGAAAGAAGATTTTAAGATTTTCGAAAAAAACGAAGAGTATTTCAGTATATTTTCTACCACGTTTTCTCTAAAAATAAATAAATTACCTTCAATTCTTCAAATGGAATGCAGTGAACTGCAAAGTGACATTCAACTGAAAGAAAAATTTGGAAATGTTTCTATAGTTGAGTTTTATAAAGATTACCTAAGCCGCGCGATAAATGTCTTTATTTTCACACTCATGCTTTATTAATGTCTTCAGATTTTGGCAGTACTTATATTTGCGAACAGTTATTTTCCAAGAATGAAGCATATAAAAGACAAAGATCACTGACAAACATCCTTAAAATGCATTAAGAATTCCAACTTCGTCTATTGAACATCATACCGATTTGCTTATTCAACACAAACGCACAAATTCATCTCATTGGATTTCATAAAGATGGAAAAAACTAAAGTTAAACTAAATGAAACGAAACTTTTACAAATTTAAAATAAATGTGCACTTATTCAGGTCTAATTCAAATTTTAAAAAAATTGTAATAAAAATAAGTTAATTTATTTTAATAAAACTACATAGAGTTAAAATTTTTTTATTTCAGTTTGCTAAAAAAAAATATTGGATGTGCGGCCGGAAAAAAAATTATTTTTGCAATGCGGCCTACAAGCGGTCATAGTTTTGACACCCATGGTGTAGCTGTTAGTGGTGACCATGTTGAGAAATGAGCTTACAATATGTAAGAGTAATAAAATTCCTTCATTCTGATACCTCTGTTACTATTTTACCTTGTCGGAAACTTATTTTATACCATGGGGGAGACCTTACTTATCAATCACTCCTCGTGTATACACTCGCAACAAAATAAATATTACTTTTCTTATAAAAGTTTTATACATGTTTATTAAAGAATAATGAACTTTAAATGTGTTATTTAAGAGTTAACAATAATCCTCTTATTTTATTTTTTAAATCCATTGCAACAATCATTTACATTATTTTACAGTTATATTATTACTATAATTCAACATTTATCGTTAGAATTTTGTGAATAATTGTGTGATTAATTTTGAAGGAATTCTTAAATTTGGAATTAGTGGTTAACATGCACAACTTTTTATCAAAAAAATATATATGATTTGAATAAATTTATGAAAATAATTCATATATATTGGTTTTTAAAATATTCTACACAAAATATGACAGGGGGAAATTCATTATTTATTAAGGATTGCGATTCATGAAGAGTATTTGATTTGAAAATCAACCAGGAAGGGAAATTAACGACATTTTTATTGAATGTCTATTGAGCTTTAAAAAATTAAATCTCCCAAGAAATTATTTTAGAAATCTTCTCGAAAAATTACCTTTGTTAAAACAAGCCCTCGTTGCTTAAAAAATATTTTCTTTGAATACTTTAAAATATTAAAGAAACGTTTATATAACATATAAGAGTGAGATAAAACTATTTATATATATATTTAAAGATTAACGACTTTTCAAAACAGAAAAATGTTAAGTAAAGTTAAATTGTCTGTAGTGTATAAGTTCACTATGATTTCCCCCCAGGGGCGCACACAAGAGGCGGGGGGGGGGGTCACCGGATCCGGAGCCCCCCTCCCCCATAACCCTTTCTTTTTTTTAGATTGATTATAATCCTTGGCATATAGTACGTAAAATTTACTTAATTATTTGTTACTAATAATTAATTTCATGAATTAATTCTAATTATTTATTCAATAATTAACTTTACACTGTTTTTTGTTCCTAAAATCACCAAAATAAAAATATGTTGGGTGGTGTATTGGAGCATGATACCAGAACGGTGGACTTTCAACCTTGGACCCCCTCCACATTTGAAAAATTCCTGTGTGCGTCACTGTTCCCAGTATAAAAAAAGAATTCGAATTCACATTAGTATAATTAGATTCTAAAAGAAAAATGATTGTATTTATAATGCTATTTTCCCATTGGGATTTATATACACAAAAATATTTGATTAATTTTTAACCTTGTATACAATTAGAATTTTTAATCTATTGATATAAAATGTCTTTTAAAGGTTTAGTGTGAAAATTATTATTGAATGACATAAATTTTGATGTAAGATATTGTTTTGGGTAAGGAAATAACTTTCTTCTTGTATTAAAATATGTTATATGTGCATAAATTATCATTCGCTTTCCGATTTTAGATAGCATTATTGAAGAAAAAAATTCATGACAAAATTACGATGTTTAATAATTTGTTTTATTTTAAATTAGGAGGGGGGGGGATTTCATTTCAGATTCTTTAGCATTGAAGCTGAAAATGAAATAAATATGAATATGGGAGAATCTTAATTTTTAATTTGAAATAAAGAATTCAGAAAACTGAATGCATATCGCTGAAATAAACATTTACTTCTATAAATCTTTATTTAACTTTGCTGTGTGTGTATCCAATATAAAGTAGTCATATATTTTAAGAAATATTTTCTTGCGTTGCCTTTGTAAAACATCCTTAAAAGAAATTATATTTTTAATTCTTGAAAAATGCATTTTTTCTTACAACTTTTAATAAATTTTTAAAATTCTGTTCATGTATTATATTAAAAAACGCATTCACGTTACCTGGTTGTATTATACTGTAATTAAATTAATTACATCACTTTTGAAAATCATAGTAATAAGCTCTGAAGAGCTCCGTTTCAGAGCTCTTAAGAGCTCTGAAACGGTACTATTTTCGAAAAATTGTTTGTGGAATATTTTTTATTGTTTTATTCTCATCGATATATCTATACCTGTGATATAACAGCAGTGACCTTACTAAAAATAATTTTTTCGTAAAAAAAACCCCTAAGTATTTGAAAAAAATTTTCCTCTTTTTTGTACATTAAAGCGAAACCAAAAAAGCTTGGAGTTGTGGAGAAGAATTTAATTTCTAAATATTGTTTGGAAATGTTTAAATCCTTGCTCAACTATAGATTAGAATTTGAAAGAAAATATTTTCCCGTCGTGTTATTCTTCGTTTGAACCCTAAGTATATGAAAACATTAGTTTTCAGAATATTAGTGCCATTATAATAATCTCATTCTGCTAAAATAGAACAAAAATTCGATTTATTTTTTAAAAAATACGGTTCGGATTTTTGTCTCTAAGCTGGTAAGTTGTGCGCAGGGAGTGACTTGGACAATCGTTAAGATAACAAAGCATTAAAATGAAACTGGAACAACGTTATGTTTTTTAGGATCTTATAAGAAATTTAAAAATAATAATAGCAAAAAAACTAATCTTCTGTGTTTGCCAGTAACATCAGCATAAACTGTGGAAAATTCTACACTCGGTTATAGTTTGATTTTTATATATTACAGAAAAAAAAAAGAAAAAAAAAACTAAAAAAAAAAAAAAAACTAATGCAAATTTTGGCAAACATTGTTGACCTCCAAGAATATATAAATATACAGTCGGATCTCTATTCAAAGAAGTCGCTAAATCTCGAAAAAAGTTCTTTACGTGGAAAAAATTCGTTAAATGGAGATTTACCTTTTAATATACTTTAAAAACCACATAAAACAAATTTTAAACTCATAAACACTATACATTATTATAAAAAGTAATTATTCTCGCACCTTTTTTTGGAAATTAACATCTCTTTAATTTATATAATCTTACCTATCAAAAAGAACAATGGGGGGGGGGGACCTTGTCCAGGAATACTCTGTATCTTTAACTCTAAAGTTTTTTTTTCTTAAGGTTAATGAATTTTAATGGCCTTTTCTAATTTTAAGTCTTCAAGTAATTTTAAACATACATATTTTATTATCAGTAATTTTAACCGTATAAAAAATGCACCCTTAAATTTGATTACTGGTAATGTTTATTAATTTTGCTTAAATTTTTTTTGTTTGAAAAAAGATTTTTTTTTAAATTACGCCTCGCATCTTTACAATGCACCAAAAACCCCATCAGACGTATTTTTTCACACTGTAATTCAGGTCGAATTGTTGAGAATGATTTTATCATTTAATTATATGAAGGTCCAGAAATACTTTAAAAATAGGGCGAAAAAAAAATCGAATCCGTGAAATAAAAAAATCGTTTTTTGGAGGCTATTTTACGAAGAATATCGTAAAAGTTCTTAGTTCCTGGAAAAAGTTCATAAAATAGAGAAATTCTCAAAATAGAGGTGCGTAAAATGGAGGTCCGACTATATATTCATGATTTTTAAGGATCAAATTTTTATGATAAAATTCTTGAAAAGCGAATACAAATCTTAATAAAACGTAAAACAATATACAAGTATTATGATCTAATTTATTTTTCTTGTTTTATTATACTTGGCAATTCATTACAAATATGTTTTGGATGTAAAATTAATTATATTGGAGAATTTTCAGCTAATAATTTTCACCAGATCAACAATCTCATACAAGAGTTTTAAATAGAAGAAAATCATTTAACCCAAAAATATATCAAGAAGACAAAAAAATACTCCTCGTGATAAACATATCAGCAACACAACTATCGTAAAATTCTTAATAATTTGATAGTGTTTCATTTTTTTGTGCCAATTCCTGATTACATATGAATTACATTAATACATCAATGGATTGGTAAGAAATTGCTTATTTTTTGAATAAGATTTTTAATCCAATATTAATTATAAGAGAAATGTGTAATTTCAATAACATACTTTTGAAAATTAAGTGCCTTGTTGCACGCATGTTTCTTTTAAAAAAAGCCAATTTTTGAAAAGTCCAACTACTTAATATTTATTATAGACAGATTTATGCCTTCATAAAGTATTTTTCTGAGGTGTATCTGATCAGGTAAATTACTATTATGTGTTCATTAATTTTCATTTTCCAAGTTGTTAATGCCTCCATGAAGTACGTAATTTTTCTTTGTTTTAAGGTATCTGGGCAATTTATTTTCTGTGGTATTCTCAAGCAAGCAATATGCACTAGTGCAATTCAATATTTTCTGAGGAAACACTCGTACTTTTTTTAAAAAAACTTTTTCTCAAAAACCCACCACTTTTAACGAACTCCCATATTAAGCCGAGTTTTCTGGACTCTAGAATTCCAGAAATATAAAATGAAAAATAAAAAAAATGAATTATTTTAACTAAGCTTATGCACTAAAATACGTTCAACCAGAAAATGCTTAAGATGAAATATCGGTTAACACTAAATAATACAACAAGTTCAGTAAACTACTATACACAGTGGCGGATTAAGCGGGTGTCGGTCCTGGCGGCCGCCAGAGGCCCCCAGTGGTGGTAAGGGCCCCAAGCTTGATGATTGCAAAGGCCAGCGACAAACCAACCATGCTACCTTGGAACAAGAAATGAAAAGAAAACAAAGATACAATGAAACCCCTGCTAGAAATTTATCGAGATGCAAAAAAAATCCTAATGTAGAAAAACTTTTGAAAATATTTTTAACAATACCTCTATCGAATGCATCCGGTGAATGATCTTTTTTAGTTTTCAAACGTGTTATAAATAATTTAAGAAGTACTATGGGAGAAAAGACAAATTGAACAACATGGCCATATTATATACAGGCCATATGATATACAGAAAAACTCTAAGCTCTTAAATAAGGTTTTAATTTTTTTTATATACAGTTAAGATTTTTCTTTAGCCGATGTGTTTTATTATTGAAATACATTTTATTTTGAGAATTTAAAGTAAGTGGCTCTTTTCACTATTTTAGTTTTTCGACTCTTAAGCCCATGGGCCTCAAATTACCTTAATCAAACTACCTCTGACTATACACTTTCATGATTTTTTTCTCTCTTTTAACACGAAAAGATTTCCCTTCTGGAGGAGAAGGATTTTGAAACCGAACCGACACTTAATGAAATGTTTGAGAAAGTTTCTGTTTTATTGGACTGTCCTACTGTATCATCGGAAGAATTCGTTACAATAGATGATGATGTGTGTACAGCTCCAATTATGGCAGACAAAGCTATTTTGGAGTTTGTTCAAATCTTTAAAAAAATATCATTGATGCAGATTTCGACGACGAAAATGAAATGAATAGTGCGCAACTCCTGTTCCTACGTCAGCCAAAATGAGGAACATCATGAAAAATATGCGCAATTATTTAAAAGCACATTTCAATGGCGAAATGAATAACAAAATGAACCACATCGGACAATTTGATGCCAAAAAAGACAATGCAAAGAAAATTACCAGATTATTTTCCGAAACCTCAATAAATGTTTCGTTTTTCAAGAAACTTGTGAAAATTTTGTTTTAGATTACCTTAAGTTCCTGTGAATGATTTTGTTTCAGTGATTTTTATTAAATACAAGCATATACACATATCTATGTAAATAAAATGTACTCTAATGAACTTAATTTAATTTTGTTGAATATGTTTTTTTTTCTTTTGCAATATCCTTTTGTACAAAATTCTTTTAATACGAAAAAATATTTCAGTCACCTCAGTTTCGTGTTAAGCGGTTTTCACTGTACTTTTCACTAATAAGAATCCATAAGTATCTCAATTTCTTCTTAATTTTCTTCGGGCAGGAAAAACCCATCCTTTTTCTAGTAATATTATACATTTTACCTCAAAACCCTGACTTCTTAGCAATTAATCAAGACTTCGCAAGAAATCATTTTTTCCCGCCTACTTATATATGTCTTTTCAATCACGTTAAAACGCACATCACGTGATTTCCCGAAAACTTCCCGTAATTAACGAGCGCCCTCTGTCGTTCATTATTTATCATCCAACTTCTTAAAAAACAGTTTTGAATTCCAGATAATATTGAAATCACTCTTTTTTTTTGGAAGTAAAACACTTAATAAAAAAAAATTTTCCTCGTAAAAGAATTTCCACTGTAATTTTTTTTTCTCCTTCCATCTTTTCGGAATGTGTAATAAATAAAGACGTCAGAATTTTTTGTTTAAAAAAAATTCCTTATTTATTTATGGATGGCGAGCCGGGTGATTAATTTTTATTGCGCCGGTAGGTAGTTGTTGAATGTTTACGCGTTGTCATTTATTTAGGTAATAACAGTACAAACTGTCGCTGCACCACTCTGCCTAGGGGGCTTGCGTGCATTAATCAACTGAGGTGTCCGCACGCTACACAGCGTCACATTTCTGGTTAATTAAGCCTTGAGAAATAATGCAATGGTGACTGTCGCACGGTCAACTGCTGTTTACGCTCATCCACCCGATTGGGACATTTTCATGGATATTGAAATTATTGCCCCGTCAATGGAATGTGATTTAGTGAGGGACACAAATTCCCGGTTGAGAGTGATTTCTCAACTCAAAATATATATTTTTGACAGCTTATTCCTTAGAAAAAGTGTTATAGTACACAGTGGCGCAAACAGGAGTCCGGATCACCCCCCATAGCCATTTTCTCTCTCGATTGACTATAAACCTATGAATATAGTATGTAAATTTAACTAAAAATTGGTAATTAAGAATTAATTTTACTTATTAATGTTAATTATTTATTCAACAATTTATTTTTTACTGTTTTTTTGTTCCGGGGAATCGACACAAATTCAGAAAAATATGTTTGGTAGTATATTGGGGTTTGATACCCCCCCCCCCCATTCATCGGTCAGTTCTTTTTGTTTTGTTAAAAAATTGTAAGACACGCGCTTCCTCTAATCCCAAAATCTCACGAATGCACTTCCTTTGAAAAGCCAGCGTACACAACAATAAAGATTATTCTGTACGTGATAACTTTCTATTGTAATTCAATTAATTAAGCGCGTTAAAAATAAATTTTGAGTGTGTTTTCAGTCTAAAGCAACTGCATTTCGATAAAATTGTAAACATAAAAAAGTTAACTACTATTATTTTTTTCAAATATTTTAATTTTTTAATAAGTTTTCGCTTGCCACTGTTACAGTTCCATCATGCCACGGGTTGTTCACCCCTGCTTTAAAGCAACATGAGGGTTATTAGCAACGAACCTCATAATTTTTAATCACGGCCAAGTAACGTGGACGACACCTAAGATGACACTTCATTCTCCTAATTTCCACATCACACTACATGAAAACTTCAAGTCTCGATAGATATAACGTGCCTTATTTCTTTCTGTACGGAGAGCCTGAGTGGCACCAGGACTCTACAAAAATATAACTCCTGCCACGAGTTCGCGATCATGACTAGATAACCACGCCCATTCTACTTAAACGCAATTCTCATCATTTGACTGCTATTCGAAATAACTAAGTGCATTTCCTACAACCCTTATGCAAATCTAGAATGTTGCCAATTTAAAATGAAACTAGAAAATATTTGCAAAATCAGGGACATCTTAAGGCATGGGCCAACTGGGACTGGGCCCAGGGCCTCACTACAATGGGGGGTCTCGTCTCATTCTCGACTCACCTTAATAAGATCATCATTCAAATAACTTTAACGATCAAATGCTATTTTCGGTTGTATTATCCGATAAACTAGGAATTTCGAACGATATGTCAAGTGGCTACATGTGATGACCGTGGTCCATGTATAGGCCTAGGCTTCCCATCATAAACCCTCATTATTTATTTAATCAAAAAGCGGTAGAATCGGTCGAGCCGGTCTTTGTGATTTTAAGTTATAAACATTTATTTGCTTCGGTTATTGTTTGTACGAGTGTTTGACAACTTATGCTATGAACCGTCCACTTTTATGGGCCATAGGTGGGGCCTATATTTGTGTAGGGGCCCAGCAGTGGCGGCGTTAGGCGTCAGCGACGTCGGCAACCACCGACGGCCTAACAAAGATTTTAATTATTTAAAATTTAGTTATTCAGTTCGTCTATTTTAATTTCTATTTGTGTAATTTTTGTCATAATTTTATTAGCAATAAATCTCGTTTACTCATACATTAGTGTAACTATAATTCGGCTTATATAATTTAACGTTTTTTTGACTGGGAAAAAAGGAGGCCTCGCGAACCCTAATTTCGCCGACGTCCACGCGTGGTCTAGCGCCGCCACTGGGGCCCAGGGCCTCAAGAAGTCTTAGAATGCCCCTGTGCAAAAGTAGAATTGGTATCTCCTATTTTGGGTTGTAAAACTTTTGTCCTCATCAAGGAGTTTTTCGTTATAAAAACTTTTTTTTGTCTACGTTTATTATACTGCAATCAGATATTAGGTTTTATTCTGCTGGAGTTCTGAAGAAAAAATTGTATTTACTGTATCATTCCATGCTGCAACATCGCCTTGTAAAAACTTTTCTCTACTTTAATATAGCTGTCTAATCTTAGATTTCACACCAAGAGAGAGAGAGAGAGAGCTATGAGACAATTGTTTTTTCTCTTAATCACTACGATACAATTGGCTTTCTGGACTAACTCATAGCAACTAAATCTGAGAGCCAATGTTGGTATTTTTTAACACATTAATTTTCTACCAATAAAGCTTGTGAACATCCTTCGAAGGAAAAAAATTTTTTTTGCATGTTCTGATTACTTCTGACAATACTTACTTTGTACATGACAGGGGTGGCGAACCTTTATGGATCAACGTGCCATTTTTTTTAAAGAAGTGTTTAACAAAGTATAAGACAAGCCGTCAAATAATTTTGAATTCCGATTATTGGGAAAATAATAAAACGAAATACTAACAACACCAAACTCTTTATTTACTTCGGAAAAAATACCTTTTGCGCTGCATAGTTGTAAATGTTCTAGTTAAACGTGTGTAATTCAAATTAGTAAGAAACATTAGCATGGCTTCTGTTGTTGCCAATTCGATGACAAATAACTTATATTAAGATTGTAAGATGTTATTCTTTTAAAAGAATGCATGCTGAATTGGAGTCATCTGCCAAATAGCTTCTAAGCAATTAACTATTGTTGCTGTAGTTCATTTTTTTGATGAAAGGATTTGTGATTGGTTTCAAAAAGCCGTTTTACAGTCGTTGTTCTGCACACAACTATTCCAGAACATAAAACACTCGCCGATTTGTCGCCTTTATACTAATAATATCATATTACTAGGTTAACCGAATTTGAAATTCTCTTTTACACTTACTGTCTTGCACTTTTGATGAATTAGCCATGTTAAATAACAGATAAAAATCGTAAATATAACACAAATTAAAATACTGTTATGTCAAAGAAATTGGCTGTGCTATGCGTAGACAAACTTTGCATCATATGCAATCAGTTGCGGTTTATCCATGGGCGCTTGGGGACCCGGAAAGGACTTAAGGGGCCTGGATAAGGTGGACTTAACCAGATTTTCTGGATATAAATTTTGATCCGCCAGGGCCAAAGGGGATTGTAGATTTTTCTCACCCAGGGTCCGAAATGAGCCTAAACTGGCACTGTACGCAATGTAGTCCACGACATATAACTCAGGCAATAACAAACAAGTGTACTCCCCACCACCCCGCGACCGATCACTCGTGTTTGCTTGTAATACTTCATCGTGCGAACTTTGTTATTTTAAAATAAAATGCAAACCATTTTAATTACTAGCACGCTGTGACGTCGTCACAATGGAGAAAGCGCCTCTATTCATAAACATTTCCACAGCTGGAGAAAACGTGTTTTTAGCTGCATTGTGTTGTATCAGACAGCTGGACCGTCGGCGACGGTGTGTCTGGGGAACACTATGGGCTAGGCATCGCTGCATTATTTCTATTCATGGGCAGTGATTGTACATCTTGAATGCTGGCGCCTCTGCAGGCGGCGGCGAGGTGTTTGAAGTGCCAGATGTCAGCCGGGCCCTTGTCGCCGGGAACCTTTGAGAGGGACCGGACTTTTGTCATCTCTGAACGAATGGATGACGTGCAAGACCGTTGGTGCCGGGTGCAAAACCCTGAGGTCGGCCAATGGGGATTGATGAGGGGCGTGGAGTGAACCCGCCCCTAGTGTTTAAAAGAGTGGACTTCAGAAAGAAAAGGGAAGACTCCGGATGAACAAACGGCTGGAGACTCCGACGATAGATTCCGAGTGAGAAGCCTACTGACGAAAGATAGACTCCTGAAGACTCCTGATAGACTCGTGATAGACTCCACGAGAGATTCCCGGAATTGAACCCTGCGGACGAAGGAAGAGACTCCACCAGACTCCCAGGAGAGAGGCCTGCTGACGAAGGAAGGAGCAAAGATACTCAGGAAAGACGGCTGATAGAATACAACGAGAGATTCTTTAATAATTAGCTTAGCATACATGTTCAATGTGGTGCCACGACGTTACAACGCCCAAAATATTGTATCACGTGCCATCAATGGCACGCGTGCCACTGGTTCGCCATCTCTGGTCTATGAATTGCTGTCAAAGAAAGAACTTAATTTGCTTGCATATTCTTATTTAATAAAAGTTAAATAAATTTGAATTTTTTAAAGAATCTTCAGTTTGATAAGAGAAGCGGGGGATAAACTCCGTTTAGTTCCTTGAATAAATGTTTACTTAAGTTAGAGTTATTTATAATTCGTAAGAATTTCGATTTTCTGAGACCTTGAACTATTTTCCTTAGAAAACTATTGCATTTTAATCTTATATTATTTCAAAAGCTTGTTCCTCCTTCAAAAGGCATTTTTCTTTCATAGATAAGTTTTCGAAGTTGTGTTCTTGGATAAGTGCAAAAATTCTTCAGACAATAAAGTAGACATTGAGAAAACAAAATTATGAAAATGAGTCTGAAATTAAAGGTTAAAAGTATAAAATGGCGAGCCGCAAAAGCCATGTTCTTCCGAAATTTGAGCAAAATCAGGCATTTAATAAATTTCATTTTAAAAAGGCAAAATTATTTATCTTTTCATTTTTTAGATTGTTTTTATAGATTTTCTTTACCACTAGTAAAGATTGTCCTAAAACTATGCGCAAAACTCACAAAAACAAAAGTTGCTTGTAGGGTACAGTAGAACATCAAAGTTCAATGTCAAAAAATGTTTTTTTATTAAGTTATCTTCAACCTTTTTTTATTTGTATTTGTCTGAAATTCACAGAAGAAATGTACATAATATTCATGCCCACCAATTTTTGTCTCTATCGGACAAATTTTTTTCAAATCGGACTATCTATTTTTTTTTTTGTTATAGAGTGTAATTATCGAAGAATTGAAGAAGAGATAAGAATTAATTAATTATTATTATTATTTACTTCTCGTTAAACACAGCTGTAAGAAAATCACATGGTAAAAAATTAATCAAGCAAATTGTTAATTTTAGAAATTAAAATATTAGGAAGTTTCCATTAATTTTAAAGAGTTTTAAATTTTATGGATTCCAAATTGACGTTATCTTTAGAAGTAATTCTTATACAAGGAGATCTAAACTGTTCGATATAAATTTTAAAACTGCCTAATGGCTATGGCTATAAAGTTTTATCAGCCGCAATATTTTTAAGTGATAGAATATTTATAGGAATTTTAAATTCGTAAATGGATAACACCAAAAAATAATCCCTCCCCAGAGACAACTGAAGGGGAAAAGTATGCATTGATAACATATTTTTAGAATGAATCGTGCGAAAGGGGAGAAGAAGAAAGAAAAACTTAAGGCTTTGTGTGTGGTCGTGAAAAGGAAATTCTTAAAATTATTTTAGCTGTCGTTTATGCTTTGAATTTACGTTTTTAAATTTTTTTAGTGATGTGAAAGCTTAATTTTTTTTATTTTTAATCCGGCTGCGGATTGTATTTTACCATTGCATAGACATTCTTCGGGTGCTGGGACCTCTTTTAATGCTGCGCTATGTAGATGGTACACCAATCACCGCAAGTAATTTTGACGCTCCCTAGGAGGCATTTGAGACCTGAGAGTGCGACACCATACCAAAAATTTATTTTTGCCGAGAGCACCCAAATCAAACAGGCAGTCAAGGGATTTTTTGCATGCCACATAATCATACGACATGAACTCTGTCGATTTTTTGCATCACAAAAATCTACCGACTTGGGTCCACTGGTGGTCAAACTTGAGCGTACAAGGCAAGCTCCAAACGAAATACAACCCCCCCCCCCCAGCCAGCAGTTTTTTAAAAAAAAAATAGTACCTACTATTTTTCATTAAAAAAATGTGATAAAAATGATTGTGCCTAAAAATCATGTTATTGAAATTTTTTTCTTATATACTATTCAAAATATTTTTATGGTGTTCTTTTTATAGAAATCACAATTTTTTTACATGTAACAGAAGAATATAAAGTTTGAGAATATATCTCTCGTAATAGATAATTTAGGTAGAGCAAAAAACAAGATAAAATCATTATTATTATTATTTTATTTATGATGGGCTGCGGTTTGGTATTTTACCATTGCAATCCTAGTACACTGCCTGGAAGCTGGTATCTCTTTTTAATGCGGCACCCTATAGGTAGATACCAATCGCCGCAGATAATTTTGATGCACAATTTCCTCCATAGAGGGAAGCACTTGAGCTCTGACGATGTGAACCTGTACGAAGATTTAGTTTTGCCGAGAGCACCTAAGCCAAACAGACACTCTAGGGTTCTTTTACTGGCCGTGTAATCATACGAGATAGCTGCTGTCGGTTTTCTGCGTCATGAAAATTCACTGATTTGAGCCGGGGTCGAACCCGTAACCGTGGGTGTAGAACGCCATCAGCAAACCAACCACGCCACCCAGCCGGCTAGATTAAATTATTTTTAGTTACCTTATTTCGATCTTGAAAGGGGAAAACAACAAAAAGAAGTTAAAGCAATCTATCAATTATTCGAGGATTTAAAGCAAAATGCCATTCTATACAACTGAAACAGAAAATTATTTTGCTTTTTTTATGTATAAATTAATTTTATATACTGTATATAGCAGGGATGACGTACCAATGGCACGCGACACAATATTTTGGGTACTCCACCGAACAAAATGGTTTGCATTTTAGTTCAAAATAACAAAGTTCACTATGAAGAATTACGAACAAATGCGAGAGATTCAAAAATTTATTGGAACTAGGGAAAAGTTTGAATTGATTGAAACAGAAAGATTAACAAGCAATATAAGTAAAAATGCCAGTAAAGAAATTTTGGAAACATGGAATTCGATTTCAGACACAATTTAACTGATTGAAGAAGCTATCTTAAGCTATTTGAATCATATTTTCATCTACCTTTGCCTGGGAGTCATTATTTTCAGAGATGAAAAACATTAAAGACTAGCTTAGAAATCGTTTAACAGATGACTCCAATTCCGCAAGCATTTTTTAAAAGTAACATCATACAATCATAATATAAATTATTTGTCATCTAATCTGCAACAACAGAAGTCGCACTAATGTTACTGTAATTTAAATTACACATATAACCAAACATTTATTACTATACAGTGTAAAATTTATTTTTTCGTATTAAATAAAAAGATATGATTTGTCAGTATTTAGTTGTAATATTTTCCCGATAATCACAAGTCAAACTTATTTGACAGCATGTCTATACCTCATTAAACATTTCTTTAGAAAAAAATGGCACGTTGATTTATAAAGGTTCGCCACTCCTGGTATATAGAGTAAATTTATTTTCAAAACAATGTAAAAGCTTTTTTTTAAACTTTCAATAAATTCGCAATATTACCAACAATGCAATATCTGCTGTATTGATTGGAAATCCCTTTTTCTCTTCTTGAAACATGGAAAAGAAAAATCTATTGCCAGTTTTGAATTTTTTTAATCTGGAATTGACGAATACTTTGTGGATTTAATTCAAACTCTTATGCAAGACTTAAATAAACTCAAAAAATATAGTCGCCATAAACCTGCCCTCATCGATACAATAAATTGAGCGCGGAGGTGCATGGCTACACATGTTGGGAAAGCACGATTCGCATTCCATTGGCAATCCCTGTGCGTCTGATGATTGTCACCCTAGGTACCGTTATTAAATCCAGCTTTTCATCGCGGGCCCTACTAAATAATCTTCTGTGCACGCTCATTGGTGCCACAAATCAAGCCCTGATGGCTGTTTAAGGGGCCAGCTGGCACATAAAGGGAGACGCTTCATATTCAGTCCTCCAAAAGCGGAGGCCGACAATTAATTTCCAGATTAACTCCGCTGCATCGGACGAGGGAGCGTATCGTGATTGATAAATGGAACAGGGACGATCACCCTGGCGTCCACCCCTCTGCGTGGCACCTACGGAATGTTGCGGAAGCATTCTTGCAAACGATTCCAAGGTTTAGTTCTGTGATTGATTGGGTTCCTTTTAAAAAGATTTACGGGTAAAAAAATGTAAATGAGTGTAACAAAAATAAGTAAAACATGCACAATGTCACCATTTCTACACCCTCCTGTCTTCAATCGGCCAAACGATCATCGAACTTTCGAAAGTATATTTGTCATCGATTGGGTATTTTAATTATCAGAAAAATTCCAGTCACTGATTTTTGGTGCAATAACTATCAACTGAACCAACACGATTGATTTGAAATTAACCCTTTCTAAATCTCAATCGCAGCAATCGTCATTGGGTATTCGATGGAATGAATGTTCGGAAATATTTTTACAGACGATTGCATAATTTATTTGCTAGATTTGGTTGATCCTTTTTGAAACAAATGCTTCGATGAGGAATGTAAATGATCGTGAAAGAAAGAAATAAACATGATTGCCTGAAATTACTGTTTCTATCCCTTTCTTCTATTTATTCGCGGTTATGATCACCGAATATCTCATGGAATGTTCAGAAATGCCTTTGCAAACGATTTAGCAATTTGATTGTGAGATTTGGTTGAATTCTTTTAGAACAATTTTGGTAAAGAACGTAAACGAGTGCAACAGAGTGCTTGAGAAATAAAACTAATAAATTACGTTTTTCATATTACTATTTCTAGTCCCCCCCCCCCACTTAATCTCAGAAATAACCATTAAAAAACCACTGGAAAGTTCGGAAGCATTATTACAAATGGGATTTAAAAATTGGCTTGTTTGATTGATTGAATTCAATGAAGAAAGTCGTGAATTAGAACATTGATTCAATGCCCTAAATTCATGTCTTATGTGCAATAATTTGTTCTAAATGTAATTAAAAGCTGATATTAGATATGGGCTTGTTGTTCTACTTGAAAAATTTAGACAAAATTTAAAATTTAATAATTGAGTAAAGATATCCAAATATTAAAAATGTCCAAGAAATTTTTTATATTTTTTTTAAAAAATTACATTACACGTGTATTTTTAAATAAAGTCTTATGTTTCCTTATGCGCGTTATTATTGTTGACAAAAACTTTTCAAGATAATATTTTTTTTTCTTTCAAGAGACAGAAGTTAGCAACAACGAAATGACAATTATCATGAGACTATGACATCGCAGAAATTTTGTCCATTATAGATCATTGTGTGAAATGATGGTGGTTTCACGTTTAATTTGAGAGTATTTCGAAATTCTCAAGTCTATGAAGTATGGAAGTTTAGTTGGCAACAGTGGCGTAGCTACCGTCATATCAACCCTAACAATGATACAGGGCCCACACACTTCAGGGGTTCCAAAATGTGTAATTAAAAATCATAAAATGCTGTACAGAGGCCGCTCAGGGTTTGCTACGCCAGTGTTGGTGAGGTACTTGCAAAAGCAGCATTTTACCATGTTTTTATTAACTCGTTTTCTTGTCTGTCCGGGTGGAATTTTGTAACTGATTTTAAACTAAATTCCCGATGAGCTAGATACCTTAAATTTGATCCATAGCTCAGAAGTGGATGACAATGCATGAAAATGTAAAAATAAGAAGTTCTAGTCTCAAACCCGGGACCCCGAAGAGGTGGGCCCCGCTTTCGACCGGGGCCCAGTAACTCCGGAATTTACACGAACAAAGACCACCTGTCGATAGCACGGGCCGAGTTGCGTCTACGTACTCAATTTCGTGGGTCTGGGGTCAAAGGGGGCCCCCATGTTTTTAATAACTCACTTTCTTGTGTCTGTCGGGGTGAAATTTTGTAATTGATTTTAAACTAACTTCCCGTTGAGCTAGAGACTTGAAATTTGGACTATAGCTCAGAAGGGAATGATAATGCATGAAAATGTTCATAAAAACATGGTACATAGAAAAAAAATTTTATTAAAAAAATTATTCTTATTCTGGCCATGGATAAAAGTTGCGACATCTGTTGCCATTATGTTCTTAAGAACAACGCTGATTCAACTTTACTTTTATTTCGGGTCAACTATGCAGATTCAAGTAATGCAAATGAATGGAAAAGATAATATAAATTCTTTACAAAAATAAAAAAATTCAAAATTCATTTAAAAAAGAAATGTTTATGTTTCTATTACAGTTTGTGTGTGGATAAGTATTTTTATCGGGGTATTTTATCTTACGTTATTAGGGTATTTATAGGTTTAATTTGATTTTTGTTTGTACAATGCTAAATACCATATAATTTTTACGAATTTCGTTCCAAATCTATTTTAAATTAGAACCCCAAAACTATTAAATTATTTAGTTAAATTATATTTCTTTTTTCCCCATCATGTCACTTCCTAGCCTTGGTTTACAAAAATATACTACAGTGTTTTAGACTATAAGCAATATTTCTTTATATTATTTAAGCATTATATTTAATACTCCTTACAAACTCTCAAAATACAATCATAACAGAATTACTATTTCTTCCTCATAGAGTAATTATTTATCATACGAATATTTGTGTGTGTGAATATCTAGGAATAAAAATCTCCAGAAACTTCTTTCTCTCCTTGAAAATAGTTCTAAGATCCTCCTTGCGTCATAATTATTTTTAAAAATAATATTTAAAAACTTTGACATATAGTTTTTAAATTATTTATCTGCTTTGAAATTGTTTATTCAAGTATTTCTTTAATAATATAACACATTTAATATTCGTATTTGTACACGTGTTAACAAAAACACATCTTAAAAATTGTTAAAATAAATAAGTAAATTGATAGAAAATTCTTTCAATTTTTAAAAAAAGAAACCCTTCAATTTTTAGCGAAAGTTCTTGTTTTAAGGCTTAAATTCATATAAAGAGTAAAACAATGAAAATCAAATTAACAATTAATTGTTTCCTTATTTGTTCAAAATTGCTATTAAGGTATCCAAACGCTTTGAAATGACCAAATTCGGTTAAAACACATTTTTTGTTTTTATTTTATTGAATAGAACTATCTTTTGGCTTTACAAAACATACCTTGTTTTATTTTTACGGTACCTAGATAAAAAGTTTGCAACCAATTTTATAAATTAAGAAAAACTAGAAAAATGTCTTTAATCTACCAGGAGTGGGCATTTAGATGGTTCAGAATATATCATGGAGAGTCTGATAACTCAAAATATTATGAATGTATTTCTATAAAACTTTTTGAACCTGATATTTATGTTATTTTATAGAAAATGTACTAAAATATTTTTTATTGCATGAATATTTTTAGAGTTATTGCATGTTATTTAAATAATGGTCTCGTAAAGAATGTCAAATTTCTCTTATAATATTTACTCTATCAACTCTAAAATTTTTAAATTTTAATAAAACATTAAAATATTAGTACATTTTTTATAAAAATACATCTAATTTGTTTTAGTAATACTTTAATTGATATAAGTTTATTACTTTTTTTTTCTCTACATGCTTTGAAGTTTTTCAAAAATATCGCAAAAATTTCACTTATAATTGGGATTTTTGTAAAATTTAGATAATCTTTTTTTAAAAAAATGTTGTTAGTTAAATATTAGTATTTTTTTAGTATTGATTCCTAAGAAAAGCATTTATAATGGTTTAGTATGTTATTAGTATGCTTAAAATATCTTGAAAAATCTTGGCCAGAAAAGATCATGAAAGAGTTATCCTAAAAATTTGCAAGTTTATTTGTTTTATTTCTAAAATCTTACTTAAATTGTACACTGAATAAAATTTTGTTGGGGCCATAGTTCTTTTTTTTTTGCTGATTAATTGATTATATATTAACGTCACACTAAGAAGTTGTACGATCGTGACTTTGAACAGTGGTCAAGTGACGAGGACGACACCTGAATTGGTAACCCCTCTCCGAACTTCCACATTATACCAATTTGAGGACTTTGAGTTTTAGCAACAGCCTTTCTGCACGGTCTTTATTGGTGCTAAGATTCTAATCATGACTCGCTCGTTCCTTTATTTAACCTATTCGTTGATTCATATAAAATCTTATGTGTTTTCGAACGTCATTACCCCCTTCTCCCAGAGATGTTTTAAGACTCTTTGAGGCCCTAGGCCCAGATAAATCTTAAGATATGTTAAGGCCCTGGGCCCCTATGCAAAAATAGGCCCTACGTTATATCTTTAAAAGCATGCATTATCATATACTCGTTCATTGTAATTTGAAACAAATAAATGTGCCCGACTCACAATCTCAAATACCTAGACATAAACCTGCTCGACCAGTGTCCGTTTTTCGACCAAATGAGCTGAATTATTGTTTATGGCATGCTTGTGTAAAGTGCGGCTCACGGGCCACATGCGGCCCAGACGCTTTTAAAATGCGGCCCAAACACAAATTATGAAAATATTTCAATTGACACATTTTTATTTAAAAAAATAAATGTATGCACAAAATATGCTGCATTAATTTTCGATTTAATTGAAGAATTTGAAGGAAGACTTCGAGAATTTTTGAAAAAACTTAGTGTATTTTAATATATTTTCTACCACGTTTTCTCTAGAAATAAAGAAATTACCTTCAAATCTTCAAACGGAATGCATTGAACTGCAATGTGACATTCAACTAAAAGAAAAATTTCGGAATGTTTCTTTACTGGAGTTTTATAAAGATTACCTACACCGCGATAAATATCCGCATTTTCACACTCATGCTTTATTAATGTCTTCAGCTTTTGGCAGTACTTATATTTGTGAACAGTTATTTTCCAAGAATGAAGCATACAAAATAATAATAATAGGACAAAGATCGCTGACAAACATCTTAAAAAAGCATTAAGAATTGCAACTTCGTCTATTGAACCCGATATAAATTTGCTTGTTCAAACAAACTTCATTCATCTCATTAACTTGATATTTTTCCATCTTTATGAAATCCAAACTAAATGAAACGCAACTTTTGAAAATTTAAAATAAATGTGTCATTGTTCATGTCTAGTTCAAATTTTAAAAAATTAGAATAAAAGTAAGTTAATTTATTTTAATAAAACTACATAGAGCTAAAAAATTTTTATTTCAATTTGTTAAAAAAATATTGTATGTGCGGCCCAGAAATAGAAATTATTTTTGCAATGCGGCCCACAAGCTGTCATAGTTTAGACACCTATGGTTTATTGTATTAGACCTAGGCCTAGACACAGACAAAGATTTTCACATAATAGTACAGTCTTACCACTTTATGCAGATTGAAATCCCTTGTATTTCGTAAATATGTACCGGATTATTATTCGTCCATTAAAATTATCCGGATCATGGCTTTATTAAAACAAAGTCGAGAACGGAACGAGGCTTCCACCGAGGGAGGGGCGCTGGGTCCGGGCACAGTTGGCCCATGCTTTAAGACGTCCCTGCTTAACCCTCCTCTTATTATCCTTCAAGTTATAAATTTTCGCATGGAATAAGATCCTTACAAGTCCGTCAGAGAGTTAATTACTAATTATTATTAGACAAACAATGAGTTCTAATTAAAGCAGATCAATACACACATTTAAATGCAAACGAATTTACATCTCAAACAACTCGAATCCCAATCAATAAATTACGACTCATTCTTCTCATTCTTTACAAATCATTCTAAGCCCACATCTCCAAAAGCGACGAAACGGCAAATCTCCAAACAATCTTTCCCCCCAATGAATTTTTAAACAAAAGCATTTAAACGATCTCAACAATCCAAAAATATTTCCATACATAACACTCCGAAAGGGACCGGGAAAATCTAACCGACCGAAATCTTCCAGGAATAATTCTCAACTCCCCGCATTCCTCTTTCACACCCAAACCAATTCTTAACAGATCCAAGCTATAAACATTATTCAAGTGTCTCCAGTGTTTGCATTCAACAAAAGACTACGTCCCTTCCTCCACCCTCGCCCACCCCGCAAGACACCCCACCCCCTTCGTTCTCCTTATTAACTAAATAAAGCCAAATTCCAGATGAAAGACCTGCCTCCCACCCCCACACAGCATTAACTTCTGCGATATTTGTATTAACTCCTTCCCCTTGACTTACTCCTTCCAAGACGCCACGGGTGCGACGGGTATGGGTGTGGGTAAGACGGAGAAAAGGAGCGTTAGACAAAAGGCCCAATCCGCGGATTCCCAGTATCGTCTTGTAATTACGAATGTAATTAGAGGTTATTATAATGTTTAGCTCACTCGCCATTGTAGCTTTTGTGATTATTAGGACGTTAAGAAGGGGGGTGGCGAAGGGTGGCTTTTTGTTCCGCATGATGAGAACGCTAATGTGTTTTGTGAGAATTAAGTTATTGTTGATGTTTTAATTGGGATGAGGGTAAGTGATGAGTTAAGTTCACACTCTCGCGCTCCAGTGACTCGTGAGTTTTGGTGGCGAGCAGACAAAGTAGCGAGTTTGCATTTTGACTGATTAGGTCCTTTTTAATCATCTGTTCGCTGGGGGAGGGGGGTGATTTTCAATCAATTTTCTTGTTCTCTACAGAATTATTAATAGATATTAATTAATAACAGGGTTAATAGCGCTAAAATATATATGTTTAAAAAAAGAACAGCAACTGAGTCTCCCTAGCTTTTATTCCGCCACCCCTTTTTCATTTTTGACAACGATTCTAATGTGTTATTAATTAAATTTCAGTTACTTTTTCAGTTTTCTGAATTTAATAAAACTTGGTTTATTAAATTTCAGGTTTTTTTAATATAGTCACACAGTCGTTAAACTTGTGTTTTTATTAAAGTTCACTCTACGAGGCAAGATGAGATCTATTGGCGACGGACCACGTAATTTTGAGCAACGTCAGTTGACATGGAAGGAGGGAGAATTTATTAACGTCAAACTTTAAGGCAACCAAGGGCTATTGCAGAGGCGTAAGGGAGAATATTAGACCCCTCTGCAAAGTCAGGTTTGGGGCCCCAAGCTAGATTTGATTTTACAAAGATTGCAAAACCACAGCCTTTGGGGACCCCTGTGATGCGAGTGCGTACGTCACACTGTTGGGCTATTGGCAGAGGATCTCTAAATTTTGAGCCTCAGCCAAGTGATGAGGACGACTCCTGAGCTTCCCTAGAGTTCAACACCACGCCAATGTGAGGACTGAGATTCGACTGATTTAACGGCATCAGTCTCTCCATACAGCGGGTCTTTGGTGGTATCAGACTCAGTAGAAAGATTTGCTCAAAAGTTTGTAATCTTGTCCATTCGGTTTTTACATGTATTAGAGAATAGCAGCGACAAAAGTACTGCATTTTTTTCTTGCAAAGTGATTGGTAATCTTCACCCTGTGACACCTATCTTGTGAAGTCTCCTTCTTGAAACCAACCTGAGGTGTGTGTTTTTTTAATGTTATTGCAAGTCGACTGTCATCTTCTTGCAGAAGAAGCGTGGTATGTAAATAAGATTGAGTATATAATTTGAATTGAAGTAATGAGGAGGGGTATTTGTTGATTGTGGAAATGATGTAACAGGTACTCGCATAATTTCGTAGCTTATTATAACCAAGTTAATGCCCAATATTTCGTTAGGAAAAGGGTTCTATACATTGTTGTTGTTTCTTGTCCTCGGAAGATCTGACATATGTTAGATCAGCTCCAGAAAGTTGTTGACCGCCAAAAAATCTATAATAACATTGGAATCTGATGTTAAGTCCCCCTCAAAAAGTCCGATGCATCCCAGAATGTGATTCGGGGGAGCTGGATGATCACATCATTCTTTAGAAGTGGGGTGATTTTTTCTGCCACTATCATAAGGAAGACATCTCAGGTAGTCACCTATTAGTCTAACCAGAGCAGTCTGGGAGCCATGATCACTTTTGATTTCCTGCAGAGAGCCAGGGGAGGTTCCTGAGTACCATTGATACGTAGGAATACACCATTGATAGGTGGAATACACCATATTGAATTAAGTTTAGATGTTTCATTTGAGTATAATTCTTGATAAGTAACCGAAGTGCCAGTAGCCGTTTCATTCTCACTACCCTCTTTGACCAGTCCATCCAGCGAACTCGTTACCTCTAATGTTAACGCGTGATGGGATTCATTGTAGGTGGACGTCGTGGGTCTGAGAGATCTTCCTCAGTTTGAGCAGAATAGAAACGTTAGTCTCGTCATTTGCGGAGCACCAATCACTAAGATGTAATACCCTGCGGCTGTCCAGGTAAAATCCATAGCTCCCCAAAATCACAATGTAAAACATGATAGCATGAATCCCTGCATCAATTGCAATTAACTGTAAACTAAATTAAAAATTTATAATGACTACATTGGAGGTTTATCCACAATCCAGTTAGTTTTTAACCCTACTTGTTTCTGAGATGTAAGTTTTAAATATTTAGTTTAATATCGGGAAAAAATTTTCTCAACACAAGTTGATATTTCATTAGCGAGATTAATAAAATTAATTAAGATCAGTTTATTCTTATATCTGTTATATCATCTAAGTTTAATTTAAGTCCGTTTATTTTCAGTTCCTTACACTAAATTAACACTATGGAATAATAAAAACAGACAGTCGGTTTTTAATCAATGTCAAAGGACAGTGACGATTCAAAACCTGTTATCTCATTTTTTTAGCATTCTGCATGCCACACATATCACTGGAGAGTTTTATGTTCTACACGATAATTGGTTAACAATTAAAAGATAATTGTGTTATAAATAGCAATTGTTTTAGGAAGAAAGATATTCTACTCTCATAAATTTAAATAAAAAAATATCAAGGATATTTTTTAAGAACATAGTACTGCACGTGCTAAAGCCGTTAAACTTTATCTAAGTTGTTACATTTCTGATGGTTATTATCCATACACATGTAAAAGTGTTATTATACGCTTCACTAGCGGAGCGATATAATTTTTCTCCCACTGGTGCAATATATGTTGTTAATAAAGATATAGAAAACTTAATTTTGATTGATTTGACAAGATCTTAAAACTGACGTTCAAAAAGTTAATTTAGTCACTTCCCACAGCCTTTTCCCAATCTCCGCTGAGTTAAAAATGACTAGGTTTAGGGAGCATTTTTAAAAAATTCACTGGTCGTGCAGTTACCAATATTTTGTGTCTGTTTATTATTCCACCAACGTAATTTTAACAAGAGCATTCTTAAAGATGATTAAGTTTCTTTAAAAAATTCCTATAGGGAACATTTGTAAGGTTTCAAGAAGATAAAAACATGTGTACAATTCAAACTGTATATTTTTGAAAAAAAAAATTTTTCCGAAATCTTTAAAAAGATATTTGTTTATGTGTGGTTAAAATGGTTTTTACAATAATTTTTCTTTTGTGTTTAAATTTAGATATAAGTGACAATTCGAGATTTAAAAATGAAAAATTTACTCGCCACATTACTAAAATACTTCAAATTTAGCTAGAGCAAAAATTTAAACTCCTTAAGAAACCGAAGTATTTGAATTTTTTTTTTCATATATGAAATTGAAAAATCCATTTTTTGAAGAATTCATGTGAAATTACAATTAATTTTGCTTATATTATGCAATTGTATAAGCTAGCTTATGAATTGCGATTAGTTATACGCGTTTGGATTTAATAATGCTGTTTTGTATGTTTCTGTTCTCTTTCGCACTTTCTGATCTGCTTATTTTTAATAAATAATTTATTATGATAATTTTATTTATCTTTAAATTCACATGTATTATTTTACTTTTTTTTCAAATACGAATTAAATTTTTTTGTTTGCTAACATTGTCATTTTTTGGCGATTTTATATCCTTGTATTTTCACCAAAATATGTTGTACTCTGCATTTAGAAAACTAATTTTTAAAAATTAGCTGCATACTATTTCTTGAATCTCCTAATTCTTAGTTAAATACTTTGTTTAAAAAAAACTTGTATGAACGTTGTCATTAGTTAAGACAATTTTCTTTTAAAGAACAGGATCGAAAAATCAAAATTCGTGTACCAAGAGCGAAACAAATTTTACTTTACAAATAACTCTCTTATGTTAAACTAAAAGTTGCATTTCACTTAACTTCAGTTTTGTGCATAAAAGAGTTTCGGAAAGGAATCTGCTCTCTCCGGAAATAGAAAAATTGAGAGCACAGAATAAAATCTTTTACTAAATGAAATAACAAAAAATAAATATAATCTTCACAACTGTCATTATTATACATTTTAATAGTCTGTCGATATTGAATAAAAATGTTAATAAGATCATGGAAGTTAAAACAAATTTATCAACTTTTTGGTTACAGAATTTTGGAAGTATTAGTTTTTTTGTTGGTTAAGATATAATATTATATGACTTAAGTTTTTTTTAATGGCAAAT
The DNA here is from genome assembly GCA_019973975.1 of Trichonephila clavata. Taxonomy (NCBI): domain Eukaryota; kingdom Metazoa; phylum Arthropoda; class Arachnida; order Araneae; family Nephilidae; genus Trichonephila; species Trichonephila clavata. The sequence goes on along the minus strand of BMAO01005142.1, from coordinate 286,675 downwards.
GCATTAAAAGTATAACAAGTTAATCTTTCTTATTACAGAAAAAAAAAATTCAATTGTTGTCTTAAAATATGTAGAATCATATTCATGAACTTTTTTTTTATGCTAACCGTTTCAAAACCGTAATTGTAAAAATATACCTACGAAAAAAAAGTACTTAAGCAATCTTCGTATTGAATGCTATTTTCTTTTTTTTTCATTCAATAATCCCATTATTTCATTCAAATGTTCCAGTTATTAAAAAATATTTAAATACAAACATGTTTAAAAAAAGAAAATTTTAAAACTTCCATTTCAATTATTTCCTAGAAAGGAAATTCGAATATAAATTACCATAGAAAGACGATAGAAAATAAACAAATGACATGAGTATTATTCTTAGATTTGAGATCATAAATTCTCGCATATTATTCTAATGGAAGTTTTAATGCCACCTAATTTAGATTGTAGTGAGGGGATATTAAATTTTTTCTCTCTCTCAAACTTCTCTTTTAATCTTCTATCATAATGATATCGTGGCAAATATCAGGAAACAAAAGAGGGAGGAAAGGAAAAAAATGATTCGACGGGAAAGAAATTGAACACCCAATGCCAGTTTCTCGAACTTAATCGCTCAATTTTCATGGACTCCGTTTTTTTCCCTCCTTCCGGGAAAAATAAATATTCGAACTCCTTGTATGACGCGTATTGTTTTCCGCCCGATGACATCTGGCTTTAATAACATCAGACAGCTTAAGATCGTTTGGTAGGGGAAAAAAAGGATGGTAAAAGGGGCTGGCTGGGGTGGAGGATGAACGAACAGTTTCGTTCCATCTCTTCTTCTCTTTAATGCTTCGAAAATCCCACGTAACTGGCAATCTGACAGAATCGCTTATTTTCAAAAAGGCAGACGACAATCTTTAAGAAGGAGGGAAAAAAACTCTTAACATTTCCCTAGTTCAGCATTAGTATTCCTTTTTATTTTTTTCCCCTTTTTTGCTTCACGTATGGCTTTCTCTAATACATAAAATCGAAAAGGGAAAAAAAGTAAATAAATAAATATATATATATATAAAAAGAAGTAGAAAATAGGATTTGACTTTCACGTCTTGCCTTAATCTGCTTTTGCTTCCAGTTTTCAATCAAAGCGGCCCGATGACTTGGAAAAGCACTTCTTAACACTTTTCCCTTTTGCTTTGTCCCATTTGGCACTAACTGGCGCGAACCGGGTGGTTCGTTCCCATTGGTTAAATGGCGCGCACGCGCCGTGACACTCGCCGTTACGGTTGCGATCGCCTTCCGGGTCGTTTGGCGTCGGGAATAGATCTTTTAGGGCGTTTTAAGAGGTTCTAAGTTGAGTGCCCGTCGAGTCACTATTGCCGCAGATCGCTGTTCATTCCTTCTTTGTTATTGTTTTTATTTATTGCTGCTCCTTAGTTATTGTATTTTTTTGTTAGTATCGGAAGCAAGGAAGGGGATTTTGTTTTTGCTTTCTCTACTTGTCTTACAAAACAACAGGCTGTAACTGATAGCATGAAAACAATAGAGGAAGTAATGTTCATTGGAACGAAGAACGTAATAGTGTCGTTATATATGATCCATGGGATGTTGTTTTCCCAATTACTTCGATGTACTCTTCGACGCAATAAGATGCAATAAAAAAGAAGAGAAAGAATTCTATTTTCGTTCCAATAGATCTATTCATAAACGGTTTTTTTTTTCTTTTTCACAATTCATGAAATTTTTCGAATGAAAATAATTTTTATTCGATATTTTATTTAAAGAAATTATTTTGCGAAATAGATTTCAAATATTTTAGCCCCATCTGATGTATTTTAATATTTTGAAGAAGATTTCAGTGCTTTGTATAGGATCGTTTTGTCGCTTAATGGTTGGGCATTCACAACTCAAGTATCAGTCCTTATTTCAGTTTTGAAATACTTATTATTACGATACGAACAGGGTCGTCTTAAGACTCTGTGAGGCCCTGGGCCCTTATACAAAAGTAGGCTCTACCAGTGAATTTTAAAGATAGACAGTATATAGCATTCATTGTCAAATACTCGTTCAAGCGGTAATTTAAAAAAAAAAAATTATTGTGTACGATTCACAATCTTAAAAATCTAGGCACAAACCGGCTCAACCGATAGCCACATTTCTACTGAATGAGTTGAATGATTGTTTATGTTATAGGACTAGACATAGACAACGGTCATCACATAATACAATTTCTTGCCGCTTGAAATATAGTTTGAAATCTCCTGGTTTTTAGAGAATGTGTAAGCGGGAATAATATTTGACCACATTAAAAATATTTGGATCATGAACTTGTCTAGGACTGAACGAGGCCCTCACCGAGGGCGAGGCTCTAGGTCCGGTACAAGTTGGCCCTTAAGACGTCCTTTGATACGAACACGCACAATATTAAATATTTATTAAAAAATTTCTATTTTGTGGACAGGCACACCATCGATTTCAAGACTCCTCAATCGACCAAATTTTTTTACAGACTAATTGAATTCCCCATCGGTTAGGGAAGGTTCACGCAAATTTCCCGTTAGGGATTATTGTGGAGCACAAATCGCCACACACGCCTATTCATAAAATTTTTAGTACTGTACATATCGCATTCCTTAGAGAATTTTAGTGACTCCTGAGAAAAGGCATTTCTTAAAAAGATATGTAAATGTAAATAGTGCACGTTTGCTGAATTTTTAATCATTTAGAACCTTCACTTAGACTTAGATTCAGAAAAAAATGAATAGCAATAGTAAACAAAACAAAAATATAACTACTTGGTGGGATTATAATAAGTACAAGGGAGCTCATATATATTCAGGGTCGTCTTAAGACATAGGTTCCCAAACTTTTTAGCCTCATAGACCCCTTGACAGGTTTTTCAGTTTGAGGTAGACCCCCTACTTACCTAATATCAAATTTGTGCAAACTTATCAAATTAAATGTGTTTTGACATCTGGTATAGAGCTATTTTCCTTACAAAATTAAAATTTTTAACTGTAGTGAAGTATAGAAGAGTTTAAAACTAAGAAAACACATGTTAGTTAATTTAATTAGTTAGTTTAATTAAAATTTAATTAATGCAGAAAATAACTGAGAGCAACAAACAAAAGCTTTTAGAGGGAGGGAGGAATCTGGGGATGCAATAATAAATTTCAACATTTGGCATCAATCTTACTAGCTTTTAACACTAAATATATCTCCTCGGTTAATAGTGTCCAGTATTTTCTTCTTTCTCTTTTGTTTTGGAGATTGGCAAGCGCACTGAAACTCCTTCTCAATCGGGAAAAACAATTATAAACTTTCTCAAGATATTTCATAATATGGAATAAATGACAGGTATATCTTTTTAAAGCTGAAATTGTTGACATTGTTTCTAAACTTTACTTTAAGATCTTTGTTAGTGCATATTCCTAGAGCTTAATTCTTATAATCTGACTTTTTTTCAAAGTGATCATATGAATTCATTGTCTACTGTGGTACTACGATAGTCAAAACATTCTCAAACCTAGTTTCAAAATCTAAAAAAAGGGCATTTAAATGTTGGTGACTTCCAAAATTATGCTCCTTTAGCTTAATGCTGGCAAGAAATGCTGAAATGGAATTTCTTTTAATAAAACTTATGCTGTCGCCTTGTAACTGCAATTAAACCTCATTAAATTTAGTAGATAAATCTGTTAAATAGGTAAGTCTAGTTTCCACTTGATTAAATTTCTTTTTAATATTAGTCACGATCTGGTTTGATGAGAGCCACTATCGTAGACCCCCATTTACTCCTCATGGACCTCCAAATTATTTTTTTGCTGTCGTGGACCCCTTGCAGATCTTCATAAACCCCTGGGGGTCTATATAGACCACTTTGGGAATCACTGTCTTAAAGCATGGCCCAACTGAGCCTGAACCCAGGGTCTAAGCCTAGATGGGAGCCTCGTCTCGTTCTCTACTCAGCCTCTGAAAGATCACGATTCATATAGCTTTAATAGTCAAATGTTATCCCTCACATACTGTCTGAATAACTAGAAATTTAGAACTTTATGTGTTAACTGGCAAAACTCAGGGCCACTTTTCCACTTAGGCACACACTAGGCACGTGTCTAGAGTGCAAAAAATTTGGGGTCGCAAGAACTTAAGGGAAAAACGAGAAAAATTTAAATTACAGCTAACGTATTACCACCTAACGAGTCATAAGAGAAGCATTTCTGCCCTTTAGAAAATAAAGACTGAAATGAGATTTACTAAGGAAAATGAAAAACTGAATAATTTGATGTTGCTATGCACTGAAAATTATATTATGGCGTAACGAAGAATATTAGGGCTCCCCCCCCCGCAATGCGGGGGTTGTGGGGGTGCACGTTACGCCACTGACCTTTGAAATTGATTACAATGATGATATTAATGATTTTGCAATGTCCAAAGCTCGAAGGAAATCCCTTTGTTGCACCAGTACAATGACAGTTATTCAACAAAGAATAAGGGCATCTAAAAGTAAAAGGTAGTAAAGCGATAAGCGATGAAAAAGATGATAATAAACAAGTTGAAAACAGTTCATACAATAATGTATACTGGTGGCGTAACGTACACCCTTGCAGCCTCCTCGTCTCGGGGGGCACAGGATGCTAGGGAGACCCAAAGTAATGGTTTTTCAATCCTTTATAAGATCCGGCTTGGGACCCAAAACCTGACTTTGCGGGGAGACCCTAATGTTCTCCATTATACCACTGATATAGACTTTGTACTGTAACTGCAAACGATTTCAGTAATTTACTGTACTAATCAGTGGCGTAACGTACACCCCCGCACCGTGGGGGCCCAAAGCCTGACTGCCGCCAAGCACTGATACTTTGTAAAATACAACTTGGGAGCCCCAAACTTGACTTTGCAGGAAGGCCCTAATGTTCTGCGTTACGCCATTGGTACTAATTTACAAAAGGGTGGGTGAATGGTCTGTGATGATTTAAGACAAGAAATGAATAAGAGTGGCTAAGCCGTGCCACTATCCTTTCCTTACGGTTGCCAGTCCAGGACACAGTGGGTCAATAGGTGGTGGATAATGGAAAGACTCCAAAGAGCCAAAACAAAGAAAGTAAAAAGAGTAAGAGAGTTAAGAGAAAATCCCTTCCGAACAAAAATTGGAAAGGTAAGGAAAGAACACCCTGGAAAGATTGAGGAGACGTAACAATTTGAAGTGAATAGGGCACCAGGGATGTTAAAAATGGCTCTGGCAAAACTGCACTATTTTGTGATGACAATCCTCCATGTCTAGGTTTAGGCCTACCACCATGCATAATCATTACTCATTTAGTCAAAAGCAGTGGCGTAATGGAAAATATTTGCCCCCCCCCCCTGCAAAGTCAGGTTTTGGGCACCCAAGTTGTATTTTACAAAGAGTAGGCGATATTTTGTAGTAGTTGCACTTTACAAAGAGTACTTGGCAGCAGTCATGTTTTGGGCCCCCTAGAACCCTGGGTCCATTACACCACTGGTCAAAAGGTTGCAGTTGGTCGAATCAATTTATGCCTTGGTTTGTGAGATTTTGTGTTACTCACAATTTTATTTCTTACAAGTTGCCGTTTATACGAGTGTTTTACAATGTGTGTATGCTAATACTATTCACTTCTAAGGTTCACAAGAGGAGCCACACACAACTTTTGCATAAGGGCACAGGGCCTCAAGAAGTTTTAAGACATCCCTGTTCATATTATGCATTTTCATGTCATATATATTACAGTTTTAATTTGGGGAGAGAGGGGAATTTTTACATCTGAACAATTTTGATAATCTTGATAAAAATAACTTACACACACAAAAATATAGATCTGATTTTCTAACAATACGATCAATGATCCTATATTGGGAACGGAATTAGTGCAAAATGTCATTTAATAAAAATTTCATGCTTAATTTTAAAATATATTAAAAACCACAAGAGTTTTTTAAATGAATTTCTTTCCTGAATAATAATAATAAAATAATTGTAGTATGAGATAAAATTTTTAGAAAATTATAAATTCAAGCTACCTTTAACTTTGACTGTATGAATAAGTCCTTGGCAATTTACAGTGTCAAAATTTTGCCAATAATTAATTATTTGTTATTTTTCGAAAACAATTTTTAATAAGTTTACCTGTAATTAATGGATAAATATTTTTTTTTTATTCGTATAATATTTAAATTTATATTTGGTTGTAAAAATTTTCACCATTAAATTTTTATTTAATTGTAAAATTTTTCATTATTTTTCTTAATTTTTAATTGAAAATTTTGTTACAAAATTAAAATTAACAAACACACATTAGTTTAACAAGGAATACAAAATGGAACACGTATCATTTTTATCATTAAAAGAATTGCATTTCTGATTTATCTTCACAAAAAATTACTGATTAATCAAATACACATATGTTACATCAAGAACAAATCATTGAAACTGTCGTAAAAATAATTTTTAAGAAACCGGAGACAAAATACAATTTTTTTAAAGTTCTTAATGTTTGCTTTTTTAAAAATTTTTTTTTGTTTTTTTTTGTGTAAATAAATGCAGAGCATTCCAGATTTGAAAAAGAAAATATCAATTCCGAAGAGTAAACATTGCATTCAGGAGCTCGACTCAGCTTGTAGAATCTTAAAATTCCCTTTATGGTTTGACTTTGCTTATACGGAGAATTTTAAAACTCTGTGTATATATACATATAACATTTTTTTCCCCCCTCAAGTAAAAATTTTCCTACAACTTTTGATGAGATAACTTCAATTCATCAAAAGTCTTAGGGAACATTCTATTGTAGAAGAAAAAGGAAGAAAAATGTTTCTGAGAAATATATATATATAGTACCAAAAATTTTCTTAAGTCATTTTAAAATTTTAAAATAAATCGGTCTCTCAGCAAAAACATATTTAAAAAAATTAACTTTATTTTATTTTATTTTATAGTTATGCTTTCATTTTTTAATTTTTGCGAGCTTTTATTAAGAATGAAGAGATTAAATTATTTTTAACTAAACATTTTCGATTACATTTTTCGTGCAAAATATTATGATTGTAATTTATCAAATCCAATATCCCCTTTTTGAGTGATGAAAATTCATTCCACAAGCGATCAGATATTTTTTCCTTTTCTACATTTTGTCGCACGAACTGCAGAAAGTTCTGTCAACATTTTAAAGAACGGTGTTACAAGTTACTTGAAAGGAATGTTACTTATAACAAATAGCAATTTACTTTCGTTCTTTGTTCTAAAGATATCATGAATTTATTCTTATGTCGATATAAAGAACTTTTCTCCGTCTTACAACAATTATATGCGTATCTGAAACGAAAACAGAAATAACATCCGGGGGAGTGTGTCGAGAGGAACAAAATCCCTAAATCACTGGCTTACTTTTCTCCCTTTTCGTTTTCCGAACTTTAATTAACTTACATATTTTATAACTTGTCTAAATAAGTTTCGCAGTTATTTTGGCTCCCGAAAACACACGCGCACAACAAAACAAAAGTTGACGTCTTAAGGTACCCTACACACACCTGGAAAAGCAACCGATTTCAATTAGTGAAGAAAATGCGAAGCAGGCCTTTTACAACTCAACCCCTTCATTTACTTGACAGACGACGGCGCGTACGCAAATTTCGCCACGACTCCAGTTTAAGGGAAACTACTTAAACAACTTTAACAACATTAAAGCATACAAAATAAGAGACACACTCGCACTTAAAAGAGAAATAGGAAGGAAGAGAGAGAAAAAAAATAATAATAACAGAAGCATAATAATTCTCCAAGGGTTGTCGGAGCAATCAAAACTACTTAAGAATAATGTCAGAGAACAGCCCGGCCTTTTAACAGACGATTATTCGTTAAACACAGAATTCTTTCATTTGAAACAAAAGATGTGTTGTTCGGGCCTTTTAGAAAATATTTGCGACAGTAAATGCGAAAGCTTTTGCCTTCCTCCCCCCTTGGATCCTCTACCCCTAGGACCCCCCCCCCCTTCGGCTAACAGCATTATTATTGCTCCATTTCATTCTAAATTAAAGAACGCAAGAGGTACTTGTAAAGTAAGTTACACACGTCTTTCTTATTTTTAATTAAAATAGCGAAGCACAACAGCTGGTAGAAGGATTTAAGTGGCGGGGGGTTGAGAAGGGAGGGTAGGGGTGTGTGCAGACGAGAAAACCCGCGCGGGTGTGTAGGAGGGTGAGGTGGATTTTTCTTCCTTCACCCCCCCCCCCTCTCTTACTTTCGGGGTTTCGCCAGTAAAGCGATATGTTAATTTGATGACATGGATGAAATTTAAATGCCGCAGTATTGCCTTGTCCTCTCCCTTTTTGACGTAATAAAATTAAAATACTTGTTTGTAGCTCTATGATTTATCAATTTATGTAATAATGGTCATTCGCAGACTGGAAGAAGGGCTGCCGGTGGGGGGAGGGGGTGGGGAGCAAATTTGTCTCTTAAAATATTCCTGTCGTGATCGTAAATTATCACTTCGAGGGGTATTTTTTCTTTCTTTTCGTTTTCGTTCTTTTAATGTTTTCTCTCGTTTGCTGTTTTAAATTGCTAATCAAAAGTGGTGTATTTTCCGAAACAGAATTGTTTCTTCAGATACATATTCAACTTTTCATTAGTGCAGATTGCCGATGGATATGACTGGAGAAGGGTGTTTATTAAAATGAAATTTTCCTGAGCGATCCAGTCGAATTGATAAAGTTTTGTATTAATATATTTCTTTAAATGTGTAACAATTCAAATCGCTATCTGTCTGTTCTAATTTGTTTGTTTCGTTTTCATTCAATGCTTGATTTAACTCTGTATTACATTCTTATTTGGCTTAGTTTCGGATAGTATTCTTTTTCTTGAACGGGGTTCTGAGAAATCAATTTTTAAAAGCACTCAAGGCATATAGTGGAATATGACGAAAAGTTTCAGAAAAATATATTTAAGTGTGTTTAATTGAACTAACATCGAATTATTTATGAATTAGAGGCATATGTTGAAATATGAAGACAAAGGTTTAAAAAGTATGTATTTATTTCTTTGCAAAAATGTATACGTTTCAAAACTGATTCATTGCTAAATTTACTCCATGAAAAGAATGGAAAAAAAAAATGTAATCACAGTTATTTGGGCACATAGGCGTAGTTAGTTCGGAAAGAATTCTGTAACAAGATGCCTTGGGGAACTTATTTTTGAAAATAAATAAAAATTCTCCAAAAAAAAAGAAAAATTTATTTAAAAGTGTCAGTTATTACAATTGTCGGAGCCCCTGTAGCTTGGGGTCCCCGTATCATTGATATGGCGGTAGCTACTTTCCTGATTGTACAATTTATTTGGTCCATTTTTATTTGATTAAAAAAATTTGTATATTTTAAAATGTTTTTTTAATATGAATTCTGAAAATTCGTTTTTCCTCTTTATTAACACAAATGTATTTAAAAAAAAAAACGTTCAAGCTATCACAAAATATAAATGCTCATACAAGGGAATTTTATTTACTTTTCATAAAATTGCAGGAAAATATCAAATAAAATAGATAATACATATTTGTATAGTAAATTGTGTCTTAAAAGGAAAAACTTTCTTCCTAATATTTGAGGGCGTTTTTGTGCAGTATTTTTATCATATCAGATAGGGTTATAGTTTGGGAAATTCCACCAAGGCATAATAATAGCTTCAAAGAACTCTACTGTTATATGCCAATAAAAAAATATTAATTTATTTTAAAAAAATTATTTATTATTTTATTAATTTTCATTGTGTTTAAAGGCAAAATGTGAGTTTTCTTTTTTCTTCCATTCAATTTAAAATAAGTTACAAAAATAAGTAAAAATATTGATTAAATTAATAGAAGTTTGCAAAGCTCTTTTCAATCCATCTCTTTTTAATGTAAGAAAAAAAAAGCTTTTTTTAAGCAAGAGTTATAAAAATTTATTTTAATAATGATCTTGTAAGTTCAAGATTACCAGTGTTACGAAAATATAATTATTACAAAAATTAAAATATACTTTTATGAGATAGCTTTGTGATCGAACCTTCAATTATCTTGAGTACTAATTCTAGTCGTGATTTCATTATACGATTTTTTTTCATTTTTTCTTTTCATTTACTTAAGGTGAAAAATTGAGGCATCTGTTTCTGAAAACTTTTAAATAATTTATTCATGGTATTAACATCAAGGTCATGGCAACAGTTCATTCCGAGAACTGCTCTATCACGTGATCACGCCCTTTGTTTGAAGACAGCGGACGTGATTAATTAATTACTTAACTCGGCAACTCAGCTTAACAAACAAAGATGAGTTAATTGAGTTGAATGCCTTGATGCGAGGACTGCTTCAGAAGAACAGTGATGCAAGTAGAGTTGATGAAATTTTTTTTTTAAGACAGGGAAATCTTCAGCTCTGATAACGTTAGCACTCATCTTTGAAGATTTTTCAAAAACTAAGTACCGTAGAATAAGGCGTATAAGGTGCAACAAGTAATATAAAAAGATTTTTTAAGTCGATTTCTACTTTGAATGGATGAATAAAAAGTATTCTAATAACGCGATTGAAAATTTGCACAAGATATATATATATAAATAGGGAGAGAGTGAAATAATAGTAGGAATTGGAAAAAAGAGCATGATTTGGCTGCATGGTTGTAACAATGTACACTCGGTTTGGCTAGTTTAGCTGAAAAACTGGTTTTCGACTCCAACGTTTGTTATTGTTTTCACAGTTACATGGTTATAACAATGGTGACGAATCTAAGGTGGCGTCGAAAACCGATAATTAATTAACTGGTGATTAATGAATTAATATTTAGAAAAACTGTATTAACATCAAGTGTCACCCACTACAAGTTTAAAAAAATTTATTTGAACTTGATTGGATGAATAGAAAGTATTTTATTAACGATTAAAAATTTGAACAAGATATATATATATATATAGGGAGAGAGGGAATTGAATAGTGTAGGAATTGAAAAAATGAGGGCAAAATTTACGGGTACGCGTTAAACACCAAGTATAAAAATGAAAACTTCAAAAATAAAAAAAGAGATCAGCTTAAAAAAAAATCAGACCTCAGTCGCTCCCCGTTAGATATCTTTAAGTTCATGTCTTTAAAGTTCGTCGTTTTCTATTGAAGTAGAAAGGTGATGGATAAGCCGCTTATTAGTCAAATCAGTTAATTTAACGATAAAAAGGAAGATATAAATGCTTGTATATAATAAACATTGAAAAACACATTTATCAATGCATCATCAGTGTTTTTTCGTATATAATGCATTATTTGGTACTTATAAAATGCCAACATATAAAATGCCTCGCCAAGTTGGCAACCCTGATTTCGCATTTGTTGTTGTACTCGCTGAATTGACAACCATGGGCTTTGTTTCATAAAAATCCGCCAATACGGTTGCGATAATATGTTAAGTATCTATTATTATTATCTAATCTAACTTTAGTGCTTGTTTTTATTTTTTTCTTTAAGAAAAAATAAAAGTAAGGCAAATTGTACAACTTTTTATTATTTTAAATAGGGGGAAAATCCAAGTTTAGTTCACACTTTTGGCAACAAAGGGGGGGGGGGAGTGGTCTAATTGCGCCAACAGCTTGTATTTCTATGTTAGACTTCTACTAAACATGACAATAATAATTCGCCAAGTTGGTGATAAATAAAGGTATGTCCTGAAATAAGATCCATCCAAAACAAGTATTATTTATATTAGAAACACGTGCAAGATATCGAAAACAAGTTATGGTGACGAAAACGGTTAGTAAAATAAATTAAAATTCTACTAAATTACGAATTTTTAGAAGAAAATAGGTCATTGAAGAAAGGTTTTGGGTTATTTGACGGTATTCAATTTACTCATTCTATTAATCTGTTGCTATTTTTGGTGTATATATATTCATATATTCATTTTTACCTCTTAAATGAATAGAATTTCTATGTTTCTGCTTTCAAAGGCTAAAAATTACATATTAAATAGATTTCCATTTTACAAATCTATGAATTTGTTAAAAGCAGATTATAGAATTCAAATCCTAATTCTAAAATTTAAATAAATTTCATGTCAAGAAAACCTCTTTATAGCCATGAAAAAAATTCTTTTCTTAAAAAAAAAAGATACAATTTTTCTTTACGCTTTTACTATTATCTATAAACTTTAAAATGCTAAAATATTTGTGATATTTTTAATGTTAGTAAAAGGGTTGCAACTGCTGAATATGTTTATGGAAAACAGCTTTCTGCATTGTATTATAAAACATTCTTAAGTATTTATATAATGTATGGTTATTAAAAATGGTTTCAAGAACCTCGGGAAAAATTATTTGAGTATAATACAAATTTCCTCGATGAATTAGTTTTAAAAATATAATATTGATAAAATACAATGGAGGGGGGGGGGTTAAAATCTATTTCTCACAAATCGTTCCTATAAAGAAAATTACGATGCATAGCTATTAAAAAATTTTATAGTCCTTTTCATCTATGCTAAAGTATTTTTTTAAAGTAATTTTGCCGTTAAAGTTGTTTATATCTTGTAAAAATTAAGTTTTTCAACCAAAATATTTTTTTAAAACTGTAACCTGGATTTTTTAACTATTGAATACTTCAATAAATATGTTTTTAAAAAAGAACTTCCTGAAAATTTGCTTATATTATCCAGACAGAATCAATTTTGGTGAAGCACTTGTAATTGATTTTAAGAAAATAATTTAAAAACAGTACAAAAATTTATTTTCATTCATGCACACTTCGCGCGCGCACGTCTCCGGAATCATACACTCCTCCTGATAAACTCTACATGAATGTTATTTTGACATTAGATCCGAATTGTTAACAATTATTTTTAAAACATTATCCAAACATAATATAAAATAATAATTCAAAACATAGTTCAAAGCTTGGTGGTTAACCTTTATTTCAACTAAATAGTTACAAAAACTATCACGAATGTCAAAAAAATACTGGACCTTAGAAGGGAACAATATGTGCTTTCCTCTCTGTTTATATTAAGAGCATTTAATTTAATGAAGTAATTAAGTACTTATGTATCATCATCGCAACAATCGCCAACGTTTAATATAACTCGCCAAGGTGACAACCCCTAATTTCGCATGTGCTGTATGCGCTGAATTGGCAATCATCTGCTTCGTTTCATATAATGTCGCCAATAGGTTGCGATAATACGAAAGTACCAGCAATTATCTCTTAGAGATTAATCGTTGTTAAGAAATATAATAGTTTCAATCTGAAATATTAAAAATATTTCAAACAGTTATGAACAACGTTTTTCTTGAATTTAAAAGTGAATTTCATTATCGTTCTCTGTTCAAGTTAAAGAGTATAAAAAATATAAAAGATTTAAAGAAAAGAAAAGTTGAATTAAAGCATGGAGTGTGCTCCAAATTTTGAACTACTTATTATAAATATTCTTACTATATAATATCTGGATAAATACTGATAAGTCGCCAAAATTGTCTTCCTAAACTCGGTGAATCATTTTACTAAAAAGAGGATTAATTTTGAAATTTAATTTGAAAGTATTAATGCAATAATTCTTCTAATGCAACTATTTTTCCTTGTCTTAGTTAAAAACTAAATCAAACAAAAAATTTTTAAAAAATTGTGCAATTGAAACAAACATTTACATTGATTATTCAATAAACTTATTACCAATCGCTCTTCTTTAAAATTAAACTTTAAGCACCTAAATGTAACGCGAAATATACAGTGTTAATACTTACATCCAAGCATGCAATGGGCTAAATTCATATGACGTCATAATGACATCAATGCAATCACGTGTTTCAAACTAATCAGTTCAAAAACTCATGTGACGTCATGGTCACATGATAACTACAATCACGTGTTTCAAACCAATCATGTGCCGAGAAATTCATGTGATGTCATAATTACATGACTGCAATCATGTGTTTTCAGCCAATCAGTTCATAAATTCATGTGACATCATGGTCAAGGGAAAAATACAGTCACGTGTTTCCAGTCAATCAATTCACGTGCTTTGTTGTTGCCAACTTTTGCTTTTTACGGTAACTTTCATTTGAAAAGTACACATTTTTCAACAAAAATAACTCACATAGGAAAATCAAAATAAACTTAAATTAAAAATGCACATGTAATATAAGAGTTTTATCTTTAGTTTTGAATTTTTTAATGCGTAAACATCTTTACCAAAAACTTTATCAAATAAAATTTTTTTCAATATTTTGAAAGAACTTAAGTTTAACGTCAGTTCTGATTTCAATAACGAACACGAGTTTGCTTTTATCATTAGATCATTGTGAATTTAGCAAAATTATCGAGCAAAACTTTTAAAATTTAAGATGATAAAAGAGCAGACAAGATCTCAATTCTAGAGACATGTAAAAATGGATTCTAAAATAAAATATAACTCAGCAGTAGCGCTCATAAAAAATTTTCAAGGGGGGAGTCCATGATCGAAAGTCCCCCAACTCGTATCATACCTCAAGACAACACCAATTGATTCTTCTAATTTTGTTAACAAACAAGATATCTATCATTGGCATGGCCAAGTAATTTTAGCGCGTTTTTCACATGTATTTTAAGTAAAATCAGAGCCTTTTATACTTGTTTTCTGAACATCTTTTGTGAAGATTTCCTCATTTTTGTGAAGATTTCCTCCAAAATGCAGGTAGATTTTTTGAAAAAAAAACTTTTTGCAAACAATAAATTTACTAGGTAAAATTTGAGAAAATTTTGTTATAAACTAGCGAAATTCAGGAAAATTTGTAGGAGAATTCGGGAAAACTATGGGAAAATTTAAATATGATTTGGCTTATCTAGGGCACAAATGCGACCCAATGCCGAAAACCTGAGGTCAATTGGTTGCTTATTGGCTGAGAAAAAGGTACGACAAAATATGGAACGAAGACGAAGACGAAATTTGCGTCCTAATAGCGCTTGTCTTCCACTACGTGAAAAGCGCACTAAAAACAGCAAAAATAAATTATTGAATTAAAAATTGCCATTAATTAATAAAATAAATTGTTTTTACAAGTAAATTAAATTTTACGTTACATAGAAATAGGAGTATCATCAATCGAAAAAATACTCAAGAGCTTTGGGAGTGTCCAAACCCCCAGGTCACCCCCCCCCTTGTGTGCGCCACTGTAATTCAGATATTTTTTAATACAATTTTAGGAAAACATTGACAGCTGCATTGCATTATCCATTACACACAGTTATTAATTTCAGTTAATCTTTCAAAATAACAAAAAAGTAAGAGATGTAACTCCCTAATTTTTTTATCTGTATTCAAAACGGGAAAAACATATCCGTTTCTTCAAAGCTACCATGAAAATTTCAGCCTTAAGCAAAATCTCTTTTAAATTTGCAAAATGTATATATTTCGCAACCCAAAACCTGCAACAGATTCATTTGACTTAAACCACTCTGCCCGCTAGGGGGCTCAGATTATGTAAAACAACTCATTGTCTTTAAAACTGAACATCCAACATGTAGGGTGTTGTCTTAATCATGTTTTTGACACATGATGAATTAAGGCCGTTCTACCACGCTTTCCTGCGTATTATGTCAGCGCGATTTATTGCAGGTATGGTTTGCTAAAATAAATAGCTCCAGGTAAGTATGTCGACATGTATGAATTAGTTATTAAGCTTATGGCAACGGGGATGAGATTAAAACAGGGTTGGGTTTCGTGATTATGCAATATATAAGTGAAGGACTGGAATTTTCAGGGTTCTATTGAAGCAATTAACTATCGCCTGTATTTAAATATTATGAACATACCACCGCGTGTATACCTACCTAGTTTTCTTTGGCATGGAGGATGAATATTCATTTTAAGTGGAATTGATTTGAATATTCATTGTATAGGGTGTATTGGAGTGTATTTTTATTTATGTAAAAATTCAATTCTGTTGAAAGCATGGAATGGGTCTTTTTTAGTTATGAATATTATGCAATGATGTGATGTATTTGTAATTTGGAAGAAATGCGGAGTTAAATCTCTGTGGGTCAAAATGTCAAAAATAATGTTTTTAAATGACCGTTGGTGTTTTGAAAGAAAGGATGTTATTTATTGCTGTATTCTGTATAAATTTTTCTGGCGTTTTCTTTTATGGTTAATCTGATAACTTAATTTGATGAGAAATGTAGTAATACAGAAAAGAGTGTTATATTTCTTATTATAAATCATAGAAAATGAACATATGTAAAAATGCTTCAGATTACAGTAGCCATTGCGTGTGTATGTCTAGAGTTTATCTTTTTCTTGTGATCGTACTTAAAGTTTGTATTTGCGTAATTTTAAAGAATATAGAATACAATTTCGGAGAGCATTTTTTTCAGGTAGAAAAATTCTCTGACGTCACTTTAATATTCTTATGTTGTTATCTTAAGAACAGTGGTGTATTTTATTATAACTTTTCAATCGGAATTATTTCTTTTTACCCCCTTAATACAAGGGTGGGCCCATAGTGACCCGCAAAGAGTTTTTTTGTGGCCTACTTAAAAGAGTCAGAAAATCAAATACGGGGAAAATATTTTCTACATATTTTTGGGTGACATATATTTATGAGCAAAATTTTCTTACGCAGTGCCGGTTTATCCACTGGATGCTTAGGTCGGGTACTCAGGGGCCCAGGGCCTGGAGGAGCCCAGAAAGGCCGGACTTAACATTTTCTAGTCATAAATTTCGATCCCACATTGCCAAAGGGGCCTGTAGATCTTCTACGCCCAGGGCTCGAAATGAGCTTAAATTGGCACTGTTCTTACATAATCATCAAGAAGAATAAATATAGATCAGCGTTTCTCAAACTGTGAGGCACGCCCCCATGGGGTCGGGATAACAATACGAGGGGGGCGGGCATCTCGAAAAGTCGAAAATAAAATATTATTTAAAAATATTGTTAATTTTTACTGAAATGAATCAATTCAAAATACATTCTGACATTATAAAAAATAAAATGCACATTTACACTCATATAATACACTTATATAAATGTATCAGTACTGAATAATGTATTTGATAATCAATTTAACAATACTAAGTTAAGAACAAGTTTAATAATTACCACTGACCCCCATGGGCTGTTATATATATAAAATTATATCGAAAATTTAATACTTGTCTTTACTTGTACAGTTTATAGTTAAAGTCATATTGTAGCTTTAGCATCAAAATACATTATTATTGAATTCAATACATTGTTATTGTATGGAGGGAGGCGCGATACAAATTATGGCTGAAAATGGGGTCGCAAATGTTGAAAGTTTGAGAAGCACTGATATAGATGCAAGTTGGTTGACATTAACTTGTAGACTGTGATGAACATTTCAACAAGAAATCTCCCTCCTGATTTAAAAAAAAATGTAGGAAAATATGATAGAATGCTTTTGTCCTATTAAACTGATTCTAAAATTAAATTTGCTTGGCAGCAGTGGGTGACGTAAAATTAGCACAATAAATAAATTGAATAAAACTGCTACTATTTTGTTTAACGTATTTGTTTTTTTTTATGGCATACTTTAAGCCTTTCCCTGAAATGTAAAGTTAACTAATGAATGTTATTATTTTAAGCTGAGATGCGGCCTTCCGGTATCTTTCGCTTCCCCTCGAGCCAAAATAAATGTACGTACTAAATGAACATTCACTTTTAGGGACGTCTTTAGGTATAGACCAACTGATCCCTGGCCCAGGGCCTCACCACAAGGGGGGCATCGTCACATTCGTCTTAATTAGAACATGATTCGAATAACTTTAACAATCAAATGTTATTTTTCGTCGTCTTATCCGAAAAACTAGGAATTTCGAACGATATATCAACTGGCTACATGTGATGACCGTGGTCCATGTATAGGCCTAGGCGTGCCATCATACACACCCTCATTATTTATTCAGTCAAAAGGCGGTAGTCGGTTGAGCCGGTCAGTGCGATTGTAAGTCACGCACATTTATTATTAGGGTCTACTTTTGCGTAGGGGCCAGGGCCTCAATACTTCTTAAGACGCCCTTGTTCCCTTTACAAAATACTTATAACAAAAATAATACTTATTAACAAAATATTTTTAAATTTTAAAGATGTTCTATTATAAATAGATGTATGAACTACAACACTAAGAATCATGATGAGGTAATGTTTGAAAATGTATTTCAAGTTTAGTTCAAACTCTTACTTTTGCCGAAAACAACCTTAGTAAACTTTGTCTTTATTCATTGAAACTTAACTACAGTCAGACCCCGATTTAACGAATTCATCGGGACCGAACATTTTGTTCGTTAGATCGGGGTTTAAAAAAATACAGGTTTTTTTTATTTTTTTTATTTTTTCATTTATCTTTTGGAAATTCTATAATTAGAAACTACATAAAAAAAATCCCCGGTGAGAAATTTTGCCTTTTTATTCAACAGCCATTAGGGAATTATTTCCTGTTCTATTGAAGACTCATACGATAGGGTACATTCATGACTTATTTGCACCTGTTAAATCTAATAACGCTCTGTACCCTTGGGCGTTAAAATTTGATTCTTGCAAGAATTTTTCTTTTCTTGACTAAAAGGATGTCATTTGGAAAAAAATCAATTTGTTTTCATACAAACTAATAAAACAATTTTTTCAGCTGTTGAAATAATTCATCAATTCGGGGTTTATTATTCGTTAAATAGGGCCTTTTGCCTAATTATTTAGTCGGGAGAAGAGAACAATTCGTTAAATCACGAAATTCGTTAAATAGGGGTTCGTTAAATCGAGCCCCATTGTACTTTTTTTTTTTTTTTTTTGGAAGGTAAAATGAGGCCAAGAGCATTCCGCATGTATGGAAAAATGGGGGAAACAAACAAAAAGTTATTGCTGAAAAAATAAAGTACTGTAAATATGTACTTAAAAATACAATACAATAAGGGTAATACACAACACGAATTCATGTTGCTCATATTAGGATATGTTTTTTGCTAAAAATAGTCTTGCCTGATTCCACTTCTTCACTATTCTCTGAAAATGATCCTGAGATAATAGTTTATTTTCAATAACCTCAAACTTAAAAATTTTTTCTTAACTCTGATTTACATTTTTTTTCTTAACATATTCTTTTGATTTTATTGAGTATCAGGAACAAAAAACAGTAAAAAAACAATCAATTGAATAAATAATTAGCATTATTAATAAAATGAATTATGTTTAATAAAATTAGAATTCTTAAATTTGTAGTAGCACACAATGGGAGAGGGGATCCCCACCCCCCTGGTTCTCGACATTGTGTGCACCACTGAATATAGCTTCTGGAAGTCATACTATTGTTAAATCAATATAGCTATTGATAGTTATAGATATTGTAAAATTCAAGTATTGCTAAAAATATTAATGGTTATAATTAATTTTTATTTATAACTATAGCATTAAAAAAGCAGATTTACTTAACACCCAGAATTTAAAGTCTTAAAAATATAGTTTGGCTTGATCTATATAAGGAAAAGAATTTAGCATTTTTTTATCCGGAATTCCTAATTTTGTACACATGTATTGTAATATTATTCCTAATTTAGAATCGAAAGACAATATTTCTTCAAAATAAAATTTAGAAATAATTCCAATCAGTGAAAAAATGATTTCAAGTCTAGACTATTCATTTAAATCCAGTTTATAAATGTAATTGTGTCAACTCACAGCCATATATATTGCAAAATAAATGTATATTCAACATTTAACAACGTGTTAATTCTTCTATGCTTATTGGAAGAAAATTCCCTACCCGACATAAGCTTCTTTCCGGCAATTTCCTTTTTGTTAGGCCTATATTAATCACCATCCAATATGATATTTGCTGTCGAAGCTCAATATGTTATACATTACCAGCCATAACTCTCTCGGTGGAAGCTCATTAATTTTCCCTTATCCGTTATGTATTCGGTCTTAGTGATGGGTATGGAAAGGCCTTTACGTATTAGTAGAGAAGATGGGATACTGAGTCACTGGAGGACGCCATTTCTGGTCATCGTGGGTGTTGAAATGTTCTCGAAATTCTAATGATTTATAGTAATGGGAAACAAAAAATCTTTGATAAGGAGAAAAATTAAAAATATTTTTGAATGCAAATAATAATAAATTTTTATGTTATATAATAATTATAATAATAATAAAATTATAAATACAGTAGAATACGTTTAACACAAAAACGCTTAAGACGAAACATCGGTTAACACGAAATAATACAACGGTTTTGACATACTACTATATATTTTTCTCTTAACACCAAATGGAAATCGTAAAACACAAAGCGATTTTCCTTCTGGGAATGAACAAAATACGGAAAATACCAGCCGTGAAAGCTAGATTTCAGTGAGGATGGGAAGTGAAAGAGAGGTCGATACACATGTTTTCTAGGAAAGAGGATAGATTGGCTTGGAATACATTCGGAATAGCCTGTGACACGAGCCAATTTTGTTTATTTAATCTATTTTCACCCTCCATTCATACAATCGCCACACAAAAACATCTATTCTCTTATCAACTGGCTTTGAATTCCAGCGACGAGTGCATCGGAGTGTGAGTAAGAATCAGTCAGTTTGGCTCGTATTATTTTTTCTGTTTTAGAAGAATTTTTTTGCGCGCACAATGGCAAAGAGCTTCGGAGGTAAGCAAACTGCTATTTCGCTTAAAATGAAGATATAGCTGCTTAAGGATGTTGATCAAAAATAGAAGAAAATGGAAACCTATAAGGATTTTGGAATTGCTAACTCTGCTGCATCAACAATAATTATAAAAAGGGAGCAAATTACATAAATGTGTTTGAACGAATTTTATTAAATATATACAAATATACATATCTATGTAAATAAATGTACTCTAATAATTTTTTTGAATATATATATATATATATATATATATATATATACATACGCTTATAGTTAATACTTGTACAATAGACTTTTCCCTCATTTTTTATAGTTGTGTTTCTTGAAATCTGGTTTAAATCTTCTAGCTTTGGTTAGAGATATAATTTTGTATTATCAATTTTAGTATTCTAAAAAATGATTATTTTAGTATCGGTATTTAAAAAAGTAGTTACTATGTATATTATTAGTTAGTATGTATATTTTTTTCATTTTATGTTACTATATATATATATAATATATATATATATATATAATATATATAATATATAGATAATATATAATATATAATATATATATATATAATATATATATAATATATATATATATAATATATATATATTGCGAATTTTTTTGTACAGCGATTTTTTTTCCTGGAACCAAGAATATATTACGATTTTTTTTCCATAAAATAACCTCTCTATAGCGAAATGCATTTTCTATATAAAGAAATTTTCTTCTTGAGATTAAATTTTTTTCTACTATTTTTAAAGTATTTTTGAGCATTACAAGTGATTCTCTCTTAACACATCTTATGGTGGTCAAAAATCTTGAACAGGTTTTATAATGTGCATAACTCGCAGAGAGCAACAGAATTCTGGACGTTTCATTCAAGAAGTACAACCTTTAACCCCCATTGTCCAGTTCACTAGAAATATCTTCGGTATCCCTTTTCATCCTCAGTGGAGTTGTCTCGTGTTCCCATGTCCTTGAACTAGTCTCCATTCATTTGTAGTCTTGATCAGTCGTATTGGTAACTTCGTTTCTTGTAGCTCGAAAATGTCTAAACCTGAGTGCTTGAGCATCAAAGAAAAAAATTTAATTCTTCAGGAAGTGGATAAAGGCGTCAAGAAAAAGGATAGTGCTTTAAAATTTGGTATTCCTCCAAACAGCTTATCAACTATTATAAAAAAAAATCGAGACAAGCTACAAATTTATGATTCATCGAATTCTTGTTCAAAACGTTTTTGGACATGTTTCTATGAAGATGTCGACAAAGTAGTTTTGAAGTGGATACACAAAATGTGAGATAAAAATGTGTCGATCTCTATGCCATTCGTGTAATAGAGAAATTTCTTCAATTTGTGAAAACATTGGGATACGATCAATTTTTCTAAAACGGTATTTAATTTCCGGAGACACCTCGAAGTAGGCATCTAAAAAAATATTTGATTTGATTTTATAAAGAAATTTACACGTACTTAAAACTCTGAGGACAAAAACAGAATAATAGAAAAAAAATTATTATTAATTTTATAATAATTAATTCTTTTCAATCAAAATTTATTAGTTATTTTTAATAAAATATTAATAAATAATTATTTGTTTTTTATTAATTTTCCAATAGAATACTTTCTACGATGATATTTTATTATTGCGAATCAAACTCAATGACATTTAAAAATAAATTACATTCTGTTGACTGATAAAATTTAATGGTTGTTAAAAGTAATTAAAAACTCATAATTAAGATTCTAAGATTGGAAAGTTTTTTAGTTTATTTTGAAATTTTAAACACATTGTGTAATCATTGAATGTATTTAATAACCGAATTATTTTAACTTAATATTAACTAGGATAGTTTTATATCATTATTAAATATTATTGTTTTTTAAGTATTTTTTATTCAATATTCTGCAAGATGCTAATGTTTTTAATTGCATTAAAACAGACATAATCATCTATATATATATATACAAAAAAATCAAATGTAAGGTTCTATGAAGGCTATGTTTTAGAAATGGTATTTAATTTTAATTTGCTATCTTTTAATTTTAGATGATGTTGAACAAAAAATGGATGCATCTGTGTGAAAATGTTTACAAATTAAATCAGTAAATAAATTTTAAATAAATTGATCAAATGTAAAAATGCAAAGGAATGCAAAATAAATTGGAAAGATTTTAAATTACATTCAAAAACAAACATTCCAAAAACCAAATGCATTTATTAATTTCCGAATCCCAATTCCGAATTCGAAAAAAAAATTAATCAACTGATAAAATGCTATATAAATCATATTCAGAATTAAAAAAAAAAAGAATATTCTAATAAACTCCTGATTAATTTTTATTCCATTATCAAGCACAAATATCCAGCAGACGATCCTATAAATGGCGCTTTGAGTCTGCATCGTTTCCCGCCATTTTTATTAATCGAATCTGAACGGAATGAAAAGCAATCACGTTGCCATCAGGCGCAAACAAATACCTTATACCGAGGCGTAGAACTTCCGTTCCTCCAATTTGTTATTTATTAACGTCTTATAAGAGGCGATTACCGCTTCTTTCCCTGCTCGAGATTATGTTTTATTCAAGGTAATAATAGCGAGAGATATTTTTAGTTTTGGGCTATTAGAGCGAAGTAATAATCGCACCAAGTCGTTATGCTTCGAAAAAAAAATCGCGCGAATAAATAAAACTGTTTGCTCTAACCTTCGAACCAATAAATGGATTATTGAAAACGGTGCTTACGGGGTATTATAAGGTCTTTAAATGTAGTTTTATTCAATCATTACATACCGAGTTCCCTCTTAATACTTGTTTTAATCTGTTATTAAGTATTGAGTTCTTTTTTTATTGAGTGTGTTATCAATTGAGGGAAATTACGTAGCGATGGTGTTTTTTATTATATTTTTAAGACGTTTTATTCGTTTTTCCTTCTCGGTGCGTCGATTTTCAATATTCTTAGAGAACTCCGGGTAAGAATATTTTTAATTATTCTTAAAAGGGATTATATGTTACTTTCCATTGCATAAAAAATGGGGGGAAAATGCATATTTATTTTATTGTTAAGAGTTTTATTCTATGCATTTCTTTGCAGAATTCTATGAAATATGTTTGTGTATTATTGAATTCAATGAGATGTGTACATCTGCATTCCATGATTAATGCAAGTTTGTTTGTTTTATTATCAAAATAAAGTTTGCTTTTTTGTATATCTTAACATTGCTAGTGTAAAATAACTTTTAGTTGTAACTTTGTAAATTATTAGTTTTTAAGAAAGTATTTTAATGTTATTTTATTTAATATAAACTTTTTTTAAAATTCTTTGTTCTCTTTTCTGTTCAATATAAATACACTCAGTTATATGGACATTTAGATAGCATTACTCTTTTTAAAAAGCTTTTTCAAACACTACTTTTTATAACTTACTTAATTCTACTTAAAATTTGATATGCATTACTAAAATGCTATTGTACACGGCAAAATATTTTTTACAAATTTGATATTTTTTTACTGATGATTTATTAAATTATAATTATCGAAAAGTTCTGAGTAATACTGAAGGGTTTGAATGCTTCATTATTTTATTACGTTATTTAAATATATATATATGTATATACAGTCGGACTTCTATTTAACGAAATTTATAAATCCCGAAAACAGTTAGTAGTATGGAAAATTCATTAGATATTCGTCTCTTAATGTACTTTAAAACAAATTTTAAATTCATTAACACTATAACTATATTATTTAAGATAGTAATTATTCACACCATTTCGCAAATTAATATATATTTATCTTATAAATCTTACCCAACAAAAAGAAATCTGCAAGGAAAACAAGAAAAAAGATACTGTCTAGGAATGCACTGTATTTCCAACTTTAAAAAATAGTTCTATGTTAAAATTAAGTAATTTTAATGTCATTCTAATTTCTATGCCCAATTCTATTTCCCAATTCCAATTTAATGCCTAGTTCTAATTTCTAAGCCCGCATGTAATTTCAACTGTACATTATTTTATAACCAGTAATTTAAAGCATATATTACCACATGTATCCTTAAATTTAACTACTGGTAAAATCTGTTAATTTTTTTGGAGTTTTTTATTTGAAAAATTCCGGCACTTTTATTGCTCTAGGTAAGTTAGGCACCTGGTAAAACCAGTCAAGACCATGGATCACCATATAATGTGTTAAAAGAGAGAATAATTTGAAATGTCCAGAAATGTTTTTAAAATAGGGAGAAAAAAAAACTGAATCACAAGAGAAAAGGTTAGTTGAATAGAAAATGCACTTCGCTATTTGTAGGCTATTTTACGAAGAAAATAACAGAATGTACTTGGTTCTAGGAAAAAGTTCGCAAAATTGAAAAAATCGCTAAATAGAAGTTCGTATCCAACAATATATATATATATAACATAAAATGAAAGAAATACATGCATATAAAATTGATAATACAAAATAATATCACTAACAAAGCTAGAAGATTTAAACCAGATTTAAAGAAACGATTAATTAGATTAATTTAACTGAACTTCCATTTTAAGTTAGATATTCATAGATATGAGTTTCAAATGTATTCATTACAACTCAATAACAGAAAAAAAAGTTTTGTTATTACAAAAATTTTTAAAAATTAAATTATTTATATTAGATTCACAGATATAAACTATCCCTTATTCAGTGTTTGTATCTTGAAAGTAATAATCTATTTATCATGATAGGTATATTTAAACGATAAATATATGATAAAATTAATTGATTAATTTGTTTATGTAAACCCATTTTAAATATGGAAAAATAAATCATCGATGATTAGTTCCTATTTGAAAGTTATATTCGTTTCATATTCATGAGACATTGGGCTGATTTTTTTAAAACTTAATCTCTATGCTTACACATCGGATAATTTTTATATTGAAAACTACTTAAATTGCTCTCCTGCATCATTAATAATGAAATATTTAAAAATAATTATCAAAAGATTATTATCTTCAAATAATGAGTTTCCGTCCTTTCGTTGTAGAGGGTTATTTGAATTATTACTGAGTTAATATATCATGAATATCCAGATAAAAACTGTTCATCCACATCACGTGTAAAAATAACTTGGTTATTTCATTATGCATTCCTCAGTTTAAAAAATTACCTAATTTCGAGCCATCAAACTTTAAATTATTTATTTTAAAGACTTATCATAGGTAAATATTCGTTATAATTCCTGACATTTTACTTGGGGGTTTAAATTTAGAGTGAAAATTATTTAACACGAAGCTGTGGGAACTGAAGTATTTTTTCGCGTTGAAAAAAATTAAGTGTTACAGGATTTGCAAAAAAGAAACATATATTCAACAAAATTAAGTTTACTAGAGTACATTCGATTTACATAGATATGTATATATGCATGTATTTATTAAAACCAATGAAACAAAAATACTCAGAAGAACATAATGAAATCAAATACAAAATGTTCAAGTTTTTTTTTTTTTCTTATATAAAAATTGAGTCCTTGGAAAAGAATTAAAAATTTTGTTTTTGTATTGTCTTGTTTAGCATAAAATTGTCAGCAAATTGTTTGATGTCATCTATTTTGTTATTTATTTCAGTATCGGAATGTGCATCTTAATAATTGAACGCAGTGCCGGTTTATTCATTGGGCGCTTGGGGTAGGCTCCCAGGGCCCAGGGGCCCGGAAAAGCTGGACAACTAGATTTTCTGGTTATAAATTTTGTTTCGCTAGTTCTAAGGGGGTCTGTAGATCTTTTGTGCCCAGGGCCCGAAATGAACTTAAATCGGCACTGATTGCGCATATTTTACATAATGTTCCTAATTTCTGATGACATGGGAACAATAGCTACATTAATCATTTCATTTTCTTCATTGGAATTTACATCAATGATAGTTTTTGAAAAAACTCCAAAATGTCCTTGCTGCCAGAATTGGTGATATACACTCATTATCATTATCTACTGCAACGAATTATTCCAATGATACAGTAGGACAGTCCAATAATATAGACATTTTCTCAAACTTTGGCTGTTGTTTTTCATGTTTTGTTCATTCCCAGAAGGGAAATCTTTTCGCGTTAAGCGATTTTCGTTTTGTGCTAAGGAGAAAATGTTTTTGGAAAATACATAGTAGTTCGACAGGATTGTTTTATTATTTTGTGTTAACCAAAATTTCGTATTACGCGTTTTCACGCAAAACGTATTTTACTGTATTTTATTCAAGACATTTTTCGTGTAATGTTACTTTTCTTGATCGGATTTTTTTATTTTATCTTTTTGAATTTACCGTTTAAAGAAAAGCATTTTTATTGCTAATAATTAATATATATTCTATCTCGAATTCGAAAATGTGAAATATTGTAAGAAGTAAGCAGATTTATGCTTGTCTTACTGGCGGTGATACCATTCAAATATCACCAGGTATTCCCTAAAGTTTTCTCTCTATATATAAAGAAAGTTTTCCATGATATTATAATAAATTTATTACGTACTATCGCAACAATGCCAAAGTTCAAGCTAATTCGCCTTGTTGGCAACCTGATTTCGCGTGTGTCATACGCCCTGAATTGGCATCCCTGTGCTTCGTTTTATATAATATCGCCAACACGGTTGCGATAGTACATTATTGTAAGTTGTCATAGAAAAATATCACAACGATTGTCTGGAATGGAATCGTTGTGTGAGAAGAAAGGCGTTGTCTCATACAAAAACTTATTAACAATCAACTTGACTCAACAATACTCAACTTTCCATCTGTAAAATTATGTTCTAACTCCCCACAATACAAAACAACTCATATCTTATTATAATATTTCCTTTTGCCAGAATCAATCTATTTCTTCCGATGTATAAGATACATTTCATGTTTTTTCTCTTATACTGCAATGCTAAATGGGTTTTTCAAATTATATGTTAAGGGCAAAAAATTACGTATTTATATGCAATGTCTCACATTTTTACGCGGCCGCGGTAGCCGAGTGGTCTAGGCATCGGATCGTGGCTAGCATGTCATGAGTTAGATCCCATACCACTGAAGACCCACCGTGTAGGGGAGTGATGCACGTAAAATCTGTCGAGAGCTCAAACGTCCTCCCGTTGGTGTGGTGTGGTAGTTAGGAGAAGGGTGTGCCAGCTCAGGTGTCGTCCGCGTCACTTGACCATGGTTCAAAATGACGCGGACCGTCCCCAAAAGCCCTCGTGTAGCTGAACAGTGGGACGTTAATATGCACTCACTCAGTCTCACATTTTAAACGTAATGTATAAAACATTGAAATCTGTATAGCGATTTCGCAAATTTATTTGAGAATTTAGACATTTTTCAACTGGAAAAATTGTTCCTAGATGGGCAAGCTTATTAGAATCACTCTCGTAAAGGCTCAATGTAGTAAAATTAGTTTTATAATAATGTTATTAAGCATGCATTTTCTTAAATAATTTTATTGATTGCTTGTTTATTTGTATCGCTCTCAAAAGCTGCATGCGGGCGACGGATTCGTATTTTTGAACGGTAATCGAATGATTAAATCAGTATCTGATCTGTTAACTTACTCTCCTAACTTCCACATCAAGGCAAGGCGAATGTAGCGCATGTTCTCACGCGTTTTCAACTAACCTATAGGGAAATCTTTTTCACTGATCGCTTGATTTGAGAACCTCGCCTTGTGACTCGCCGTTCTATGAAGAATAAAGATTGCTGTTTAAAGAGATCTGAAGAACTGGAGGATGATGAGGTTGTAATGATAAGGATGAGGAGTTTAAGATTGTAACGTGTAACAATAGTAAACATTGCGAATTCATGTGCTGTTTTGATTAAAATATTTGCGAGTTTCGCAGAGCTACATCCAAATCGTCAAAGTCGAGGGGGGCGGGCAATAATTTTGCGGCCTGCGAGATTCTTTACAAAAAAAAAAGGATTATTTTATGCAATATTTTTGTTTTTATGTCGTGTTTTGTAACGAATAAATCCAATAATTGTTTCTATTTTATCACATTGCTTCGGTTTTTAAAGATACTTAGAAGTGGGCTGTATTGCACTGCAGCATCCCGCTTGTGTGCGATTCCTGTTACTTTTTTTTCAACTTCCACCTGCAAATCGTTCTTTTCGAAAACGAAATGTATCAGACATAAATCGCGCTCAAACTTATCGACCGAAAACCTGCAACATCAATTACTATGTGCAAATAGAAGCATTGAGATCGACTTGCAAAAACTAAGTGAAAGAATGGAGAAACACATTTTATTACTTAAATAAATTAAACATTATTTGATCATTGCATTATAATTGCTATATTATCTATGTCTGTATACATGAAAAATAATAAAAATGTTGTTGTTTCTAATGCCACCTGTCCGACGGTGTCAGATCGAGGCCCACGAAATTCATCGTGGCAAGGAGCGAGGTGTACGCCTGTCGTTAGCTTTTAGCTTTGAGCACCATGCAAGTGAAAGAACGATTTAACTCGGTTCATACACGATAGATGGCGACACCACCTATCTCCGCCACCACAATTTAAGGCATGGAACTAGAGGGGCGGGAAATATTCTCCAGCTCCCTGCACCTGTGGTTTATGCTGCGACTGACCATAAGACTTTCGGACCCAATTAATTTTACGAGCATGTACTCCGTGTGTATTCGGAGGATATTTGGTGGCATCGGGCATCGAAACCAGACCTTCCGGTCTGGAGTCCGATGCTCTAACCACTAGGCTACTCGCAGCCATAATGAAAATAATAGTAATAGATTATTCTGTTTTAAATTTTCACTCGAATAAATGTTTGTAATTAAGTTCAAATCTAATATATAAAAGATATATATTTTTATATGCGGACCGAGGGATACAACCCATTTATAGTCATTCATCATAATGATAAACAAATACACAAATCATATTTCATTAACACACACACACACACAAACCGTTTTTTTTATAATCAAAGCAATATACAGCGAGTTAAATATACCCGACCCTTCTCAACTAAAATTTCGACATTGATTCCGCCATTTATTACCCTCAAAAAATGCTTAGGAACTGAAGAGGAGTTGATTTGGGGAGGATTTTCCCCCGTTCAGCGACGGGGCGTGAGCGCCACACACAAAAAAAAGAAGTTAACAGGACCCAATTCGTTCTGGTAGGGTCCGAGATTTTCCTTTCTGTGACCGCAGGCGAATCGTTCAATTAAGCCGTCACCGTCCACGAAAACTGATGAATGAGACCCCCACGTTCCCTCGGGGGCTCACATGGGTACCACCCATAAGTGTCAGGCCTGTTTGCTCATACTTCCATTATCATTTAATTACTGACTTTCAGCGAACTCAGTCCTGATGAAGATATCGTGATCTTAATCAGGCGTTTCGTTTTTCTTTTGTTTAGTTTCTTTTTTTCTTCTTTTTTCAGGAGGTAATGGTTTTTTGACTTTACGGCTCGGTTAATGAATCTGTAGCGTGTTCTGTTGCCCGTTTCGCGCGCTGTGTTGTTTGTGTGGAGGGTTTAAGTGTCGATGTGTGATAATCGCGTTGATTAGGGGGTGTAAGAAATAGTTGTGGAGCAAGATCGCAGCAGATTTATCGTATGCATGAAATGGGACTATTATTTCAGGGTTGTTGATAACAATGGAAGAGTTCAAGATCGATTAGCAATTCTGAAAAGAAAAAAAAAATTCTTAAAATAAAAAGAAAATGGTTTAAAAATATGAAGGTTGTCAACAACTCAACTCCTTCTACTCTATGCATTGTATAATGAAATCTTATCGTTTTTTTGCACAGTAGTGATCCAAATATTAAAGTCCAATGAAATTGTTGAGATTTTAACTAAAATTGTAGAGTGTTAGACGTTAAAGATTAAATTTCATGTGGTAAAAATAATTTAACTAACGTAACGTATTAACAAGTTTTCTTCGCGAAGTTTTAGAAGTTATTTTAGAAAAAAGCATTAGTGGATTCTTTCTGTACGATATTAAAATTTAAAGATTAATTAATCAATTAAAAATGGATGACTGAAAAATCTAAGGAATATGAAATACATTTCTCTATTTTCTTCTAAATTAATAAAAAAAAATTTTAAAAAAGACAGACACATAAATTAACTATTTTTTATTTTGAATTAATGAAGAGGAAGTTAAATAGTTAAAATTCCGAATAGTATACATATATATGATTTTTTTAGAGAAGGAAGATGTAATTTAAATGTAAGTATTAGAAATTTTAAATAATTAATATGTTGTATGAAAACTCTAATTCCATACGTAATACTTGCATTATACAGAAGCGCGCGCGCACATACACCCATACATTTTTTTATGTAATAACATTATATTAAAGTTATTTATACAATAAGGTTACGCACATTTATTAAATTATTTATTGGGTGATTCTTTGTTAGGTGAGATGTAAAAATCTGAATTATCCTTATTAAGTTTTCTGTTTTAATGTATATGCTCCAATTGTTAAATTTTGAAAATGACCCATATAAAAACTTAAGTTCCTTAATTTATTAGAATTTATACTTATATTTAAACAAATGAAAGTAAAAAAGTATTTAAATGAATGAAAAATATTTAAAAGAAAACAATATGCATCAACTGAATGAATAAAATGATGATATTTTGCGTACAAAACCATTTAAATTAATGCAGAGAAACACACTACCATTGGAAAATGGAAATTATACATTATACTATCTATTAAATAACTTTATAAATAATTTAAACATGACACAAAAATACTATTCATATTTTGCTAGATACAAAAGGGGGAAATTGCTGTTTTATTTACACAAACTGAATTACTTTAATTAAAGTAGGATTAATTTAAAAATATAAACTCCCCACCCCCCCAATATATGAAAGATCTACAAAATGACCAAGAAATGATTTATTGTGTAATTAGTTATCAACGGGAATATAAAGAAATATCAGCATTTACACATCTATTTTAAAGCAATTCAAAAGCTTTCAAATAAACATCAATAATGATTTTCTTGTTCCTTTTTAGAATATTTGTATCATAGTTTGCTTAAAATAATTTCGCCGAAGAAATGCATAGCCTTTTGTTAGTGAAATTTCGAATCACATTCTAGTAATAGTGGTTTTAATATAATCAACTTATATATGTTATAGTTGTTTTTATTCTGCATCTGTTTTTCCTAATCTTCCGTTAAAAAAATTCGATTAAAGCATATTTGATTCAAATTTCTGAAATTTAACTTGCATTAATATTTTGTTCAATATCCTCAATTTGATAATTTTTTTCCCAATATCATATATTTTTTTTTTCGGTTTAAGATTGCCAAAATTTCCGATTTTTTAATACTCTTGAAAATTGTTTATTGGTATTAGAATAGTAGTAAGAAAAACGCCATGATACTGATTTCAGTTATTTTGAAACAATACTATTGAATACTCTAATGCATCTATTTAAAACATCATTTTGTAGAATAACTATAATAGATATTTTCTTTTTAATAAGGATCAGAACATTTTTCACAGAAACTAACGTATAAAAAAATTTAAAAATCTGAATTTTTTTTTTCTTAAAATGTTTTAGGGATAATTTTTTAAAGCTAAGATGATGCGTTAAAATAATATAAAGGCGGAGCACTAGCTGATTTTTCCCCTCTACATTCGTTCTCTAGTTTCGACATTTTTTCCCCTTCTTTTTATGAATATATCAGAAAATTTTGTTTAAACATTCTCAATTACCTCTTCACTTAACGTAAGTAATAAATTTATTTTTTATTCAATTTTTTGTATTTGTTTTAAATAATACTGTTGTCATCCCATGTCATAACGAATAATGTAGTTAA
The DNA here is from genome assembly GCA_019973975.1 of Trichonephila clavata. NCBI lineage: Eukaryota > Metazoa > Arthropoda > Arachnida > Araneae > Nephilidae > Trichonephila > Trichonephila clavata. Next base: position 254,269 of record BMAO01005142.1, on the reverse strand, counting down.
AGTAGAGTAGCATTTATTAAATACATGAACAAAACATTAAGAAATCAATCCGAAAGTAAAAAAGAAAGGATTACAGAATAAGATATCAGAGCGAAATTTGTTTGAAAAAATTTTTAAGAGAAGAAAATACACAGCTTTTACTTTTATGAAATCTAAAATGGATTGGGAAATGCTACAGATAGCCGATACACTTCAAACTTATCTAGTTTACATAATATTTATAACAGAAACAAAAAAAAAAAAGAATTGGCCGCAAGAACCTTTCAAAGACAAATAAAAGTGAAGTTATTTGTCTTCAGTCTTAGCCCTTAACTGGTTTGAGCGTACATTGGGTGAACAACCAAAAGCTGGCCACAATCAGTTTGCCCATCCTCTGTATGGGCACTGATATTTTCTTCTTTCTATCTTTGATTTGCTTATATTTTTTATTCTAAAAGTGAGATTATTTAGTGTTAGTGTTTTTAAGAGACGCCGTTCGACCATGGAAATGAAATACTTCTCATCCGGGATTTTTTTTATGGTGGAGGTGAGAATTTTTCATTGGGAAGGCAGGAATTTAAATTCATGAAAATATTCGATAAAGAACAGGGATTGACAAGGCAATTTGCAATTTGCTGCTTGAGAAGAAATGAAAATGGAAAGATAATCCAAAAAAAACCAATATTATCTCTGTCTATCTCTGCACGCACACACCAAATCCTCAACCGTTTGAAAAAGAGGTATGAACATGAAATTTATTTGTATAGGTATGAGATAAATTCTTTTAGGGTATTCAACTACTTGCGTTGTTTGTTGTTTTTAGATTTGTTTGGTACATTTTAAGAAAAATATGCTAAAAGTAAGAAGAGAAAGAGAGATTAATATTACTAAAATGGGGTAAAAATTTACAAAAAATAACATAAAAGCGGCCCATTCTAAACAAAAGTTTATGAACAAATTTTAAATTTTTTAATTCTGATGTGTTGTTATGTGATTCATTTTTGAAATGATCATCAGAATAAGTGATATTTTAATTTTTACAAAAACTATTGCCCTTTATCTTAGTTATCGTACGACATTGCTTAAAAAACAGTGATTATATTCACATAAGGGACTGTAAATTCTGTAATAAAACAGTGATTGATAAATCTGAATGTTGAAACACTTCTAATGTTATACAGAGCATACACAAACAATTTCAGCTCATTATTTTCAAAACTTTTTCAACGATCACTGTCCCCGTTTGAGCATTTTCAAAAAAACACATTTAGCGTCAAACACGTTTTAAAGTATGACATCTTGCTTAAAGTAATGACATCTGCTTTTTCTATAACGCATGTAGTTTTTGTTCTAGTGAACGGAAAATAATAAACTTAGTATTTTTATAAAGCTAATAAGATGGCCTATAGAATAAAATCATAAAAAAAATTGTCAATGTTTTGCAAAATTTGCAATTTCAGGGTAGTCGGATACCTTAAGATGCATGAAACACATTCTTCATGGCATGCAGAGTGTACTTATAAAAGGCAAACATTTAAGGGGTTTTGTGTTCCACAATTATAAAATAAGAAATAGTGGGAGAACCTTAAAATTGAAATTGAAAGTAAAACTTTTCCATTAAGTATTATGCTTAGTTATAAGAAAAAAAATGCATTTTTTTTCAGGGAACATTTTTAGGGAAAAAATTGACTTCTTAAGGGAGCAATACTCAACCTGCGACCCAACGGACCTTTTTAAGTGACCCGGTCATGGTCCACTGCTGTGAGAAATTCATTTATTTATGAAAATTTTGTGGGAAATCAAATATATCAAGTTTGCTGTCGATGTCGTATAGATGCGAACTGATATTTGTTCCCCTCTGATTAGTGAAGAAAGACAACAATAGAGTAGCAGCCATTTTATAAGCGGAACTAATTTATAACTGTCTTTCATATCTTGCAAGTAAAAAATATTCGAAGAAAATAGATTGTTTCAAGACGATTGGAAAGTTGATTATTGTGTAGCGAAAAACAAGCATGGTTTAGTAATTTTTTGATTTATCACAAAAGTGTATTTAAAAATACCAATATAAAGAGGAATCATTCAATGACACTTTTCTAAGAGATCTTTTTTAAGAGGTGATAAATAGGCTTTCTTGAAAAATCTTTACAACCGCAAAACGTTTTGTCAGTGGTAATGTCACAGCGGCAACAAAGGCACCCTATGAAATTTGTTACATTATTGGTAATCATTTGAAACCCCCCGTTTACTGATGCAGAAATTGTGAAAGAGGGATTCTTAAAGGATTCCAATTTAGAAAAATTGAGTGAAAAAAATAAAAAATAATATTGAAAAAGTAAAATAGGAGTTTTAATATTTTGACCAATTTCCACATTTCAAATTTTATATGTTATCTTGGTTTTAAAGCATCCCTCCATTAATTCTCATATTGCGGTCTGCGTGAAATGGCTAACGTATGTATGTGGCCCAGCAGAAAGAAAGGTTGAGTAAGGGGTTAATGAGGTACATTCCTAAACTTTACAAAAGTTTCTACAAGTTTACTCAGTATTTTGAGCATGACATAACACGGAACATTAAATAAGAGGATACGAAATACTGGGAGATCAATTTAATCTCTGGGTAATTTTACCAGTAGCTTACAAACAAGCTTTAATCGAATCATAAAAACCTTTCCCTAGACCGCATAATTTGATTTTATAATCATTTTCAGAAGCAATTTTTCTTGCTCATTTTTCACCATCTCATCAACCACCAATCTGCGCAGATTGGCAGCAACCAATAAAGTGAAGTAGCTCTTTAAAATCATAGTCTTCTAAGCAAGATTATAATTTTATTTATTTCCAAATTACTTTTTTTTTCTTCCCGAGACCTGCTCCACCTTATGGCCCGAATCAAAATTTTAATTACTTACAGGCCAGTCCCTTGGCAAATTGCCACTCTGCCAAGCTCCAGAAAAGAACCAGAAGAAAAAAAATGGCAATATTAAATTCTTAAAGCCTGAACACCTATCGGTTGAAACTCGATCAATCAAAACGGGCTCGGATATTACCAGTATAAAACCCCCAATCTCTTATGTTCTTGTATATTTTTACTTCCTTCACTATTTTTTTCCCTACACTGATAGCTTATTACGTATCAGCAGACAAGTAAGCGTTATGAACAACGCACTTTTTCCTCTGGGTTCTTGAGCGATGTTGCCAAACCGCCCTAGCGGAAGTGTAGAGTTTATTTAATCTGGCTTGATGTATAGCCAATGAATGATGATACATTGGAAGGGCTTTTCTTCAGCGCATCTGTTTTGTAATGATTTCGGGGGTGAATTTTATTGCATCGCAGGTCAGCGGTGATCCTCTGCGATGAGAAATTGGTGGTGTTTTAATTATGGGGGAAAAGGAGCTATCGCGTTCATCTTTCTCGTGTTAAAACAGGATCATGAAATGTACTTGGGGACGAAAGCTTGTTCTTGCGTTGCTCACATTTGTTGGATTCATTATTTACGGTTTTACAGATTATCGCTTTACGGAGTGTCTTTTAGTCAGGTGATATGGTAAGGGGATATGTTAACTTGTTATGAACAGGGATTTTTCACTTTAATCTGCCTACGTTTCTGAATAAATGTTTGATTGAAATTCATTTGTTTTTTCTTTACCATTTTGTGTATCAACCGATCAGTCAGAAAAAAAATATTCAATAAGATGGAGAACGATGAGGCCATAAAAGTTGTAAATTTTAAGTATATGATGTTGGAGAAGCATTATTTTAGTAAAATAAAACACAAAACTTTAGATGCCTTTTACGACGATTGTATTTTTGTTTGCTAAAGTTATGTTACTTAAAACTTAATATCTCAAAACTGTATGAATGTATTTCTTTCATATTTTGTATGCATCTCATTAAAAGTATAATAAAGACAATGAACTAAGGATTTAGCTCTAACATTAATAGTTTTTTTTATTTATTACATCATGCATTTTATAAAATTTTCTGTAAGAAAATGTTCAACAAACCATAACTTTTTGGTAATTGTAAAAAAAAATTGAGATTTTAGTTTATTGACTTTATACTAAACTAAACTCAGTGGTGCAACATCCCATGAGGTCCAAGGCCTACTGTGCCCATCTCAGTTTTCAAGTCCTTGAGCACTAAGGTCCATGAGCAGATGTTCCGGTCAGATGGTCAGTCCAACATGAAACCCTAGTGTTTTGTTCCCAAGCAAGCTTGGTCCTCATTTATTGACCCACTCAAGGGTTGAAAGGCTGAGTCGAACTTGCCCATCTAGGGATTTGAACCCCGGACTTGTGACTTGGAAGCGTGATACGCTACCTCATTGTCTTTCTAACTGTGTTAAATATGTTGCGTAAAAAAATAATTTTAAAATATAGTTTTGAATTCTACGCAGAGTGTTTTGAATTTTAGTATAATTTTCATCAAATGGGGTTACCTAAAAGGTGTCATTTTAATAAGTTTAAATTGTCGTATATTTTCCTGGTTGGTGTTTTTTATTAATTTAAGTCATAAGCACCAACAAAATCACATAAAATTAGTAACCACATGGCATTTTAGAAAACTTGTCCCCTTTAATGTATACAGACATAATTTTTACAAAGCATGAATTAAATTTTAGGTTGTTAGCTATTTGTATTAAATTCTTAAATGTACTTGAATAAATATCAAATTCTGACTTTTTAAAGCTTTTTTCTTAAATCGTTGCAATTTTTAGGTTATAAATTTCACAACTTCTATTTTTTAATGTTGAAAAGGTGTATAGAATTCCATTTTTTGAGCTAAAAATATGTATAATTAGTACTTTGTTCTGCAGTTTATCTATCTCTTGCGAATTTGCTTTGATTTTTAAAACATAATTTTTAAGTAATTTTTTTTATCAGGGATGACTCCTACGTTCGTCAGCACCTTTCTATACAATATTTTATTTTTTAAAAACTATAAATTAATACATTTTGCGCGTGTAACATTAAAATGGTTAAAGTAAAACAAAATACGCCATGGATTATATAAAAGTTTATTTAAGATTTATAGGGGCATTTCATAACACACAATTCATAAGTTAATGGAACGCCAAATCTTATTTAGTAAAAAACTGCTTATATTTACAAATACTAGTTTATACTATTTATTTTTTTTTTTTTTTTTTTTTTTTTTTTTTTTTTTTTTTTATATTTATAAATACTAGTTTATACTATTTATCAATAATAGTTTATACTATTTATCAATAATAGTTTATACTATTTATCAATAATAGTTTATACTATTTATCAATACTAGTTTATCATATTTATCAATAATAGTTTATACTATTTATTAATACTAGTTTATAGTATTCATAAATACTACTCATATGTTTTTTTAAATACTTGTACATTATAATGTTATAATCTTTATTTCCTTTCTGTGAGATTTTTTTTTATAAAATAACTAATTATTCAATGCAGTGTTCCGCAATCTTTTTGTCGCAGTGGACCAGTCTACGTTGGATAATTTTACAGTGGGCCACTGAAGGGGAGGGGGGCGTTGATTGTTTACATTTTAGATTGATTTGGATTAATTATATTAATTTATTTGTATTTAAACATTCCTTCAGAATAAAATACTGTTAGTCTAAAAATAAACATAAAGTGATTTCCATAAGAAGTCGCACAAATCCGAGATAAATACACTCCAGGAAATAAATTGGAAACAATTTAATGTTCCTTGTGCGGTTCGGTACTATTTGATCCACGGAGCGGTACTGGTCAGTGGCCCGGGAGTTGAGGACCACTGATTTAATGTGTCCGATTAACGATTATATAAGTTAACTATTATTATTCATTAAAATTCGAATGATTTGATTTATTCAAGTTTTTAATAAATCAAATTAACGAATTTATTTTGAAAATACTATTATAATAAATTTTGAAAATACTATTATAATAAATTTTGAAAATACTATTATAATAAATTTTGAAAATACTATTATAATAAATTTTGAAAATACTATTATAATAAATTTATTTATAGGCTACTTGAAAATTCTAACCTTAAAGAATTTTCTAATTAAACTCTCACATATTGTACCACTACACAGAAAATTCCTTCATAACTGTAAATGCTCAAACCTAGGATTCAAAATAATAATAGATATTATTATTATTGTTATTATTCATTAATTTTTCTTCTTTATAATTTATTAATCGATTTTATTAATTGAAATCATTTATTAAATTGAATAAATTAAGGTTTTCAAAAAATCAAATAAATAAAGCAAATGGAATAGCGAAAAACAAAGTTAATCCTAAATGAAATTTAATGCCGGAATAACCAAATATTTGCCACCGTATTACAGCAGACTGAAGTTTTTATTTAGCAATAAAGTGGAAAAAAAAACACTGATAATTATTAGCAATACAAGAAATCAATTTTACGCATGAATTCTAATAAAAGTGCAATTACCTATTCTTAATTGCTTACCATAAGTAATATAAAAGCAGCATACTACTTTTCCGTTAAAATTTTTAGAATTGAAACATTTAAATATATTCAAAGTTTTATAATATTTCTCACATTTCTTAAAATAATTTTAGAAATTATATCAAAATCTTTTTCTCTGAATATATACAATGAAGTGAACAAAAATAGTACTTGATTCGATTCTGACATCAGGGAGAAACTGTTTTTAAAGCCAATAGTCCTCGCACAAGAACTTTTAAGGGTTTATTTTGCTCATTTACTGGGTTTTATTTATTTATTATTATTCCATTTAATAATTCTTTTCTTTAAAGGAGACTGAGTGAGTGGAATCACAATTTCTGCCTAAATTATTATTCCTTTTCTATTTATATAAAATGATCAACAGAGTTATTATATTTTTTTAATCATTCAATATAATTTTTTTATCCAGTTTAACACTTTGTTCAAGTATATGCCTGCGAAAGTAAAGTCACGTAAGGAAGCATTGTTTAATTTTTTTAGCACAAAATTGTTGGAAAACAGTGCTTATATTAGTAAATGAACAGAGTGTATAAACATGGATTTATTTTATTAATCTGATTTATTACAATATTGATAATTGAAATCTAGTTTTAAATTCATATTTGAACAGAAAATAAATTTTTTGTACTGCTAAAACTATCATTTAAGAAAATTAAATTCATGAACATTAGATGGTTTTTTTAAAAACCACATTTGTAATAACTCAAATTTCTAATATCCTTTGACTTGCGAATTTAACTTATAAAAGGGGAAAATTTTTTAAATTTCAGAAGTGATATATAAATGTATACATACGTATATATTTTTTTCAATAAATATGATGTGTTCAAACTTTGCTTAGGTACGTGTTTTATTAAAACTGAATGAAACACTAAATTCTCAAGAACTGCATTACGATGTTGATGTTTTAACAAAAGTATAAATAAATAATTAAAGAAATTTATTCCTGGTGGTAAAAACTGAAGCATTTTGATTTTACTAACTTTTTTTATTCAACAGAAGAGAGAAAAAAATCCTTGAATTTGAATGAAAAAAAAGTTATAGTGTAGCATCAGTTTAATTTTATATTGTTATTTGAAAAATTTAAAGTAAAACGGAAGTTATTTGAAAATTTTAAAGTAAAACGCAATTTATCTTTCTTAAAAACAAAAACAAAAAAAATGTATTGTATTTAAACTAAAATAGAAATGCATTTTTAAAAGGGTTTATTATTTGAAATTCTTTCTAAGTTAGACAAATTATTAAATAAATTATTCTTTCTAAGTTATTTATTTACTACAATTTTTATAGTCTATTTCTGTGTCATCAATTCAAGGGAAAATATCTAATAGATTGTAAGTGCAATAATTTATTTTTCTTCTAATTATTGACGTTTCTATACAATCTTTTCTCCATATCTCTACGGTCTTAAATTGATTTTCAGGAGGATTTCGAACGATCAAAATATTAATCTATACATAATATTCTTAGAGAATTGCAAATTCTTGAAATAGAACAAGTTTTGCAAGAACAAATGGTTTGTTCAACAACACCGCAATAAGGATTCGTATACAAAAAATGTTGTAAATATTAACCAGAATGCTCACAGCAAACTTTGAATTAGAAAACTGAACAAATTGAAAAAAAAATATTGTTGAATATTTACTATGGAAATGATTAATGAATATGCATATGCATTATGCAAAGATGTACATCAAAATTACCTCAGATGGATTAATTAATTGAAAATTAATAATAATATATAATTAGTTAAATTTTTTGATTTTCTAGATCGCATATGCCTCGAATTTTGTCTATGAGTATTCTTAAAATAGTAGAGATTAATTTTCAGAATGATTTAAATATTCTCCTTAAGAGAAAAGTCATAAATTTGATGTTTTGAAAAGAATTACGCGTTTAATTATAGCATACTTGATTAAAAATGAAAGTATCTAGGCTTTGATTATTAACATTACTAATTATATTAGTTTTTTAATTGCCAATTTGGTTTATAAGATATTCAAAACGTGTTGACGAAATATTAATTAAAATACATGGATTTTCTCTTTGCAGAACGAGTCCATTTCTCAATTTTAAATAATGTTGATTGCGTGTCATGAAAAACTATTACTTCTACATATTTATCCAGTAACAATTAGAACAAAAAAAAAACTTTTTAGAGAAAAAATATAACAATCAATACAAAGCTAATTGGATCATTTTAAATTAAGAATTTAGTTTTAACTATCCTTTGAAAGTGTTTCACATTCGTTGCTTCAATTTGTATTTGAAATCGATTTTCAAGTTTAAAATATAAATCGGTTGTTAATTTTAAACTTAATTTCTGATAAAGTTTCGCTATATCTTCGTGAAAAAAAAATTAGCTTGCGCTTAAAAGGAGTTAACTTCTATTTCAGTATTGGCTGCCAAAATAATTTGTCATTCTCAATTTTTTTAGAATTAAGTCTTTTTTTTAACTATATACATAGTTTAGATTCCGTTTTTAAGGGAAATTTAGTAATATTTAGTAATTATATATTAGTAACATCAGTTATTTATATATATATATATATATAATGCAAATTTTATTACTATTAAAAATCTATTTTAAAATTTATTCTATCTTTTTTCTTAAAAAGAAAGACTTTAGTTTATTAAAAATGTAAGAAAAAGAAGAAACTTATATTGGTAATAAAATTGATTATTGTTATTTTACACTGCATTATATTTCATAAAAATATTATGCATTCGATACATACAAAAAATTGTGAAAATTATCATAAAAAAAATATTTATAAAAAAAAAGTTGTATAATTGGAAATTTTTGTACTTTTTTTAAGTTTGTAAAATCCAATTTAATTGTGCATGCCCATTTAATACTTGTTTCAAATAAATATTGTGTATGCCTAAGTAGATTTGACTTCTCAAATCTAATTGTGTATGCCTTTTTGAATTTGTAAAATTAAATCTGATTGTGTATGCGCTATTAGATTTGACTTCCCAAGTATAATAATCCAAACCTTTTACAATTAGTTTGTGAAATCAAATATGATTGTGTATGCGAGTAAATTTTCACCTTCAAAATATTATTTAACTGACATTTCCGAAATAGTGTGATTATTAAATATTGACTCAAAAGAAAAATGTTTTTATTTCAATGGAAGTATTGTTAAAATATTTGACTCTTCCAAATGTCACAGGGATTTATTTCATAGTATAAAATGAAAGGTCAAAAATATCATGTAATAAAATGCTCCAAAAATAACTTTCCGTATTGTTCGCATGATAAAAAGGATTTTTATGAATACAGTTGATTCCTCTTTATCAAGTGAACGCAGAATTATTATTTACACATCTACATCAATTTAAATTTGTTTTAAAGCGTTTGCTATCAACTTCTGCATTCTCTAGCAATGTCCACTTAGCATTCTCTTGTTTCAGAGCACATTTGGGGAAATAGGTGGAAAATTATTAAAAATTATGTATTATATTAACACAATAAAAACTTTGTAAAAGTCCAATTGTTTTCTAAGATAGTGTAAAACTTTTAATTTTGCTTTTACTTGAAAGATATTTTTCTGTAACACTATCACTTTCTTCATATTAACTTTAATTTAAATATATTTTGTTAGTTTCAGCATATTAAGGTATCCAACTACCCTAAAATTATAAATTTTGCAAAAAGATAAATTGTTTATGATTGTATTTTATAGACCATCTTATTAGCTTTATAAAAATACCAAGTTTATTATTTTCCATTTACTAGAACAAAACTACACGTGTTTTAGTAAAAGAAGATGCCATTACTTTAAGCAAGATGTCATACTTTAAAACGCGTTTTACTCCAAAAGTGTTTTTTTTTTAATGCTCAAATGGGTTGCTCGATTGTTAAAAAAGTTTTGAAAATAATTAACTGAAATTTTTTGTGTATGTTCTGTATAATAGTAGAATTGTTTTAACCTTCAGATTTATCAATCACTGTTTTATTACAAAATTTAAAGTTCTTTATATTAATATAATCACAGTTTTTTTAAAAATAATTTCATATAATAACTAAGATAAAGTGCTCTGGTTTTTGTAAAAATTAAAATATCTTCTATCATGAAGATGATTTCAAAAATGAATAGCAAAGCAAAACTTCAAAATTGAAAAATTGATAATTTGTTCATAAACTTTTGGTACAGAATTGGCCCCTTTATTTTGTAAATTTTGACCCATTTTTCCCCATTTTAGTTATAATAATTTTTTTTTTTTAATTTCATCATATTTTTCTTAAAGTATATTAAACAAATCTAAATACCACAGACAATTCCCATATCTCCATTTTTTTGTAAAAAAAAAGCTGTTGTAAAAAGTCGGATACCTTAATACGAAAATTTTAAAATGAAAAAACAACTATTTCAAAAACAACTGTTTAAAAAAATGCATTTTTTTTTGTCAATATTTAAAAAGTAAATGAAATATCATTTCGTACTCACACTTTTCTTAATAATTTTTAGAAATAAATATTTTTTTAAAGATCTTCATTAGTGGCGATACATTTCTAAAAGTTTTCAAATAGTAGATACAGAATAGTATGTATAAAACATACACACACTGACGAATTCTTTAAAACTTGAATTATTGCAATAAGCCCTCTATACAATCCCATTTTATATTGTTATATCTTATTAAAAATATTTTTTTTAATCAGATAAAACAAAGCGTAATTTTATTAACAGTATAGTACTTACAAGGTATCAATTTTCTTATATTTTGATAGTACTATTTTCTAAACTTGATTAGTACTAAACTTTTTATTGGAAGAATGAATGATAATGCTGGGTTTAATGTTGCAAGAGCCAATTTCGGCTACACTGCGTCAAACCTTTGTTTAATATTTAAAAAATGTATAAAATTTCATAAAAAGGGATCGATAAAAACAGTGTAAGTCGTCTATAAAGGTCGAAGTCTTAAATTGAATATAAAAAGCTAATTTTATAGATAAAAGCAAATGACTTAGGGGGGGGGGGTTCACCACCAGTTTACGAAACAGAATGGTTCATCAAAGACGTATTAGCAAAACAGAGATTGAAACATAATTCAGACATTTTAAAAATTTCTTCGTATATATTTCTGTGGAATTCGTGGGTTTCTTTTGAACAAATACGAAAAAATCTAACTTGTTCAATTTGGGAAATTCATTCCTGTTTGATGTAGTATTGTATATGTAATCTCAAAATATTTCTTTCTAATGTTTTCTAATTGAATTTATTTTGACTTTAAATTTCTGCTGTTTTTACGAAGAAAAGCAAAAACTTTAAAATATAATACAATTTTGCTAACATTACTTTTAACAGTTTTGTGTGTTAGTATATTTTCCAATCCCAATTAATGTTTTCCAAATGTGCTATATTGTGTTTATGGCAGACGTGTGCATCAACATTGTTTTTTTTTCAATGTTAACTCTTTATTTTTATTTCAAAAGTTTTAAATTAGATTTAAATGGGTCGGTTTACCTTATCAACTTACTATTAAGTGGTTTTATAATTAACCGATTAATTTTTTGTGAAAATCCTTTTGTCCAGTTCTTAGACATTCATACTGTATTTTTTTCAAACGAGGCAAAATACATTTTCATAAACACAAACTATTCATGCTTTCTTTAAAAAATTGCACTAGATGAAGCTTATAGATATCAAAGTAATGCATATTATTAAAAATATATTATAATGGTACATATTAATTTTTATCAGAATGAAACTGTTAACCACTTATAAATTTTCTACTGTTGTAAAAAGCATCTATTTTTGCCGTATGAGCTCTGCTGATAACAATTCAATAAATAAGCACGTTGTTTCATCAGTATAAAGCCGAAGTTGAAGCAACGAATTTCTTGTAATGTTGATGACAAGTATTTGATTAAATTGACTAGGATTTCGAGGACGAAATCCTATCAGTTGACTTGAATGAATGATTACTCGGGATTTAATGACACTGTGAAAATATAGTAAAGACTAGATCATTTGCGCTCTCTCTATAAAAATGTTCAAATATCAAACTTGACATAAATTTCCCGAATTTCTGACTTTTAAATAATAAATTTCTTACATGTAATATACATACGTAATATTTGATAAAACTTTAATTTTATTAATTTATATAATTATTAGTATTAACAATAATCGCTGACGTTCATGAGGTTAGAGAACAACTGTACGTTGTCGCTTTAAATACAGAGAACGAATCTGTGCGTTGTGATACATTGGAATATGAATAATACTCTAGCAAGAAATATGGGAATCGGCTTAAAAGTTATCTGAAAGTAAACTACTAATAATCCACTTTTTTTTATTAATATTTTTCAGAAAAATATCATTTCAGATTACTTTATAGCTTTAAAGAAAGGTTTTTGCATTCAGAATATGTTTTTTTTTTCAGACAAAAAATTGTTCGAATATCGATGTAAATTTGAATATTTTACTTCTCTGCTTGTGAGTGAGTCTGCGTCCTTAACAGTCCTTCTTCAATAAAATATAAATTCTCTTTATAAAACAAAAAGATGAAAATTTATTTTGGAATCAAAAATTGGTAAGTGACGCAATGAAAAGTATTGAATGAAAAAAGATATTGATACAAATAAAAATTAATGGCATATTACAGTACGTTACATTTAAAATGTGTTGAAGGAATCTTACATTAATATTATGAAGAGCATTAATTTTTATGAGATTTCTTTATCTAAAAATATCTTTTGAGGTAAAAAAAAATACAGTTTTATAGCATATTAACAGTTAGATATTTTATGATCATTTAATACAAAGTATTATATAATTAAAATTCGTAAAAATGCATAGTGAACAGAAAAAGTGAAGTGCATACATTTTTTTGAAATCACGACATACTTAAAATTGAATCTTTTACATATGATTTTATTACATCGGAAAATTATCTATTTTTCTTAGCAAAAAAATAATGTGCCTTACTTGATTTTCATGGAAATTGTTAATGTGTTTTATAAGTGAAGCAGCCCTAGAAGCTTGTTGTGGTATCTTCATCACCATATACAATTTTAAACATAAAAAAAAGAAACTGTTTTGTTTTTTATTGTAAAAGATTGCATATTATTTATTTTGCCTTGATCTAAATAGCTTTTGTTTGCCTAGATAGATGCGATTTAATACTTTGATATTTTGTATCTCAAACTGATTTTTTTTTTAAAAAAAAAGGGGGGGGGGATTTTTAGTTTAAAAATGGATTTGCATTTTTGTAATATTTATTTACATAGTAATAAATAAGGAAATAAATTTAACGTTTGCGAAACAAATTTTCATTTGATATAAAATATACTGTTTTTAAAAGATTTAATATGTTTAATTTTTTTTTATCTTAAAAGAAATATGTTATTTGATTATAAGTGCACTGAAATAAAAATTGAAGGTGTGATATATATTCAGATTTTATCAAGGAGTCCCTCTGTTTATAAAATACTACTAACTCTATAAAAGGAATTATTTTGATTACTTTTAATCTCATTTTTTTAAAAGAAAAATGTAGAAATTTTAAGTTAAAATATAAATATCATTAAAAAATTTCCAAAATTCATTTTGTCAGCAATTAAGATAATTTCAGAGAACTGAAACAAAATTGTTTTCTAAAAAACTTGTTTTAATAATTGAATTTTATGGTACAATATTATTAATCTTTATAAACTAGATATTAAACTCGTGAACAGAGTTCTAATGAGCAATCAAAAGCAATTGACGCTGATGACTTTAGTGAAATTATACGTTGCGCAATGGATAAATATCTGTAGTTGACTGATTCAAACGAAAGGAAAGCAAAGATAAAGAGGTAATGCTAATATATTAAACATAATTTCATAGGATTTAGCTGGAGTAAGATATTTTCAAAATATATTCCACATTATAGTTCTCCAGATCAGTGGACTTCAAACTTTTTCAACCCATGGAACCCTTAGAACTATCAGGTATTTTTGGTGAATCCCATTTCACACGCTTACTGACTTAGAAGAAAATATCTTAAAATAATATTTAAAGTAGATCAACCTGTTATAGGTACTTCATCTAAAGACATTTAAAAAGTATTATGTTTGTTATTAAAAATTCTAATGGGATTTCAATGTAATCTACTCAATAACATTAATTTTTCATTCAAAAGTCTTATAACCAAGCATTACGTTTATTAACTGGGATATGTGCTTGTATACTTCTTAAGCAAACGGCCGAAATCTAAGCCCATTGAAATGATCTGCTATCGAATTTCCTATTCTGTTTAACCTGCTTTTACATTTTGTTCTTGTAGCCACTCACTTTAAAAAATATTTTTTACTTTATTACATTGGCATTATAATGGCATTAAAATGTTTATAGCTGCTTGAGAAATCTTACAGCAAAAATTTAGGAGCTATTCCTACTTAAATTTAGATTTTAGCGTCGATAAGTTGTTCTCTCTCCTTTATCATAGATGTTTTTCCACAAATGAAAAAAGGTTTATTTTTCATTAGAAAACTTTAGTTTGGCAGAACATTGTAATAACGAGCATAAAATTATTTCTTGGAAACCGGGATAACAAACAATAAAATATTCAAAATCTAGTAGGTAGTACACATAGGAAGAAAGAACGCCTTAGTATATTCTCTAACTACAAAATAAAAGTTATTATCTATGAATAAAATTTCCAGTTTTAATGACTGTAATGAAATTTAGATATTTGTGGTTATAAAAACTTCATAGAGAATGTGAATCCATTTTGCATACACATTATAATTTTCTTTTCAATTTTATATTGTGACTCGTAGAACCACTGAAGATCACTGCTCTAGGCAATAAAATAGTATTATGATGAGTAACTATACTTCATAAAGATTAAAAATTCAATTAAAATCATTAATTACTGAAAAACAAATACTTTATTAAGATTAGTATGCGATGCTTTTATTTATTATGTACAATTTTTAACAGTTTTTAAATAAAAACTTATACAAAGTTTGTGGAGAATATCTCAGATCGGTGTATTTAAAGAAATTGCTAATAATAAAGAAAAAAATGTTATGAATAAAACGAATTAATAAAAAATAACAACTAAAGTGTTTTACTTAGATAAATTTTAAAATCTCTTTCCTGGAGTGTTAATTTCAAAATTCAGATATTCTTTTTAAGAGGTATACAAAACACACACAATTTAGACACAAAATATTATACTCCAATAGCTATTTATACTCGCTAAAAGTGGCGTGCAATAGATAAATATTAACATTCCAAATTGTTCGAATATTTTAACTGTGAAATTAATAGATCTTTGTATAATATGAAAACATAATGTGTAATAGATATAGATCAGGTTTTTACTTTACATAACGTAATATTGGAATATTTTTCTGTTCAAAAGATTAAAAGCTATTAAGAGAAAAGAAGTGTTTTGCGATTATTATGATTAATAATAGTAATATTTAATTTATATTAACTTTCCGTTTGTGATATAATGAATTGTCACTGATCTAGCTAATTAAATGAGAGTTTACTGTTTAAAAGTTTTTGATTCTGTGTATATCATGTCACTCTCAAGAAAAGAAACATTTTGTTATTCAATGAACCCTTTATCTAGTTTATTAACAAAACACTTAATGCTTCTATTACATAATATATGGAAAAAGATGTATTTTTTTACGTTTCGCCCCCCCCCCTAACCTAATACAAACAGGAGTTTTGGAAATCGAATTATTAAATAAAAATTTTAAAGAAACAAAAACTCATGTGTCTGAATGAATGCAGATATTCTAAAGAACAATTTAACATTGCATAACTTTATCAAACTATCCTGTAAAGTGGTGAAGGCATTAATAAATTTATTTTGATTCGCTTTTCGTAGTTTTGCATGCATCAACATATCAGAAAAGCTACGGAAGAATAAATTAATTCTCCAAATTGAAAAAATATCAGCTTCCAGTTTTCAAGTATTATAAACAGATAGAAATTGATTGTCTGGTATCGAGACATTTTCAGATAACCACTTAATGAATGTTTCAGTTGTTTAATTGATAATAATTCAAAATTATTTAATGATATCAATCAAAAGTAAATTAAAATTCAAAAAACTTACCAGCGGCAGACAGAACATTTTTCGCAGACATCTTTTCCTTGCTCTCAGCTGCCAGTATCGCACTCACCCCGAATTTCAGGTAGGGGGTTCCGGGACTCGCACTCTGAGCCCCGTTCTGACAACGTCCCTTGTTCCCGGGAGGGGTGCACCCCGAACACGTGGTGCAGGCGGTACATCCCGGCTGCTCGGGGCACGCGGACACGGCTATGGGCCGAGCTAGGAAGGGGCTTGTAGCGTTAGCTACTGCTGCAGCCACTGCAGCCCGGTCCCTTAGGATATTGTCCACCAAAAAAGAACTGCTAACCGGAGGGCTGGCCGCAGGGGACAGCGGGCTGGGCACCAGTCCACCTGCTGGCATGGGACAGCGAAGTAAGGGAGAGTAGACAGACGTCTGGGCCAGTAAATTTGGATACATAATAGTCCTACACTTACGACCGTCTATGGGAACAATTTATTGTATAAGTCATTGTCTTTCCGAATACAAAGTTGATGGGATTGTTTTGGAATTAGAATTCTCTCAGGGTGTTTGATTGATTGATTGTCCTTGACGAATTCGATTATGTAATTAAATTTTCTGCCACAGTTATCAAGGATTTACATTCGAGAAAACCGTAATTGTAAATATATGAGTTTTTTAGCATGAAGATTGTAAATTGTTTATTTCGCAATTGCTTGATGATTGGTTTGTATCTTCTACTGGCCGAAAATGTTAGTTTTAATTAGATTCATGAATTTTTGTCTCCTACGTTGAATTATTTATCAACATTCGTAAATATTGTGGAGATTTGCAGTGATGAATAAAAATACAAATTTAGAATCACAGCACACAAATAACATTTGTCGTAACATTCGATTCAATTGAATAATCAAATGATTAATGTCCTTCATCGATCAAAATAAAGTAAACTGTCACGTCATCACACTCAGCAATTACAAACATGACGGGAAACTTCTCCGACGCAAAACGAAAACAAACTCCCGATTCCAAATTCATTCAGAGCTTCCAATGCAATTCGGCAGACGATTTAAACCACCTTCCGAACAGTTCCGGACGACTTTTCGAAGGAACGAATACGATAGGGTTAACCACTGAGTTGTTGTCAAATCAGACTGACGGCTCAAGTCTATGAATTATACACAACGATACCGAAATGTTTCTGTAATGTGCTACCACAGGCTGTGCCAGCACTGAGAATAAAGTGGGAAGAACCGAATACATACACCCCGCGTCACGAACCACATGAATGTAAGGCCGGCCCACATATCGCCGCATCTCATTGGACGAAATGACTGTCCGTCAGCAGCGAGTCGCGCCCATTTATTGTCACGTGGTTGTTATCACGTGATTACGCCCTCTCGAATCACCTGTTGAGATGCTGTTTTGTTTCGTTTTACTGCTTTTACATGCCTTTTTTCCCCAGCTTTTTTTCTCCATCGAAAGCGCAGACGATTTAGTTAATCTGTCTTCGCATTCGATGTTTCATTCTGGAATTTCGCGCAAATGAAAGTTCGAAAAAGTTCGCGATTTCGAATGAGATTGATTTTTTCCCTTCTTTTCGTGTGCTCGTTGGCGTTTATTTGGGGGGGGGGGGAGAGATTTTGTTATAAATTTTCCGTAAATTTGTCAAAGAGGAAAATAATGAAAAACTTTAACGATTCGATAGGAATAGTTTAAAATGTTAGAGAAAGAATATATTCCCGCTTATTTATTTCTAACAGTCCAAATTCTTTTAATCAAGTTTTTTTAATTGTTGGATGTTCTTTTAAGGTTTTAAAAAGTTACTTCTCTAAAATAAAGAATATAAAACATTTTAAGGGGGGGGGGGAATTCGAAAAATTTGTAATTGTCTGGATTTTTATTAATATACTCTCCAGTTTAAAATATTTTATAAAAGAAAATTAAAACTGGGATATAAGTTTTTTCGCTTAAAGAGATTTTTCTTTTCTCCTTCATTCTTTCTTTTTTCTTTACTGGTTTGTTTTTTACTTATAGTAATAATTAAATTTTTTATATATATATATAATTTTGTAAGAAAAATATATGGTATGTTTGAGATATTTTTTAAAAAGTTATTCCCTTTGCAACTATGGAAAAGAAAACTTGTGGGTACTTTACAGGAAGATAAATTGCAAAATATAAACATAAGAATATTTTTTTTTAATTGAGAACTTTTTATCCCATAAAATGTATTATAAATACTTAATCATCTTCAAGAAGTAGGCATATGAGTTTTTTAAAATTTAGAATTCATTTATTTTTTAAAGAAATGTATGTTTCGAAACATTTAAATATTTTTTTAAAATTGATTATTTAGTTTACTTATTTCTTCGTCCGAGGAAGTGTTTATTATTTAATTTCGAAAAAAATGGAACTATGTAGTGAGTGAGTGTAGGGTTTAATGGCGCAAGAGCCGATTTCGGCTAAGCTGCGCCACTCAATTGTTAAAATATTAAAAAATCATTAAAAATACTCGCACATAAAAGTTCACACATATATACAGTAAACAGATTTGGGTGGGGGTCAAATAAGTTTAATAAGTTTAAAATAATTCAAAGGGAAAAAAATATTTTTATACCTATTTAAAAGTTTTTATATAACAAGATTTTGGTGGGGATTACCCCCACCAAGTCCGACAAGTATGATTCAATAATTTCACTTTCTGTTTTTCGTCGGGGTTAGTAATCGGCTTTCAGTTTTTTCTTCACTCTTTCTTAGAGTAATAACGTGTAAAAATCCCTCTTGTCTCCAGCTCTCATTTTTCCAGTACTCTTCCGACAGGAAGTATTTTTTATCCTTTTTCGGTGTTTCCACCTCTTCTTCTACGTCATACATAATCATATCCTCATCTGAGGTGTCTTGAATTGGTGAACTTTTCCTCGGTTTATGGGGTGCCATTTTTATCTCTATTTTTGGTTTTCCAGCGTTAGATATGTTTTTGGTAGGACGCCTTTTTTTACGACGTTTTGAAGCCTGAGATACAGAAGTTGTATCTGTTGATGGTAAGCTATTGGATTCTGAGGTAGCAGCTATGGTACTAGATGTTGTACAGGTGGGAGTTTCAACAACAGAAGAGGGTTTAATAGTTGATTTCGAAGAGGATTCAATAGGTGAAAACATATTATTGGTGGTGGAAAGTACGTTATTAGATTGAGGAATAGATGGCTGAGATTCTAACATAGTAGCTGCTATTGAAGAGGTGGATGGCAAGGGATGTGCTTGCGTTAAAAATGATGTGGAAACCGCCGGAGTGGATATATTGGATGTGGAAGGGACGTTGTTGAGCAAAAGATTTGCTGACTGAGAGTCTGATGTTGTAAGCAGTTACTAGAGGCGTGGATGGCAAGATACCTACTTGAGCTGAAGATGTAGAGACTGATGGAATAGAGAGAGATAATTTTGTTTCGGAAGTGAAGAAGCTTGAAGTAGTTTTAATGGTGGACATATAATTTTAGTGATATTTTCATCTGTCTACGTAGAAGAGGATGTTATTGATGATTTAACAACCTGGGAGTATGTCTGTGATGAAAGAGGGGCTAATAACTTTCGGGCTTCTAAGTAAGTTATGTTTTTATTAGTTTTAATTTCTTGTATTTGCTTTTCTGTTTTCCACTTTGGACAAAATTTGGAATCGGCGGTATGGGGTTGAGAGCAATTAATACATTTAGGCTCTAGAGTGCAATCTATAGAAGAATGCCCCACTTATGCACACCTAGAGCATGTTAGTTGGCCACGGCAGGAAGTTTGAGAATGTCCGAACCTCTGGCACTCGAAACAGCGCAGAGGATTTGGAATATATGGACGGATTTTACAATTTAAATAACCAGCTTTAATAGTTTTGGGTAGAGAGGGGCTGCTGAAAGTTAAAATTATATGTTTTGTAGGGATAATTGTAGCATCTTTTTTAATTGTAATTCTCCTGACCTGAATCACACCCTGATCAGAAAATCCATCAAGGATTTCTGCATCAGGAGTGTTCAACAAGTCAGGTTCAGAAATGACACCTCGGCTTGAGTTAAGGGATTTGTGAGGAGTAACTGTAAGTGTAGAATCAAGAAATGTTTTTGCAGACAAATAAGATTTCGATTGAATAGCTGATTTTGTTTCTACAAGTAAATCACCAGATCGCATTTTTTTTTAACTGATTTTGGTTCACCGATTGCTTGGAGGGCTTTGAAAATCGCAAAAGGGGATTTTCTGGACATTTCATTGTTGGGTAACGACAAGATGAAAAAGCGTGAAGTACTGGCAATATGTTCAATGGTATGAAATTTGGGTAAAACGAGGCCTTTACCCGGGCACATCAGAATTGGAATTGGATCCATAGGCACGTGAAAAACTTCGTTCTGGCGTGCCTCCACCCACCACGGGGTCCAACAAGGGAGGCAGTGTGCCGGTCAACTGGCAAACACCAGGCACGGCGCTTACCTGGAGTACACCCAGAATATAGTACTACAGCATCAGGGCGAGGATCCAACGGGTAAACCCGCCACCCCTTATCTGCAGCACTAACCCTAAAGCAATGTCACCGATGAGACTTATCACCAGCCGATTGACAGGAGCGGGCTCACTCCTGCCACCCGTCTACAGCGAAGCGTGGGCCAAAGGGAACGCAAAGGTATCCCCAGAACACCATTTTCCTCCTTACGGGACGCCGCACACGGCAAACATGCGGGTTGACAAACAACTGTGTTAGTAAAACAATATGAATATCGAAAATAAAATCAATAATAAAGGAACCAAATTAATGTATCACAAATTAAAAACAAAACTGTGTTAATAACAAATATATATAACGAATAGAATTTAATCACAAAAAAGAAATTTTCGATTTTATAATCATGTATATTTAAAAAAATTTAATCTGTTGTCTAGACGGGAAAGGAGAGAAGAATGAAAGTAGTGACGAGAAGGAGGGTCGAAAATAGAGAAGGATCACTAGGGTACCCCGGGTTCGTGAAACCCGTGTTTACCAAAGACAGTAAACCCCTTGGGAAAAGGAAAAGATCACTAGGGCACCTCGGAATTGTGACACCCGTACTCACCTAAAGAAGGTGAGCCCCCTGAGGGGATGGAACTATGTAAAGAATTTGCTAAAACGCTAGTATAACCGTAAATGAATTTACCTGAATAACCATAAATGTTCAAAGTAGTAACAATTTTAACATGTTCGTGGGCAAAGCGCCAAATAGACTAATTTCTATTCTGGATTTACTAAGGATATAGATTGAAAAATTTAATTTAAAATTTTCAAGAATATTTCAAGTAGAGATAAATCCGAATTCATTTCTTATATAAAAAAATAAATTGATTTTTAAAGTAAAAAAAAAAAAAAAAAACTTTGTTCCCCCCTTTTAACATAATAACCAAAACAAGGAAAAGGAATATGTATTATCTTATTAAACTGTGATTAATAAAATAAAAGGAATCTTGTTCTGCATTCTCTTAGATTTTTAGGTAAGGTAATTCCATTTTATATTTAAATTTTTATAAAAAAAATTCCCCCTGAATTTAAATAAATTTAAAAAAAGAACCAGTTTTCAAACTAGATGGAAAATGTTTTGTAACAAAAATAGGTGTCTATTTAGTATATTTCCTGGTCGAATCGAGACTCCAAAATTCGAAAATGTATTTCTTAATGATAACACAGCATTTAATGTTAAAATTATGTAGAAGAAAATTAATAACAGTTTGTTGTTCGTTTAATGCATATGAAAATCTCTTTTGTATTATAGTGATATTAAAAAAAAAAAACCTGTGACTTAATTTAATTTACACACATCTATTTTTATACTCATTGTATTTAATATCACACGTTAAATATGTGGGGGAAAAAATTTTTCTTTAAAAAATTTTAAAAGATTTTTTTTTTATTTATATCACAACAACCAAAATTTATTTTGAAAATTGAACTTTTAAAAAAACATAAAATGTTAACTGGAGACAAAAATAGTGTTCTGTTTCCGTGGAATTAGTTTTTGAAATTCTTTTTTAATTAATGAATAAATTATTTTCCGAGTTTTAATTAGTTACAGATAGAAATAAGTTTTTAATTAATTGTTCGTTTGGACACCCCCCCCCCTAAATTATATTTAATTTTACCTTGAATTTTAATGGAAGAAAGTTATTTTCCTTTTATTTTGTTTATTTATTTGTAGAAGTAGTCATCGCCATTGAGGAATAATCGCACAAGAAAATATATTTTCAGTACTTCCAGGTTTTAAGAAATTTCTTTAAATTTCATAAAATTTAGTTGGTTTTTCGGAATTTAGATTTTCATCAACTGTTTCTGGGGGAGGATAGAGAAATACCAAAAGAGCAATTTCTATTCAATTCATACAACAATATTTCCTATTTTTTTTATAAAAAAGATTATTTATTTTTAAAAAAAGAAGTTGCATTCTTTGGATTTGTAGCTAGGTTCTGATAGTTTTTGAAGAAGCAATGAAAATGTTTCGAGCCATATGGAAAGGATTTGATTACTCTATTCTTCATTGAATCTTAATAATAGTATTAGAAGACTGATTAATTTTTATTTTGAATTTAGGAAAAATAAATATTCTTTTTCGAAAAAAATATATAATTTCGAAAGTGACAATTACCTTATGAAAATAAAATTAAAGAAAAAACTTATATATGCAGAGTTATGCGAAGATAGGTTTCAAGCACCTAGGAGTGTATGTTTTTGAGCTATGTTAATACTCATGGGTCTTTAACACGAAAATTTTACTTAAGAATATATAACTATTATGATGTATATTTGAAAATCAATTATTAATAAAAGCAAGTACTCTGATGCAATTTATTGTTAGCTAGAATAATAATCCTTAGGTGACACAGTAGCGCACACATGAATTTTTAAAGGGGGGGGGAGGTCGAAAGTCCACTTTTCTTGTATCATGCTCCAATACGCTGCCTGGCATATTCTTTTGATTTTGTCGGTTTTCGGGAACAAAAAACCTTAAAAAATTAGTTATTGAATGAATAATTGGCCTTAATTAATAAAATTAATTGTTTTCGAATACTTAATTAAATTTCACGTACTATATACATAGAATAATAACCAATCGGAAAAAAATCAAGGCTTTGAGAGAGGGGGGAGAGTCAGGCCCGAGCCCCCCCCCCTTGCGTGCACCGTTGCTATAACATAAACTTACATTTCGATAATTTTAATTAAAACTCCATAAATACAGTAATTGATCGTTTTGCTTTCAAAAATAAATATATAAACAACGAATAAAACAAGTTACTTGAAAAACTTATTTTCATGCAGATGCATTAAGCCGCATAGATATTTCTGAAATTATCTCTATATGCATAGAAAAGTTTTTCATGATGCTGTAATAAATTTATTACGCACTATCACACAGCAATATCAACGTTCAAAATAATTCGCCCTGTTGACAACCCTGATTTCGCATGCGTCGTGTGTGCTGAATTGACAACCCTGCGCCTTGTTAATGTCACCAATACGGTTGTGATAGTACATCTTTGCAAGCTCTAGCAGAAAAATATCGCAAGGATTGCCTGGATTGGAATCGTTGCGTGAGAAGAAAGGCGTTGCCTCATACGAAGACTTATCATCAATGAACGGAACTAAATATTCTACTTTCCTGGAAGCTGCAAGAGCTGCAGATTTATCAAAACCTGTGGACCTTATCAATGAAATGTTGGACGACGCCGCTTCAGTGACGAAAACTAAAAAGGAGTGCCAAGAACAAATTTTGCAAAATAAATAAATAAATAAATAAATAAATAAATAGAACTACGTAATACATGTTTAGTATAGTTTTACAATTAGAGCAATGAGTATAACCAGTAGTACCATTTGTACAGTGGGAGTACCCCCCCCCCCCCAGTTTCGTTGTCAGGGGAAGGAAGACTTTTCCAGGTTACCAGCTACTTCTAACTTTTTCAAGGTGTTGCAGTCCACCCTGTGGAGTGGACGTAGGGAGCTAAGAAAAAGGTCTACAATATTTATTATAACTTAAGGGGGTTCACCTATGTGATGGGTTCAAAAAATCAAAATTTTTTTTATTTCATAAATTGTTTCTTTAACATGTCTAGAATATGGTAGTAAAGTGATTTCTTAAAATTCGAAGTCGTTATAAGGAAACAGGTGTTAAAAGAGCGGCTGTTCGTAAAGCTAAGTTAAGATTGTCATTATTTTAATCGAACTAGAAAACTTAAAACGCGTTTTTCTCAAAACTGTGTTTTTCAGACTTTCCTCCATCATATCTCAAGAACGGTTTTACCGAATGATTTCAAATTTATAAGGTAGACTCAGCACATATATACGCACCAAGTGGACTACGATTATTCCAAAATTCGAAATATTTCTATTTTTTATGATAAAGAAATAACAATCCCCCCCCCCATGAAATTCGAAACTTTTTCTTCAAAGGTCTACCAAAAATCCAATTCTTGATATTTTCAATTGAGTACAGTCCATTCTATGCATTTAAGCTTATAGATTAAAACGTCGTTAGTTTTTTTTTTAAATTTCAGATAAGACAAACAGCCGGAATCGTGGAGGAAGTGAGTGTCTATTTTTTCGAAGCGGGTGTGTTCAGCGCTCTATAACTCACGTTCTATTGAATATTTTTGGCTAAACATTTATATACATACTCCTAAAATACATATCAATAAATGATGAAAAAACTTGAAATTCTATCTTTTTACTGGTCTCCAAAAAAAAATTCTCTAAAAATGCTTAAAAAATACGCCGTCACAGGGGTGAACCCCCCTTAAAAAAATACGGAATATGTACTCTCACCTTCATAACTACAATAAAAAAAACTGCTCTTTTAAAAGAGCGTTTTAAGCAAAACGCAAGATACAAACATAACAATGGCCACAAATATGATAAAAAATGATGCAATTATTATCAAACAATTCACAATACATTAAAAATTAAACATTTAGTTCTTAGATTCAAGATTGGTGGACAGTCTGAAGACTGTCTACCAATCTTGAATATCTCGGTATGTAATTACTAACTACTAATCTTCAGGCGGTAACTCCCAAATGTCTTGATGGTTCACCGGTCGATCGCGATTGACTTAACGCTCACCCCTGCGTTACGTAATATTATCGTTAGCTTGTGACGGATCTATACGCGCTTCCACTAATACCTTCTTATCTCTTTAAACAAAATATTTAATTCAACCAACTGTCATCGAGTAAGCGAACGTGATTTATGTAAACGAGGTATATTATACAAATTCAGTTTTCGCGAGTTGGAAGTAAGAAAGTAAGAAAGGAAGTAATTTGTTGACACGCTGAAGTTGATACGTTAGATGTGTGCAAATAAGAGTTTAACAGAAGTCTGAGAATTAGTGGTTAGTTGAAGATTGAAAAGCAGTGGAATTAATTAAAGATTACAGAGAGTGGAGCCATCGTCATTTGATCAAGCCGAACAGAGTGCCTGAAAGTTCCGGTGTAGGATCCGACGCATTAAAGGTTCAGGTACTGTGTATTTGATTAAGTAGAAGCTAGTTATTAGTGTGCGACGTAGTTGTTATTGAGCGTATTTAAGCTATCTTAGATTCAGTTGAGGGTCTTTAGTAGTATCCTCGTGTTATAGAATCTCACTTCCGCACTGTATTATATTTCAGCTACCTTAATTAGAATTGTATTGTGTCTGCTTGATAATTGTTAATAAGAATTAATAAATTAATTAGATTGGTTATCATGTCTGTGGATTATTATGTTTCTCCCACTCATCTAGCCGGGTTTACAGGTAGACAAGAGGATTCGGAAGTAAGGGGTAACTGAACGTTACCACAAGCTTATTCGCGTATTTTAACATTCAGTAAATGTTACTCTGCTTTGTACGGCATTTTATACAGAAAAATTAAGCAATTAAGCGATTAATGTATTGAAATAAAAGTTCATTAAAAATAACAACCGTTCTAATTTACATTCTATAATTCTATTGGTCAGTCACTAAAAAAAATTCCATTCACCTAGGTATAAAACATCTCTAGTCCTGAGAGCTATAGAAAAAAAAGGGGGGCATCGTCTTCCAGCAGGCTGAAATAACCTTCCATATCGAAAGCCAATATGCGATTCTGCGAAGCATGTAAACCGTACAAGGGGTCCAATAATAAAGAAGAACGCCCTACATCCTTTATTTGCACCAATGGCCATTGTACCGGAGGGCAAGACAAAAAGAGGGCCCCAAAAAACTTATTTCTTCTCCCATATCGTACGGATTATATATATTCTTAACTCCATCGAGAGCTAGTGAGGCGGCAAAACGGTTTGGGGGATTGCGTGAGAGTGTAATGCTATTCCTCTGGCAGACGATTTTTGCACGTGCGGGTGATCTTTTATATTCTTATGGGCGCCCCCTTCCCCTTACCTTTATTTTTCCTCTTCTCCCTTTCCTTGTCCATTTTTGCATACAGAAATCAGTTCATGGTTGCCTTTTGAAAATGGGATTTAGAATGTTTGGGGATGTGTGTGGGATGATATGTTTTCTCTGATTTTCGAATTGAGGATGCTGTGTTGGGGTGGAAATAGAACATGTGGAATGCGTAAGAGAATTTCTGAAATGTTTGTCCGGTTTAGTAGAATTGAGAGTTTTAAATGTACCGCATAAATGCACTTAAAAAAATCCTTCTCCTTTTTGGTACTGTTAATTTTTTCCCCCATACATAATATTTATATTTTTTTTATTAAAATAACAAAAAAAGTATAAAATATTCAGCTGTTTAAGAGACAGGAAAGATTTATAAGTGTATGTGTAATTACTAAATTTAATATATTACAGTCAGACCCCGATTTATCGAGCCCCTATTTAAAAAATTTCGTGATTCAACAAATTATATCATTTTTCCGATTAAAATAAAGGCAAAAACCTCTATTTTATGAATAATAAACCCCAATTTAATAAAGGATTTCAATAGCCAAAATTTTTTAAATATTAGTTTGGATTAAAAAAAAAAAGGATTTCATTTCAAATGACGTATCTTTTTTTTTTTTTTTTGGAACAGAAAAAGACTTTCTTGTAAGCAGAAAATTTCAACGGGAATGGATGTAGATCATTATTTGACTTTATAGGTGCAAACGAGTCCTAAATGTAACCTATCGTGGATGAAATGAGATTTTAAAAAGACAGGAAATTGCTATCAAATTGATTAAATTTTTCAATAATATACACATTGTTTTGAAACTGTGAAAACATACGCCATGCAGCAGAATGTATATGACGCAATAATTTCTTCTCTTTATAGAATAAAAAAATAATAAATAACTCTTTCGCGCGGTCTTAGGAATCAAAAAGATTATAAAAACTCTATTAGTCACAGTATTTTAAAATTTCCGATTAACTGGCGAGTTAAAAAAAAAAGTGATTTTATTGGCATATATTGCAATTTACTCAGTTACATAATTTACCAAATTGTAAAGTTGTACATTTTATGATTTTATATGATAGCTTTGATGTTTTTTTTTAATGACAATTAAGAATTATTTTACTCTTAAATATCATCAAAAAATATTTTTGTTTGAACAGTGAAATTTTATTTACAATAAAGAGAAAAACTACTGATATAGAGGGATTATACAGAGCCTTTTGTTATACAATATGTTTTATGAATAAGTTCAAGAAATCATAAAAATTAAATAAAAATATTACTGGGTTACCATGGTAACCAAGTAATGCTGGACTAAGTAAATTAAGTTAATGTGTTAAACCATGGGCATGGGGTTTTAACATTTTAAGAAGACAACGAGGAACTAATACTCATGTTATTTGAAATTAGATAGTAAAATGGTTTTAGGTTTACCGTGGTTGGTTTTAATCGTAATGTCTGCGTTACCATGTGGATGCAGTAGTAACCATTGGATATATAAAACTATTATTTATGTATAAAAGAATACTCTAGGGATATTAGAGAAAAGCGGGCTTGATCAAGACATAATTTGATTCGACCGTTTCGTCACGCACACGCTCGTGCACAATCTCTCTCATTCTCTCTCCCCGGTCTTATAGTTTTTCCTCTCTATTCTACAAATCTAAAAGGCCGCTTAAATATATACTAGATATATTGTTTCATTCGTAAAAAAACAACACTTGAGCTTTTTTTCTTTCTTTCAAATTACTTTTAAACTTATTTTTTGATAGGGCAAAAAGAATATATCAAGATTAAAAGCTATGGGAAAGTTTTAAATAATTTTTCAATTCCTACTGTTAGCTCACTCTCTCTCTATGTTTATATATTTATCTTGTTCAAATTTTGAATCGTTAATAAAATGCTTTCTATTCATCCACAATCAAGTTCAAATAATTTTTTTTAAACTTGTAGTGTATGACACTTGATGTTAATACAGTTTTTTCAAATATTGATTAATTAAATTAAATTTATTGCCGGTTTTTGACTCCAACTTAAAATCGTCTCGATTGTTGTAACAATGCGACTGTTAAAACAAAGACAAAAGTTGGCGTCGAAAACCGTTTTTTCAGCCAAACTACCCAAACCGGATGTGCATTGTTTCAACAATGCAGACACACAAATTGTGCTCTTTTTCAATTCTTACTATTTTAGTTCACTCTATCCTTACATATATATAATCGTGTTCAAATTTTCAATAGTTAATAAAATACTTTCTATTCATCCATTCAAAATAGGATTTGGCTTAAGATTTATTTTTTTTATATTACTTGTTCGTATTGGAAATACAGATAAATCTATCCTCACGGAAAATGTAACATACTTTAAGAACAAAGTTTCATCACCAGTTCATTTTTTTCTTTTTTGCTAAAGAATTTTTTTAAGATACTCCTGATAGCTTTTCGATTACTTTTAGTGAAACAAAAGAAATAATTTTTTCTTGTGTGAGGAAATAACTCGCTGTTTTTCTATTTTATATTCATAAAATTTGAACTAATACAGTCGGACTCCGGTTTAACGAACCCATATTTAACGAATTTCATCATTAACGCGTTTTTTTTTCTTTTCTCCGTATAAAATGAAGGCGAAAAATCCCTACTTAATGAATTATTTCAATAACCGAACAAAAAAAATTGTTTTTATTAGTTGGGATTAGAAAAAATTCGATTGCTTTTCAAACGACATTCTTTCACCCAAAACAGAAAATACTTTTCATGTAAGAAGCAAATTTCCACAACGAAGGGTGTAGCTCATCATTAGACTTTATTGGTGCATATGAGGCATTAATGTAACCTATCGCCTCAGTTTTGGCAAGGACAGGAAATTCCTTTGTCTCCCCACACTCAATAACACTGGGAATATAATTTTACCGTTTCCCCTCTTTCTTGAGAGAAGTAAGGTTTACTATGCGAACAATTTTGCACAGAAAGTTTTGTTTCTGAAAGTTTATGAAGCATGGCAGATTGCCTGAAACGAATGCGTGGCGATTTTGGTGCATACATTAATAATGCAACTTCTATAAAAATTGTTAAATTTTCTATTATTCCATTGTTTGGAAACTGTTAAAATATACCTCATGCAGCAGGATGTAAGGGGCGTAGTATTTTCATTCTGTAT
The DNA here is from genome assembly GCA_019973975.1 of Trichonephila clavata. Lineage (NCBI taxonomy): Eukaryota > Metazoa > Arthropoda > Arachnida > Araneae > Nephilidae > Trichonephila > Trichonephila clavata. The sequence goes on along the minus strand of BMAO01005142.1, from coordinate 224,209 downwards.
AAAGTCGAAAATGAATTCTTTCCAGTCAGGAATCAAAAAGATTGTTAAACATCTATTCTTTTCAAGCACTTCAGCCATCCAAGGCTGTCTCAGTCAGCTTACACCATCTTGATCTACCGATGCTAACTCCCTTCAACCACTTTTTCCCTTTATCCATCCACCTTGTGTTCTCTGTCTTCTTTTCCTTTTCTACTCTGGAGTTTGAAAAGTTATTTTCTTAACAGGATTTTCGTCGCTATATCGCAATACCTGCTCCAGCCATCTGATTTGGGAAGCCTTGATTACTTTGATTATGTTCGGCTCTCTGTATTTCTATTGAAGTTCAAGGCTGCATCGTATTCTCCGAATTCTGTTTTCTCTAGCTCCACCAAAAATTTTTCTTAACATTTTTCTCTCGAAAGTCATCAGTTTCTCTTTGACCTCTTTGTTAATTGTCCTGCACTCGTTGCCATATAAAAAATCGATCTTACTAGAGTCTTGTATAACTATATTTTTGTTTTTCTATTTATGCATTTAAATTTAAAGTGGTTTCACATCAAACTTTGTCACGGGTCTATTACGCGTTTTTCTACTAACAAATCCTCTTGGGGGGGGGGGAATTGTCTTTAAAATTTAATTCATTAAAAACCTTCCTGCAAGGAAGAAGATGTGAGCATGCAAATTAAGTCTTGTATATAAAGATAAAACTTTCGAGTTAGAGGGCAGATGAGAAGATATAGACATTAGTGAGAAGTTAGACTGCTACGGCTAGCAGTAATAGAATAGACGCAAACTGCGTGGATACTTAGTAGCTGAATGTTATAATAAAGTTGACGATTTGTCAATTAGAAATTAAATTATATTAGGTCACTAAGAGAATTAGAAGGTATTACTTGAATGTAAGTGATCTGTTTATTTAGTCTTCTCGTATCTTGTCGGCCTCGCTATTGTAATTCCTATTTAGAATTTGTGTGCGCCTCTAGACTTGGTTAATAAGTTTTGCGTTGTTGTTGATACTAAAAATTAATTGAAATTATTTTGGAATGGCTAGTCTTCCTTCCGACCTCCCCACACTGAGAGAAGATAGAGTTCTTCCCTCCCAACTACTATTAGTTAATATTTAAAAGTTTCCTTTTACTAGTAAATAATAATTCGCTAATAGTATTTTTAGTTGTTGAATAAAAAAATGTGTAATTTCTAACTGTGGATTTTTTTTGTGGGTGTCGTTGATTATTGTAGAATTTCCAAAAAATAAATGCAAACGATTTGTACTTTTTGGATCCCGATATTACTAATAACCCCGAATTAACGAATAAAATGTTCGGTCCCGATCAATTCGTTAAATCGGGGTTTGACTGTAAATATTTCTTATGTCAGAAAGAAATATGAAAGAACGGCTTCATTCTTTGCAATCTCTATCTTCACGATATTTAGACTTTTAGGGTTCGAAAACAAGAAGCCCAAATCATACACCTTCATTCTTTTCTTCAATTCCACCAATTCAGGAAGCTTCAGTGAAAGGGTAGGAATAAATAAATGAATCTCGAACCCAGCCATAATCAAAATCCCTGACAGGCACCTTCTATTTAAAATCCTCTTTACCCCAACCCTTTCCCCTACCCCTTTCAGGGACTCACCTGCATCCAGGGAAGCAAACGAAATATTTCTCAACTCCACCCCCTCTCCCCTCTTCTTTTCGAATTCTCATTTTATTCTATATATTCCACACCTCCCCAGTCCTCCCCCAACCCTTTATTTATATAGCCAGATAAAATTTTCCTTCACCCATTTTACCCAATCATCATATTTATCGATTTGCTATGGAAAACAATTTCCCTCCCCCTCCCTTTTTCTTTTCTTCCTTCTGTTGTTGTTGTTGTTGATCTACCCACCCCTTTTCACTTCTCTTCTTTATGCATTTATTTATTTATTATTTTCTTTCTTTCTTTTTTTCCCCTCTTCGTATCGTTTGGCGCCTTTATTTCGAAGGGGGTGCCGCTGGGGTGGAGGAATGCCAGCGGTGAATAGTGCTTCTATCTCCGGGGATTCCAAATACTATTCGGGAGAGAGATTCTTTCCGGTTCAGGAGAAGAGGTGCTTAAGTCGCAGGATGATGGATTTCAAAACATTGGAGTATCTTTCTTTGCCTCTCTCCTTAAGTTTCCATGAGAAACTCGGTTTCAGCTTGAATTTTTGGGGTGAAGTAACTTTTAAATAAGAATCATTGCCGCAAATAGATGTTTTTATGCCCTGAAAGGTTATTTATTTATTTATGCAAATGTGCCAGACATTTGGCCACTAGGCCATTAGTTTCGATCTAGCTTTCCAATACTTAAGAACAATAGAACTAAAGGAGAGTAATACAATACATCGCGCTTCCACACTACAAGTCCGAGGTTCAGATCCCGGGCTGGGCAAGGTCGACTCAGCCTTTCATCCCTTTAGTGGGTCATTAAATGAGTACCAGGCTTGCTTGGGAACTGTACACTGGCTGTTTCACGTCAGACTGACCACTTGACCGAAACATCTGCACATGCCTCCCTTAGCGCCTAAGGTCACGTAAACTGAAATAGGCACAAAAGGCCTTGACCCTCATGGGCTGTTGCGCCACTGAGTTCAGTTCAGTGCAGTGCATTCGTTAATATGGTCCTTATCCATGGACTGTTTAGATTTACAAAAGAGTACAGGCTGAAGTGTCCTTTGTTCGAATTAAAATACAGCTTTCTCAAACTGAGAACTATAAATCGCTTCTTTTCAAAAATCTTATAAGATCTGTCCTTATGCATTAGAGGCAGGGACGTCTTAAGGCACGAGCCAACTGGGCCCAGCCCCAGGGCCACTATTACAAAGGGGGCCTCGTTTCGTTCTCGACTCAGCCTAAATAAGATCATGATTAAAATAATATCAACAATCAATTGTTATTTCCGGTTGTATTCTCCGAAAAACTGGGGCTTTCGCACGATATGTCGACTACATGTGATGACCGTTGTCCTTGCATAGTTCTAAATCAACCACCATGCGCCATTATTACTCATTCAGTTAAAAGGCGGCAACCGGCCGAGCCGTTTTGTGCTATTGTGAATCATGCACATTTACTTTTTCCAGGTTATTGTTTGTACGAGTATTTGACAACGTATGGTATGTACTGTCTACTTTAAATGATCATGGGGGGGGGGCTACATTTATGTAGGGGCCCAGGTCCTACTTTTGTGCAGGTGCTCAGGGCTCAAGAAGTTTTAAGACGTCCATGATCAGAGACTTCGGCATTGACTTTACGATGAGAAAGCTTTGTGAAATTTTCGAGAAAAAGATCTTATTTTGCATTCTTAGTGGAGTCCAAGTGAATGGATCATGGAGAAGAAGATTTAATTCAGAACTCCATAAAATTTACAAACAACCTGATATTGTAAAATTCGTCAAATTAAAAAGACTTAAAAGGGCTGGTCATATGTCCAGAATAAATGACGATCGTTGCTGCCAGAATATCTTTCTGGTAAAGCCCATGGGATATAGACCTCGGGGCAGACTCCTGTTAAGATAGGTTGATTGTATCGAAAAAGATCTTAATATTTCAAAGCTTAAAAGCTGAAAAACAGTTGCCAGAAGTAGAGATGCCTGGAGTAGGCCAGGGTCCACCCAGGGCTGTTGAGCCATTGAAGAAGTAACCTTTGTGACTGATGATTTTCTGTTTTCATGTAATAACAGTCAAAACAAGAAATAACTAAATGAGCCAACATTACATTTTTGGATGTTATGCAATAAATTATCATATTTGAACTGTGATCACGTGATGAGAGATTCATCGTTAAGGAAACTCGTTTAGCTTTTGTACAAGTTGTATAATACACACCGTGGAGAGAGGTGCTGATGTGTGCTAAATCTATCGAGGCTTAAGACCCTCCGTTGACGTGATGCGAAAGTTTGGAAGAATTGACGGCCACCACAGTCCTCTTCCCTTGAACGAGGGTAAAAATTATGAAGTCAGGTATTATTAGTTCAAAGGGCATTTTTGAAAAATAACCATATCAAATGAGGCAAGTCGTATAGTGGGTTAAACTCATGAAACATCATAGTCACATGATAGATGCAATCACGTGTTTCCAGACAATCAATTCATAAAGTCACGTGACGTCATAGTCACATGATAAATGCAATCACGTGTTTACAGACAATCAATTCATAAAGTCACGTGACGTCATAGTCACATGATAATTGCAATCACGTGTTTACAGACAGTCAATTCATAAAGTCACGTGACGTCATAGTCACATGATAAATACAATCATGTTTCCCGTCAATTTGCTCTATCGCCTCTCTGTTGCCCTTTTTAATGGGTTTTCTTCTGCTCACATTGTAACTACGTCTGGATCAAAACTTTAAAAGCTTCTTTTGTCACGTTTGTAGAAAATTTCAGCTCAAACGAGTACTTTTCTTTCTACACACGATTGTTTTGGATTATAATACGATAACTTAACTTTAATTGATAAAAATTAATTGATTAAAGCCTATAATTTGGAGAATTAAATTTTACTCATAATACCAATTGCTGACAGCATGAAACAGTTGAATATTAAAACCAGCAAATTAAACTATCCCCTCGTTAAATAAAAATATTAAAACTAATTACATTGAATAAGTTCAATTTGGCTCAAAGTTCTCCTTTTCACATTTAAAATTTAAGATAAAAAAAAGTTATGTAGTGTGCAAAGTGTGAAGTTTGAAAGAAAACCCATCTAAAAAAAACTCGCTTTTTACCGGTTTTATTTTAAGGTATCCGACTACCCTAAAATTGTGAAATTTGCTAAAAATTGGCAATTTTTTAATGATTTTATTGTACAGAAGTTTATTCTTTTCCGTTCACTAGAATAAAAATTGCAAGTGTTTTAGTAAAAACATATGTCATTACTTTAAGCAAGATATCACATTTTAAAACGTATTTTACTGGAAATGTGTTTTTTTGAAAATGCTCAATTATATATATAATTGACCTTTTTTTGTATGTTCTGTATAATAGTAGAAGTGTTTTAACCTTCATATTTATCAATCACTGTTTTATTACAAAATTTACAGTCCCTTATGTGAATATAATCACTGTTTTTTTAAGCAATTTCATATAATAACTAAGATAAAGTGCTCTAAATTTTGTAAATTTAAAATATCTCTTATCCTATAGGTCATTTCAAAAATGAATAACATAGCAACACATCAGAATTGCAAAACTGAAAATTTGTTTATAAACTTTTGGTACAGAATGGGCGCAGTTTATGTTATTTTTTGTAAATTTTTATCCTTTTTTTCCCCATTTTAGTAATAATAATTTTTTATCTTCTTAATTTCAGCATATTTTTCTTAAAATGTACTAAAAAAATCTAAAAAAGACAAAAAAAAAATCCCCATATCTCCATTTTTTTTTTAAAAAAAGTTGCCGCAAATAGTCGGATACCTTTAAAAGATATAAGAGCTGTCCTTAAATCTTTCAATTATTTCCCTACCTTTTCTGAACAAGTGCTAAGTAAAAGACATTGTAAAGGGCGCTGGTGCCCCCCCCCCTTCTTTTATTTTCCTTTGTTGACTGGGGAAGAAATTGAGAGTTTTTGATTATTTTATCTCAAGCATAATATGGCTTTCTTTTTATATTTCGTAGTCAGATTTAAACTGCAAGATAGTGATATTTATTTAAACAGATCTGGTACTTTCTCTTCATAAGCTTTATGATAGTGCCAAAAGGTAAGTAAAGCTCGAAATTTTCGGAAAATTCGTTCCCAGTTTTCAGCGTTCTATTTTAAATTTATTAGGATCGTATGGACAATTGTTAATGCACATAACTGAGTTTTGCCATTCTACCATCAGAATAATCACATATTACTAGGGGATTTCATTTATTTTCGATCTCATCCAGCTCTTAGTCGCATTTTATTACAGAAATTAAGTAACAGAAATGATTCGAATCTTTCTGCTTTTTGGACATTAGCTAACTTTTATGGATTGAAGTAGCCCAGTGGCCCCCCGATTCCAGACACCCCCCTAAGCCCTTGACTTTTTTCCGATTAAATATAATCCTATGTATATAATACGTAAAATTTAATCAAATATTTGTAATTAGTGATTACTTTTATTAATTAATGCTAATTATTTATTCAATAATTCATTTTGTACTGTTTTTTGTTCCCCAAAATCGACAAAATGAAAGAAGGTGTTAAGCGACGTATTGGAGCATAATTCGAGAAGGGTGGACTTTCGACACTGGACTCCCCCCCCCCCCCCCACTAAAAGATTTCTGTGTGTGCCACTAAAGTAGCCCAATAGTTAAATTCGAACAGGGAAATCATTAATTCGTGTCTTGATCTTAATATCGAATCTTTATTATGTAAAAAGGTCTTCAGATAAGAGCTTCCTTTTAAACAGGATATGTAATCCTTTTGTGACCTAATAGGCAATCTAGGATAGAAAGGGGAGGGCTATAACTTGGGTGTAGTTGTCAGGTTATCACTGAGCTGCTGACTACACAAGAGGAAACTTTGTAATTCGTATTAGGAATTTGTGAATTGAACAAAATTCTCTTCAACATTTAAATATGATAAAAAAAATGTAATAATTAATAAGCATTTTAAATAAAACATATCAAGCTCTAAGGTTTAACGGTTCAAATAAACGAGATTTAACTTAAAGTAATCGACTACTCGCGACGTCTTTTTATTAAAAAAAACTGGAGATATGGAAATTATTTTGTAGTTCTTAGATTTGTTTAGTACATTTTAAGAAAAATATGCTAAAATTAAGAAGATAAAAAGAAATTATTATTACTAAAAGGGGAAAAAAGTGGGTAAAAATTGACAAAAAATAGCATAAACGGGGCCCATTTTGTTCCAAAAGTTTGTGAACAAATTTTGATTTTTTCAATTCTGATGTGTTGCTATGTTATTCATTTTTGAAATGACCTTCACGATAAGAGATATTTCATTTTTATAAAAACTAGAGCACTTTACCTTAGTTATGATATGAAATTGCTTAAAATAACAGTGATTATATTCACATAAGGGACTGTAAATTTTGTAATAAAACAGTGATTGATAAATCTGAAGGTTAAAACACTTCTACTATTGTACAGAACATGCACAAAAAATTTCAGTTAATTATTTTCGAAACTTTTTGAGCAATCGTAATTATTTTCGAAACTTTTTGAGCAATCGCTGTCCCCGTTTGAGCATTTTCGAAGAAAAAAAACCCCTCACATTTCGAGTAAAACGCATTTTAAAGTATACCATTAGCTTAAATTAATGGCATCTGCTTTTACTAAAACACTTGTAGTTTTAGTTCTAGTGAACGGAAAATAATAAATGTGGTATTTTCATAAAGCTAATAAGAAATAAAGTGTCATAAAAAATTTGTCAATATTTGGCGTAATTCCCAATTTTAGGGTTGTTAGATGATACCTTAATAAGAATTGAAAATAATTTCAAGTTTTACAAAAATGCAAATTTATTTTAGAAAAAAATAATTAAAAAATTAATAGAAAATAGCAGCAACGCGATACAAGAAGTTAGAGATTACTATGCAAAATGATTGTTTTCAAAACTGAGAGGTTGATGCTTATACGAGTAGGTCAGCACTTTTCAAGAGATATCTATTTTCTTAAGTGCAAATAACAGTTAATATACGGATAAGTGTACTTCGAAACGTGCAATGTTTTAGACAGCAATTTCCGCGAGCTATGCTTTCGAACCAGTTAGGCTAACATTTGTTCAATTCACATTAATTTCATCAAACATTTGTCTGTGTTTGGATTGGTTATCAACTAAGTTATAAATAGTTATTAAAAATGACGTTAATTAAATATTATAAAGATCAAGTTCCACAAATTTATTTTGTGCTTGCTTTATATTTTATATTGCGAGTCCCTTAAAAATATTTATTAGCATTGTAAGATACGTATTTCTTAAGCCCTTGCACGATCTTTTTTAGAGAATTAAAAACTGTTAAAAAATTTGATCTTATACAACATACTGTTGATAAAGTTAAGGGATATCTCATATCACTTTCTCTGAGTTGATGTTTTCGTAAGTAATTCAAGGAAGAACTCTGCATCCATAATTCAAACAATATCGTGCAAAAACTCAATAATAAATTTTCTAAGAAAACTAAAATACGTAAAAAGCCTTCTTTTGTCCTATTATTATAGTTAGTGATTTTTTTTTTGTTATAAAATAGAAAATATAATCAATGTAATTGATTTTATTTATTAGAATAAAGTCAAAAATATTATTTCTCGGAGGGGAAGAAATAGCCCTATATTTTCATAATTTGTTTCATGCTTTTTCTCTATTTAGCAAGAAAATTGTTCCATTATATTCTTATATCCTTATCTATGATTTCATATTTATTGCTGTGTTAACACCTTCAGCTAAAAAGGGGGGGGGAATGAATTTTAAACATTTGTGACGGGTGCTTACGCGTTTCACTAACCTTCTCTTGACTTCTTTCAATTGTTTTATTTATTTCAACCAATCTCCTCCGAGAGCCAAAAAGTGTGACTTATGCAAACGAGATATTTTCGGGTTTTAGCGAGTTCGAAAAAGATATAAAAGGGAGAAATGAAATGAAGAAGAAAAAGGAGGGTGATTTTGAGAGAGTAGTTTTTCTAGTGGAAATATATTCGTCGGGAGAAGACTATTGAAAAGTATTCATTAAATCGGTTCGGGACGGAACTGAAAGATAGCTGAGATTGAAGCCGCTCATTAAAGCAATCCAGATATTGAAGAACCTGCCTTAAGAAAAGGTATCAGGTCAGTTGTTTTCATAAATTAAATATAAATGTGTAGTTTGATTGTACGCGTTGTTCTCCGTGGATTCAGTTAGGATTCCATCGTTCATAATCGAATTCTTCTCGTACTCCACTGTATTTTGTTGATCTTAAGGTTTGAATAGTGTTTGTGTAATCTCTCAATTTAAGAAAGGTCAATAAATAAGATTGATATATTAAATTAGTTGTAATTAATTATGGATCCAACATATTCAGATTTAGATAATACGCGAAGGGGAGTTAATAATCATAGGGGTAGTGATAGGCTACGACACATTTAACTGTGTAGATTACGTTATTAATCTTGCATTTTTAAGCAGCACGAGGAGACTGGGAAAGAGTAAGGATATACCTCCCTGGTACCCCATTCTCCACACTTGCTGAGCACGGCAACGTGATGACTTTGAGCTATGATAGATAAGAAAAGTGCATCAATCCACTACACTACTAGAGCCCGAATAAAAAAAACTCGCAGCTCTTTCTCTCTTGTTTCTCTTTCTCTTTTTTGTTTTTTCTGACTCCTCTTTCTCTCTCTCTCATTCCCTCTTCCTCATTCTTCTCTTCTCTATCATTCTTCACTCATCTATTATTCTTCTATCCTCGTTCTCTCTCTTTGTCTCATTCTTCTCTCCTCTTAATCTTTCTCACTCTCTCTTTCTAATTCTCTCCTCTCTGTCTTCCTCTCATCCGCTTTCTCTTTTTCTCTCTCTTCATCGACCGCGGTAGTCTAGTGGTTAAGGTAACGGACTCGTGGCTGGCGAGTAATGAGTTCAAGTTTAGTGCCGCTGAAGACCTGCCGTATAGAGGGTCTGATGCACGTTAAATCTGTCGGGGCTCAAACGTCCTCCCGTTGGTATGGTGTGGAAGTTAGGAGAGGGGGTGCCATCAGGGACGTCTTAAGGCATAAGCCAACTGGTGGGGGCCTCGTTTCGTTCTTGACTCCATCTTAATAAGGTCATGATCCAGATAATTTTAATGTGGTCAAATGTTATTCCCGTACATATTCTCTGAAAAACCAGGGAATTTCAAACTGCATGTCAATTGGCAAAAATGGTAAGATTGTATTATTATGTGATGACCATTGTTCATGTTTAGGCCAAGGCCTAATATCATAAACATTCATTCAACTCATTTAGTCAAAATGCGGCCTTCGGTTGAGCCGGTTTGTGCCTAGGTTTTTGAGCACTATAAAGCGCGTCGTGCACATTTATTTGATTTAAATGACCGTTTGAACGAGTATTTGACAATGCATGCTGTCTACTGTCTACTTTTAAAAATCCCAGGCAGGGCCTACATTTGCATAAGGGCCCAGGGCCTCAAGTAGTCTTAAGACGTCCCTGAGTGCCATCTCAAGTATCGTCCTCGTCACTTGACCATGATTCAAAATTACGAAGTCCGTCACCAAAGGTCCTCGTGTAGCTGAATAGGGCAACGTTATAATATTTACTCTCTCACTACGTTTTCTTTTTTCTCACTCTCTTCCTTTATGTCTATCTATGCGTTTGTATAAGATAAATGAATAGCATATTTTTCTTTTATTACGCATATATTGAAAAAATTATTCATATTTCCTGTATTCAAAATTGTAATATTTTTTTAAAATTCGTATTTTTTGTATTAAATTTAAAATTTTATTTGGGCTTAAAAATGAATAGTAATGTCTAATTCAGATGTCCTCACTTTGTAATAGATTTATTACAAGTTGTTTTTACTTCCAAAGCTAATGGGAAAGGTGAAACTTAAAAATAAGGAACACTTCTTTCAATGGCTTAGCGGAGAATATTACCCCCCCCCCTCCCTCCTGCAAAGTCAGATTTTGCATTTAATATTTTATAAGTTGGTTAAATATGTACTTGGTGTCAGTCAGGACTTGGGCTCCCTAGAATCCTGCCCCCTGCGGTGTGTACTTTACGCAACTCTCTCTGTGTGTGTGTCTCCTTCATATATTTCATATATAGATAAATTTATGTGTGTTTGAGCGCGCAAATAAATTTCAAAATTTATATTAATTAAAACATTTTTTGAAAGCATTTTCTTAAAAATTTTAACGATACTCACATTATGCTCAGGCTAATTAAGCAATCTTGATAAGAAATTTTACCTTTACGTTTTAAGAGGAATACTTTAAAAATAGTAACATTTAAAAACTCTTTTTTTTTCTTCAATTTTTTTAATGTTTATAAATATTGCTATGTGAGTATGTACAGAACTACAGGAACGTTGATAGGCATAGCATCTTCAGTGTATCATCAATATTTTAATTATTAAACATGTTGCTACTAAAATTGGTTGATTTATCAACACGGCATTTTGAAGCTACACGACGTACGCACTACTGATGGCGGACCTTGTAATTTTGAAACACGGTCAAGGAAATTTAAACGAAATATTCCTTTGAAATAATAATGCTTTCAATTTTTTCTTTCAAATAAGAAAAAAATGTTTAAAATGTATTACCTTTATCAAAATAGAACATATTTATATTTATAATTATTAGAAGCTTCCACATATTTTGATTAGAATACATGTCAGTGGCGTAATGTACACCCCCGCAACCCCCGCATCGTGGGGGAAGGGTAGGATTCTTCCTATTCTGTCGAAGTACCAATGAGCGTTAAATCTGTTGAGGTTTAAAACCCTCATGTTGTGCGGGGTGTGGAAGTTTAGAGAGTTGGGCACCAGAGCCTAATTGTCATTCTTTTCACTTAACAGGTTTCCAAAACTTCGAAATTCGTTGCCAATAGCCTTCGTGTTGCCTTAGAGTTTGACGTCAATTATCAATCAACCAATCAAGGCTTATTTGTTTTATCTCGTATTTCTGTGTGAAATATCGAAAAAAAACAAAAACAATGAGACACAAACAGACAAATTTTAAAAAAAACTAATTTTGATGGATAACAATTTTACGAGTAGTTATTTTATTCTTAAAACTTATATATATATATTACTGAAATGGTACAATTTTTCTGTTCTCTGGTGTAGTGGTGTACACGGAATTTTCTCATAGAAGGGGGAGGGGGGTTATACTCAATAAACCTATAGATAAAAGCTCTATGGGGGGGGGGGTAATTTTTATGGTAACATTTAAAAATCGTCTATAGAGAGTTGCCCTCCTACCCCCTTGTGTACATCACTGCCTGGCGTACACAAAGTTATGTGTTCTGGAATTTGGAACTTTTTATTGCATTAATTTTACAAAACATGAATTTTTTTTCTATTTGTTCAAAATACTCCTTGATGTTCACAATTTGCTTTACTAGACAACTCATAGTTCGTATTGCATAATAATCAGTGGCGCACACAAGAAGGGTCCCCGGGTCCGCCCCTAAAGACCTTGATTTTTGTTTTCGATTGATTATAATCTTATGTATATAATACGTAAAATTTAATTAAGTATATGTTTTTAATAATTAATTTTATTAATGAATGCTAATTATATATTCAATAATTAATTTTTTACTGTTCTTCGTTCCTGAAAATCGACAAAATCAAAAGAATATGTTGGGTGACGTATTGCAGCATGATACGAGAATGGCGGACTTTCGACACTGCCTCCCCCCCCCCTGTACAATTCCTGTGTGCGCCACTGATAATAATAATTATTTATTATTATTTTCTATGAAAATTACACATTGAAAATGTATCTGGAATATCCTTTCAAGGGAAAAATGCTTTGCTAAGTTCTATTTTTTCAATCTTAGAATTAAATGAACGAAAAAGAAAACACTAAAATTTTTATTTTATGTTTGAATATCCCCCCCCCACCAAAGCCCTTGAGTTTTTTTCGATTGATGATAATTCTATGTATATATAACGTAAAATTTAATTAAGTAGGTACTTGTAATTAGCAATTTATTTTATTAAGTCTAATTATTAATTTAATAATTTATTTTTTACTGTTTTTTGTTAACAAAATTGACAAAATCAGAAGAATAAATTGATGTCTTGAGGTATGATACGAGTTGGGGGACATTTGATCATGGATCTCCCCCCCCCCTTGCAAAATTTTTGTGTGCGCTACTGAGCTAGATGTTTCGTGAGGTTCCCTCTCAAACTAAAATAGGGTAATATTCTTTTAGATTCTACTTAGACATTCATTGACTGCCACCTCTTTCCATTAGAAACATATAATGCAGATTGGTTCTAAGTTATGAAAGTGATGGTGACAAAGATGTGTGCGTGAAAGTGATGGCTGTTTGTTGAGAAGTTTATGATTAGCACTGCTTTTTCACTTCGGAAATTTGATTCATCATTTAGTTTGTACTTCATTGCCGGGTATTATTGGAGTTCGCAGAAAAATCCATTTTTGGAAAGTTCTCGGATAAGTCGTACTGATCGTTGGACCATCAACATAATCGCGGAAGCTTCTGTCATTTTGTGGGAGTATTTGTTTTGAGTGTCTCCAAGGAGTTCAGATAAGTGAAAGTTTGATGATTTAAATATTAGTTGATCTTTCTCGCAACTTTTGAGTAGTGATAGTTAATTTAATAAAAATCGTTAACTTGATCATCTAGGGTCGCAGATATTTCCTGGTGTTTTTGTGTCATGGGGTAACTAATCTTAGTGCCAATTTCTCTGAAACGGTGCCCTCTGAAGTTGATAGTCAGAAAGAGGGGAATGGGGCAGTGGCGCACACAAGGGGGGTGTCCTGGGGGTCCGGACACCCCCCGAAGCCCTTGAGTTTTCTTCGATTGATTATAATCCTATGTATGTATAAAGTAAAATTTAACTGACTTGTAATTAACAATTTATTTTATCAATTAATGCTAATTATTAATTCAATAATTTATTTTTTACTTTTTTTTCTTAACAAAATCAGAAGAATTGATTGTGTTGTCTTGAGGTATGATACGAGTTGGGGACTTTCTACCTTGGACTCCCCCCCCCTTGAAAGGTTTTTGTGTGTGCTACTGGAAGGGGGTGTTATAATATGAGTAAAAATTATTATAATCTTACGTAGAAATTAAAGCATTTACACGCGAAGAAATGCCTAAAAAATTTAATTCTAAAAATTCTGAATATTTTGAAGTAATTTTGTGTATTATGTTGCATACATTAAAAATATTTGTACTGAATTCCGTATAGAAGAAACAAAAGTTAAGAATCATCCCAATACCACTAAAACCTGCAAAATGGTACGAAATTTTAGATTGGCGAAATTTTGGAGAGTGAAATGTAAATTAAAATGTTACGGCACTGTCCATTTTAAACCTATTTTCCTGAAAAATGAAGGATCGGACGATACATTTTTTTAAATTCTTAAGTTCTAAGGTTGGTCAAAAGAATGTTGTAGCATTTTCATGCTTAGAATTATTTCAATTTAGGTTCTCATTGTTATAGAGGCTTGCTTCCTCAAATATTTAACAACGTTTTTACAGCAAAATTTTGTATTTAAAAAAAAAGCACACTATACGACGTTCTCATGCTAGTTTTATAGTGGTTACGAGCTAATCCCTGTAAAACATGCTTTACTGTACGATGCCTAATTCGGCAGGAAAGTAACATTAATTGCAAGTATAATACTTGTGTAACAGTGATCCTTTTCTACCTTCTATTGGTCATTAAATACAGTTTATTTATATTGGAGAATTCCATAGATTTCTTTAAAACAGGAGTCGGCAACCTCTTAGCTGTGGCGTGCCAAACCTGTCGTCCAATATGATTCAGCGCTCCACACAGTAGGACATTTTTGAAACAATTCGATTCTTGGGATGATGTATGCAGATTTAGGGAATAGATATCAATAAAAAAGATTTACAGTTTTATTATATGTTAATTTTGCATCATTTAAAGATATTTTTGACCTAACAATAAACAGCATAAAGTATAACTATTTCTTCAACAAATATAAAGAAAATTTAAACTATACGTATATTATGTATTTTTAAATATATTTATCAAAATAAGAGTTAGACAACATAAAATATAAGTATTCCATTTCATTATAGTTCAATAAAAAGGCAAATAAAATTTTTAATGCGAACCTAGTTCTTGCACCGCTCTACTTTCAAATCGCAAAATCTGAGGTATAATGTGAGACTTTCAATTGGGGGGGGGGGACACGATTCCGAGCATTCAATTGTTAAACATTTTTCTGAGGGCAGGAAATATTTTTCATATGAAGAGAGATTTTTACTTTAATATGTAGAACCAAAGGCGGAAAACAGAATACCTACAAAGTTCTCTCTCCAAACAATTGAATCTCTCCAGCAATGACATTCAATAATTTACAAAATAGCAGTAAATTTATCTTTAGAGATATCTTTCAGATGTGTTCATGATTCCAGAAATTGCCATAATTTTGAAGATATTTGTCCAATAAGGTCCTTTACCAATTGATCCACTTCCATCCCCTCAGAAATGGACCAATTGGTAGAGCGGTGCGCAGAGAGTCACTGAGAATTATGCCGCAAACTGCACGCATGCCATAGGCTGCTCTAAGCGTCTAGGATTAACCAAGAAGATCTTAAAATAGAACGTGCTACTTAATGGATATTAAGTTTAACACATACTCATAGTAAATTTGAATAAAAATATGTTTTAGGAAGAGATAATTATGCAATAGAAAATGCTATAAATCCCATAACCTATAAAGCACTAATTGCAATCTATTTAACACAAAATCCCACTAAACAATACAGCACTTGTGTGAAAACCAATCTATACACGATTAGCAAACACAGCTAAGCTGAAACTGTAATTACCTGTGTTTAATAAGATAGGTTAATAAAAACGCCTCATTTTAACCGCGGGAAATATGTTGATCGAATTTATTACACCTTCAGTGGTAGTGCATTAGGAACTGGAATATTGGAACATTAACCCGGCCACAGTGCAACTACCATAATGATAATGTACATATTATGCTAGTGGACGAATAGCGATATGCCGTCTGTTAACGACTCACTCCAGTTTTCCCGGATTTCCGGAACATCCATAATCCGGGAATGCACGCTCGAATCAATGCAGGATGATCTAAATTTCAAATATTATAGGGGTTCTGATTTATCTGGGAAAGTGCTTTTAATTCGTTTGCATTCTGCATTTCACCCACTCCCTCACGCCCACTATCAGCGTGTTCACCGTTTTACATATTCATATTATTTAACGCGATGCGAATTGGATAAGGGGCGGGGGTGTAGGGCTCGAAAATCTGATGCCTAGGGGCTGCATTGGGTATGTGAGTGAGAGAGAGGTAGGATGCAAAGTTATATTCGAGATTGAAAGTACGTGAATAAATTTTTGGTTTTCTTCGGTGCAGACGGTTTCGATGATTCATAGGGTGGGATTTTTTTTATCTTGTTTTATTCCTTTATCTGTTTTGAGCACCTTTTTAATAGCTTGAAGATATCTTACTAAAAAAAAACTCTTGTTCTAAGAATAAACTTAATTGTGTTTTAACTAGATTATCTATTATTTAACTGGTTCATAGATTATACATATTATGTAATAGAAATCTCTGTTTTGCGTATATGAAACTTTCATTTAATTCTGCAAGACAAGCAAACGAATGAAAATGCATGTATTTATGTACTGTGGTAGCAAAACGTTCTGAACACACGCATTTGTTTGCATAATTTGTGTGTTTGATTTAATTTTTCGCTGTTAAATTATCGTATTTTTATTGAGTTTAATGTATTTTTTATGCTGATTTCAGATATATAATAAGCTGTGCCGGATTATTCGTTAGGCAGAGTTGGCAGTTGCCTATGGGCCCGGCGCTTTTTAGGGATCCCTTTTCATTGCAAGAAAGTGTTTTTTTTTTCATTACAGATTCTAATAAATAATTATTGCTTATATACATTTTTTTAAAAATTTGATGGTAATTTGTTATCTTATTTGTGCTGTGATAGAAATTCCTAAAATGTTGTGTAATAAAATTATCAGGCCAAAGGGCCTCGAGAATTCGACTGCCTAGGGGCCTCCATGTCGTTTAATCCGACCGCAATTCTTTTTATATTACAGGTGTAACGAATCTATTCGCGTACCTTTTACCAATCCTCTCGGAGATATTATATTAATTTAAATATTGTTCAATTGAAAATTTTATCCCGAAGAAGAAGATGTGATCTATGTAAATCATGTCGTATTTTTAAGCATTAACTTTTAGGTTCGAGAGAGAGGTTAGATGAGATGCAGTTTGTGATGAAAACTTAAGAGTAATTGAAAACTAGACGAGAACGACTCGACGATTAATTAATTAATATTTAAAATTGATAACTGACGGTTCAGTCAGTAAGATATTGAAATTAGAACCAAATCGACTAAAAGTCGATTATTTGAGATAGGAGTTACGATTATTACCAAACGCAAGTAATTCTACTTATCATTAAATATTAAATATCTCATTTTCCCAGCTTTGACTCCAATACTCTATATAAGTACAATTCCATCCGTGGGTTTGTGAGACTTATAAAAAGGATTAATGAATAATATTTGTTTTGATTACGGCTGGTTATCATTCTAACTCCCAATCATTGAAAGATTTCAGGGGAAATCCTTTACACAGGGTAGGAACCATAGTGTTACATATAATTCTAGGATACATTTATCAACAACTTTAAGCGAGCGTAATAGCCTAGTGGTCAAGGCAATGGACTCCTGGTCACCATGTCAGGAGTTCGAGCCTAGTACCGCTGATGACCCGCCGTGCAGAGGAGGCCAATGCATGTTAAATATGTTGAGGATCAAACGTTCTCCCGTTGGTGGGGAAGTTAGGAGAGGGGGTGCCAGCTAAGTGTCGTTCTCGTCTTTTGACCAGGGTTCAAAATAACAAAGTCCTTCGCCAAAAGCCTTCGAGTAGCTGAATAGTGCGACATAAATATTTACTCACTCAATAACTTCAAAACAATATATACCAATACAACAACAAGAAATATTCAGCAATGTGGGTGGGTAACAGCTATTATTGTATGTGTGTGGTTTTTTGTTTTGTTTTAAATTTAAGAAATCTGATTTGAGAAAGCTTTTATAAAAATAAAGCTTTGGTATGGAAAAAATTATTTGAATAAAACATAAATTTTTATTTGAAAATAAACCAATATCAAAATTATAAGTGTCTATTCTTGCCTTAAAGTATAACTTTCATTCAGTTACACCTGAAGGGAATAGATAATTCGATTCTAACTTCAAGTCGTCATCAAAAATTCAAATATATATTCTTAATATGAACCTGTTTTTGCATATGTTGTAAAATTATTGTTAAATATATTCCAATTTGTTCAAAAAAAAACATTTGAATTTTAAGTAAGTGAATTATATTTGGTGAAATGAAAGGTTGAAGGTAGGAAGATATCATACCCTCTGAATAAATTTGTTGAAGCATTACTTATTCTGAAAATGTTACAAAATTCACTTATTTTCCCTACTCTGAATATTTAAAATTTTCATTGTTTGCTAAAACGAGCAGAACTTTTCAAATCATCCAAATACATTTCTTAAATCTCTTTTAATTAACTTAAAGACCTAATCGAACGTGCAAATGCTCACAATCAGATTGAGTCATCATTTTAAAACCGCCTTTTCAAAACACCCCCGTAAAACCTCCTCAATTACCCCGCCTTTTCCCTTACGACTACAAATTGATTCCTGGCGAACTTTTGTCCAGCCAACCCTATCCGTTCCACATTTCATCAATGTATCCCTCTGTCATCAACACTCTTTGCGATTAAACCCCTACCACTACTACTACACGCCAAATAGAACGGAATTGATAGAACAAAAGAGCGCAACCTAAGAATGGAACGAAGGAACGTTTCCATTCATCAGGGTACCGCCTTGTCACTTGCAGCTGATCCCCTACACCACCCCCTTTTACCCGGGCCGGACCCTGAGAACCCCCCTCCCCTCAAGCAATTGATGATCTTTTATTGGTTTGTAGGTGACGCCAGATTTCGCGTGGACTCTGAAGGCGGAAGGCTCCAAGTTTTCCTCGGGGGGTTGGAAGGGGGGTGCACGAGGGGTCAGAGTCCGAAGCCTCCACTAATTATTAGGAACAACAGACTTTTGCCGGGGGTGGGCACGCCTGAAATCACCGCTCTCCTTATATAAGGTGGTTGTAGGCAGGGAGGGGGGTCTTGACACCACGTGCTATTGACGGGTGCTAGAGAGAGAGGGTCCCAGATTTTGTTAGGGGTGGTGACAGTGGAGGGGGGGATGGTAATAACTGGTGCGTATGATTTCGTTGCCTTAGAAACTGTAGCAACGTGATGAACAACCAACTCCCCGTCTAACAGTCCCGAGCAAAAGCACACGGACATTATGGTCCACTTCTATTTCAGCTCATGTTCCAACATGAATTTTCGTTTGGCTGTCAGTGTCAGAGAGAGAAAGACCCTCATCTTGAGCTTCTCTCTTCCCCCTTCTTCCTTCATCCAGTTTATCTCTCTTCTGATTGGTGGATAAAGGAGGGGGTTGTCGAGATCCCCCTCCATGCTTGTTTATTATTGCCCATTGCGCGTTAATGATAGATGTTATAGTTTCATTTCGTGGGTCTTCCCCCGTGTTGATGATCCGGAGGGGTACGATGGTTGTAGGGGTGGTCCCCCCCCCCCGTTTTGTCCTTTTCCTGGGCCAATTTTACCAGTATGGTTTTCGGGATAGACAAGCGTGTCCAAACTTCCCTCCCCGGTGTCTTCTGTATTTCAATTAGTGTCGGTTATGATTATTTAGCGACAGTTTGAGTTGATGGAGGGGGAAGGTTATTTTAAACGAGAACAGTTGATGGTGCTGATTGAGTGAAATGTAAACCGTGATGTGTCCGTGAAAGCTGTTATTCATTTGGAATAATTTTGCGCTTGATTGGCCTTTATTTTGCGGTATTTTGTAGAAAAGTTAGAACATCCTACCAGAGAAAAGTATTAAAATATTTAATGTAGCAAATTTATTAGAAATAATTAATAATGTTTTAAGCCCCCCCCCCCAAAAAATCATGATTTAATTGTTTAAAATTACTTATAAAATTAATTCAAGAAATAAATTAAAAATTTTTAAGTGCTACATTAATAAGAGTGTTTGGTCAAATATTTCAAAATTATAAAGCAATTATTTTAATTTCTAAGAATTCCCTTGATTTTTTTTTCCAACGTGGACGCGTGGCCGCGATAGCCAAGTAGTCAAGGCATCGGATCATGGCTAACAAGTCATGAGTTCGATCCCAGTACCATTGAAGACCCGTCGTGTAGGGGAGTGATGCACGTTAAATCTGTCGAGAGCTCAAACGTTCTCCCGTTGGTGTGGTGTGGTAGTTAGGAGAGGGGGTGCCAGCTCAGGTGTCGTCCTCGTCACTTAACCATGGTTCAAAATTACGCGGTTCGTGGCCAAAAGCCCTCGTGTAGCTGAACAGTGCGACGTTAATATTCACTTACTCACTCACTCACCAACGTAGACTCGATAGCCTAGTGGATATGGGCACAAACTCGTGACTTGAGAGTCGCGGACTCGAGTCATGGTGCCACTGAAAACCCGCCGTGTAGAGAGTCCCATGTACACTATATCCAGTCTCAAAACCTTTCCGTCGATGTGACGTGGAAGTTAGGGGAGAAGAAGTGATAGCTCAAGTGTTGGTCTCGTCACTTGACCTCGGTTTAAAATGATGAGGTCCATCACCAATAGCTCTTTTGTGGCTTTATAGTGCGACATTATTAAAACTCTCTCTCTCTCTTATTTTTCAACTTGAAATTAATAAAATGAAAAAATTAATGCTTTTTGTACTTGTTAAGAATGAACCCAGTGTTTCAAAAAATAGCTAATAATTTTGTTTTCTCGTTTTCATTCTAATAATAAAGTAAATTTTTTTAAAAAAATCGTTAATTTTTCTAATTTAGAATAATCATCGTTAATTTTTAAAATTCAGTAATGCTGATTTATTAGACTCTGAGAATCTTTACTTAAATTTTTTTAAGCATTAACGCATACTTCATATAATGTATTAATTCTTATTTAAAAATTTGAATTCCCTTTTTTAAAAAAATAAGTATTTAGAACGAAAAAAACTTTACAAATTAACTGTCAAAAATAAGAGATGATGTAATTGTTTTAAATATTTTGCTACATTTAAATTCAAAATAGAAATATACGATAAATTATTTTAAAAATCTAATATAATTTTTTAAAAATCTTTATTAATAAGCATTATCTTTTAAGTACATGAAAACGTTTTCATTGCACATGATGGTTTCTCTAATTTTAAAAAATAATTTAAGTATTTTGAAGATAATGGCAAAGTATATATTATAAATACAATTATCAGAATAAATTATTTTTAATAAGCCTTTACCAAAATTATTCATTCCAATCCAATAATATAAAGTTGAAGAATGAAAAAAAAGAATTAATTGATTCAAGTTTATTTTTGAAGTATTTTTATGTTTTCGTGGTTTGCAAGTGAGTATTTATTATTAATATCGTACTCTAAGGTAACAAGATAGGGTAACGAAACTTGTAATTGTGAACCACGGCCAAGTGATGAACCTAAACCGGCATTCCATCTCCTCCCGTTGTCGCGAGGGTTTGAGTAAGAAGCAGACATGATCTAGAGTTAACTATTTTTATTTAACTGTTATCATTTATGAGAATACATTCTGATAACTAAACCCGATAAAACTTATTAATCCTATTAGATATATAGTAGAATTTATCTTAATTATTCTCTTGAACGCTCTTGCTTCCAACTTGCTAAATCGTCAACCGTAAAGTGGACGTCTTTTACCTTTCTATGAATCCTTCTCTTTTGATTTAATCCTTTCAGGACCGCGGAAAGGAGAAAGAAGCGTTTTGCCAGGCCCACATGTTCCCAGAGTATACGCACTCACGGGACCGGGCGAATTTCCCTGCTAAGCCTAATTTCATTTAAAAATTCATGTAAAATCTTAAATGCAATCAAATACGCTAAAATTTATATTTTACTATAACTGATAACATCTGAATGTACAGTAGAAACATTTTCGCTATAATTTAAAAATAAATTGCGAATTTTAAAGAAAATTTTCTTATTTTAATACAAAAAGTACTGTTTTTGCCATGATGATTAAAATAAAATAGACGCAAAACTTACAAAATGCTATCTGGCAAATATCAATCGATAAATCTACTCTCACAAAGCTTGATGCTGTTTTAACTGATACAAACCTTTTAAAAGACAGCTAATGTGTCGTTTTTTATTTTTAATTAATCCTTATAATGCTTTTTGCTTTCTTAGTATCACTTTAGTATTATGTTTTCTGTTTTTATGTTGTTGATGTCGTGTATGACAAAGTGCAAAGGTGTATATAACAAAATAAAGATATAGAAATGAGTCAAATATTGCCAAAGGCGTGTATCACTGCCGTGGCAACATCCATGGCACGATCCGAGTATAGGATGTCCATGCTGTATAGTCATTGTCTATTTTAAAAAGGGCACCAACAATAGAAGGACAGTTATAAAGATATTTGGGATCCAGATGCTTGCCTGGGCAGTGCCTGCATTCCACATATGATCTGGATCCATCAGGCAGAATCTTCATGCCCTTAAAATGTTTTGTCCTTAGTCTGGTTATTGTTGTTGTAATTTCTCGGCTATAATTTAATTCTGGAAGCGAGAATTTTTTTCGTAGGTTTGAAAGAATTTTTTCGTTTTTTTTTTCGCTTTTGTTTTGCGACTGCGTTGGCATCAAAGACCGTAGTCGAATAAGTTACAGGTTCAAGGGTTCTGGCTTCATTGACAAGGAAATCGGCCATCTCGTTCCCTTCGATGTCAACATGGGCCGGGATCCACTGGAGGGTGCATGATTTGCCCAATGCACCAATGGAAAGTAAAAGAGAATTGATTACTTGGGTGAGTCCCATTTTTCCTTTCATGATGGCCTCAAGAGCAGATCTACAATCGGAGAGAACAATGATGCCGTCGGAATTAGCGATATCTGTCCATGTAAGGTAAATATCTAGGGCTGTTCTAATTACTATGAGCTCACGCGTGAAGTTGGAAACAATTTGCCCTGCGGAGACCTTGTGCTTTGAAGTTGTAGTATCTGGGTATTTAAGAAAGACACCAGATCCACCCATATTGCACTCCGAGTATGAAGAACCGTCAGTATAGGCAATTACTAAACGAGGCCTCATAATTGTGTCCATGCCTTTCCTTTTAATTGTGTCCTTGGATTCCTTTTTCGTGCAAGGCTCAAGAAGGTCTAAAAACATTTTTATCTGTTTTTATGGTTGTAGCAATTCTAAATGCGATAGTAACGAAAAATAATCGTTTGTTCTTACTGAATTAAGAATGAGTCACAGTAAAATTCTTTTTTTTCGTTAAAAATGAGTCATCACGCTTGTTCTATAAAGATCTGCTTTTTAAATTTCTTTTGAGTATAAAAATTATTGATATAAATATGAATCACAAAGAAAAGAAGTACTGAAACTACTATTATGAATGTCTGATGTCCAATAAACTAATAAGCTTCCCTTCTTTTTCCAACTGAGTCAAAATATAAACAGAAATCCCCATAGCACAATAAATGATGAACCTTTAACTGCCCGTTTCTCTCGAAAAATCTAAACATGTGCAGTTGTTTATATTCATAAAAATCCCGGATCTAATTTTTAAAAAAACTACTCTGAGCTGAAAGCACATATTAAAGTTCAAAGTTTTGTGTGAAACATTATTCGAAAAAAATAAAATGGACTTTATCCGCCAACTAGTGCCTTGTAAAAATTAATATAAAAACGTTCCAAACTTTGATCACATCGGTGTGGCCAGAGAAGGGAAAGCGCAATCACATATATGATGCCGTGGGTCCTGGAGGGAGAAACGCGTGATCACATATGTGATCATGATCTTGAACGGGTTAATATTACAAAGAGCGACCACCGGTCGCTCACACTATGCTTTCCGCTTAGGATCAACTCTCAATCATTACCTCGCCTACTCAACGATTGGCACTTAAATAGAAGTCTGCATTTGCATAAAATCAAGTCATCTCTACAGAAAGTGGTTTTGAACTAAAATCACTTTTAAAAAGAGCATTTTCCTCAAGAGGATTAGTAGATGCTCGAATAGAACCCGTTATACCGTGAATCAGATTTGACGTTTCCAGACACTGCATTAGTGCTTCCCAACCTTTTTATCGTCGTGGACCGGTCAATGTTTGATTATTTTACCGCGGCCGTTGAGTGGGACGTTGATTGTTTATATTTCAAATTGTTTTGATTTAATAATTTTAATTTAATTGTATTTAAACAGGCTTTCAGAATTAAATACTGTTACATCCAAAAAGGATAACAAATTGGTTTAACATGGAATATAAGGAGATTCCCATGGGATTTGATACAAACCCACAGGGATGTCTTAAGAGTTTTTGAGGCCCTGGGCCCAGAAGCATCGTAAGAGTTTTTGAGGCCCTGGGCCCAGAGACATCGTAAGAGTTTTTGAGGCCCTGGGCTCCTATTTAAAAGTATACCCTTCCCATGGCATTTAAAGTAGACAGTACATGCCTAATGAAATACTTATGCAAATGTTAATTTGTGAGCCATGCCCATTTATTTGTTGTTTGTTTTTCTCTTTCTAGTACCATTTTCTAGTACCACTTTCTAGAGGCCTAGTACCATTTGATCCACGGATAGATACCGGTCCGCGGCTTGGGGGTTGGGGACCGCTGCTCTACATGCTAGGTCTCTTGACATGGTAGGTCGGGACTTGAGCCCATTACTCGACAAAGACAGCCATATGTTTGTGGCTACTGCGTCCGTAATGAGTTGTAAGAGTGCAGTCATTCCTAATTGCAGCATCATGAATAGAATCATTCAAATAGAGATGAAAGTTCGAATTTTGGTTCCACCGATAATCATTGAGGGGAAGAACTGCTGCAGGAAAGAGCGAACTTAAAGGAGGGAATTACTAGCTCACTTGACGTCTGTTTGTCATTTCATCGAATTCTAAAGTACGAAATCCATTTCCAAAAAAAGTTCTTGCTTACACGAGAGCGATCGATGTTAACGTAAAACCAATTTGTTTATAGTCAACTTAACTATTAAACCTAGGTTAATAAATTAAATCAAAAGTCAAATAAATAAAAGCAAAATATTATGTTTAAAGAGATAAATCAAATTAGAAAAACAGATATATAAATGAAATCTACTTTTTTTCCCCTTGAAAAATAAGCCAAATAAAAAGAATCAAGTAAAAAATAAAGTTAAATTATTATATCTAGATTAATAAATCAAATAAAAAGACCAAACACATTAAATACTACACCAGCCAAAAATAAATAAATAAAACCAGACTATTATAGATTTGTCTAGATTAATAAGCCAAATAAAATCCTAAATAAATAAAATCAAGATTTCATATCTGAATTAATAAATCAAATAAGAAACCAAATAAATCAAATCCTAGCTATTATACCTAGACTAATAAATCAAATAAATGAAAATAAAAAGAGTAAAATTTTACACCTAGATTAATCAACCAAATAAATAAGACCAAACTTTTATGTCTAAAAACTAAAATAAATAAATAAATAAAATTAAAATAAACTATTTTGTCAAATGGATTCTACAAATACATAACATCAAAATCAAATAGGGTTAAGATTTTGATAGTAGTTGATAATGCAACATTATTTTGCATATATTGAAAAATCAGAAATAAATATACATACTTAACGCAAAATATTTACTAAAAAATATTTTTCTTTTTAATATTTATTCTTGTATTTAATGAACTACGGGACAATTATAGAATGAATCACGATTATATGGAGGGGGGGGGTGAGGGAATATATATTATTAATTAAAACCTACCCATGCGGTAAAATATATTCGATGGTATAGAAATTGGGAAAAAATAATTCTAAAAAAATATTTTCGAAATTTAATATTACCACAAAGGGGCTGAATTTTCGAAAAAAAATTGGAAAAATGCTTAATTTTGGTTAGATGATTTTAGATTCAAAATAAACATATTTTTCTGCACAATAAATAACCTAAATCGATGATTATTGATGAGTACTGAAAAAAGAATAGTACAATTCTAGTTTATTTATTTTTTCCATCTTCCGTTTTATTGTTCACTGGAATTTAGACAGTAAATATTTTAAAAAATTAATACTAAAAAGTAACTATCTAGTACAGTGATTCCCAAAGGGGTCTACGTCAGCCAAAAATTAATTTGGGGGTCCATGACGTGTAAGTGATAGTGGTTCTCGTTAAACAAGACCGTGATTTTAATTTTTTTAAAAAAGTCGTAATCAAGTGGAAACCAAATTTTACCTTTTTTGATAGATTTATTTACTAAATTTAATAAGGTTATTTTGCATTTACAAGGTGACAGCATAAATTTTATTGAATCAAGGACCCTTTCAGCTTTTTTTTCCTGAGTTAAGCTAAAGAAATTTAATATTGGAGGTCCCGAATTTTCTAAATTTGTTATAGACAATCTGTCAGAACGTTTTAACCTACTTTCAACATTTAAATGCCTTTTTATTCAGGTTTTGAAACCAGGTTTAAGAATGCTTTGACTATACGGCAATACCACAGTAGGCAATGAATTCACTTGGTCATATTGGGAAAAAAATTACATTATAATATGAACTGATCGTAATAAGCACTAACGAAGATCTTAAAGTTTAGAAAGAGATGCCAGCAGTCTTGGCTTTAAAAAGTCAAACCTGTTATTTGTTCCAACTTAAGGAATATCGTGCTCAAGTTTTTCATTGTTTTTCCTAGTGTGATGGAGTTTCAGCGCGGTTGCCGATCTCCAAAACGAAACAACAACAAAAACAACTGGACATTAACAGAGGAAATTTGAGGTTAAACCAGACAAGATTGATGCCAAATGTTGAAAATTTGATATTCTATAGTGCTAGAGATTCATCCCTCCCATTAAAATAATTTGTTTGTTGTTTAGTTAGTTTATTCAACAGTTTTATTTATTTATTAACTTTTAATTTAATTAATTAACGTGTGTTTTTTAAATTTTAAACACTATACTTCATTACAATAGAAATTTCTTTTAAAATAGAAGTATAGTACTTGTTGTCAAAAAGACATTTAAGTTGATAAATTTGCAAAAATTCAATATTAATTAAGCAGGGGTCTACCCCAAACCAAAAAACATGGCAAGGGTCTATGTGACAAAAAAATTTGGGAACCTCTGATCTAGTAGGTGTCCTCATATGGCAATAAATGTTAAAAAGTAGTAAAATTGCTTTAAAACCATAAAACAACTCAAATACCTAATTTTATTAAATTGGCATTATTAAAATAAAAATTAATTTTTCATTTTATTTTTTTCTTCCTCTATATACCAAAGTACATCTTTTAAGCACAGGAAGGTTTCGAAATTCTGAATTTTTTTTTCGATGCACCTTATTTTGTATAATCTTTTAAATCGAAGCCAATCAATGCTACATATTGATCATCAAATACATATTGAAAGTTATCTTTATTCAACCGTAGAAATTTTTTTATCTTTTCTCAACTTAGATAAAAGAAATTAACCACAAAATTTAAGCTGCTTTTTTTAATACTCAAACGTCGTTAATATAGCACTCCAGAAATGTGATAAAATACTTTCAAATTTCAGCAGATCTATATTTTTTAACCGTACAAACGTCATAAATTTGAATCTTTGGACATCTGCCATGTGTTATTTATATTTACGATGACAATATTCCACACATTGAACTTATCGTCAGATTTATCTTTTAAATAATATAGTTCTAAGGCATTACAAAATTATTTTAAGAAAAACTATTCGAACCACGCGATAGGTTTTCGCAATAGCCGATGCACACGAAAAAAAGAATTCCACACTTTACACCTTTTCACTCTTTTTTAATGAATAGAAGTCCGAAAAAATGTTCTTAATTGCCCTTTAATCACTTTTGGAACAACGAAAAATAATTATTTAAAAAACATGGTTCAACATTTTTTTTTTTTACTTTAGAATTTTCTCAGTGGGTGATGTAATTAGAAAGGAGAAAGAGTTTACTTTCTTTTAATTATCGTTACGGGGCATAAAAAGTTTATCTTCATATTCTTAAAATGTGATGCCATGCTTAACATTCTGCCTTAAATTTAAAACTTTAATCATTATGTGTGTAGCGCGAATAAGTATTTGTATAGGTTAAAGGCACTAAAAGTTTTAGGAATAAATGGTTTTATATATTTTGCAAGACAAAAACGGTTTTATGGAGCTCTAATTTTAAAAAAAAAAGATTTTTTTCTTAACATTTTATAGTTTTTTGGATGATTCCAGTTTAAAACTATTTGAATAGACTATGCGTAACTCGGTTATTAAGCTCTTAAAAAATGCCATGTCATGTGAATCCATGGTACATGAAACAAAACACTAATACAAAAAAAGTATTAATTTCTAAAAAAACAGTCGGCTGCATGGTGCAGTTGGTTTGTCGCTGGTTTTGCTCTCCTAAGGTTACAAGTTCAACCCCGGCTCAAGTCAGTGGATTTTCATGATGCAGAAAATCGACACCTTACATGTTGTATAATGATGAGGCATGTTAAAGATCTCCAGAGTGCGTGTTTGACTTGGGTGCTCTCGACAAAATTAAATTTCTAGTATCACTTTGCATTGTCAAAGCTCAGGTGCCTCCCTCTGGGGGAAAACTGGGTGTCAAAATTACATGGTGGTGATTGGTATTCCACCTGTTTGGTGCCACACTGAAAAGTGATTTCAGCTTCCAGTAAATGTACTAGGTCTGCAATGGTAAAATATCAGTCCATTGGAAATTAAAAAAACGTTATAAAAAATTAGAGGAAGTATATTGTTAGGTTGTTAAAATTTTGTGTAATTAATGCTTAATTTCATCTTAAAATAGCATAAATAATTTATATTTGGATGTTTAATACATTAATATTATTTTCCATTGTATTTCTTTTCTGATGAAAATTGTAACATTTACAAGCAAAGCCGTCTCTTACGTAATAATAGCGTTTCAATGGTAACAGCAAAATATTGGCGATGCAGCCAAGTTGGCATTATTTTTGGCGATTTTGCGGTCCCATAGATGCTTTTCAAAACAACTGAAGAAATCAAAAATCTCATGACCTATAGCTTTTTTAGAGAAACTTCTTTCAGCTGTTTAAGACTTCACTTTCTACGATCGAGCAATTGCTTGCGGAAAGTTTTTATTACTACGTACTTGTACTTTTTGGTATTAACAGTTTTGCCTGAGTGATGTAGGTGGTGAGAAAACCTTCTGGGACTTATTGCGCGAATTTTACGTCTGTATCCTATATTTTTCAGAATTTTTTTCTATAGTAAATTTTTATCGCTCCTGCTGAACAGTTTTGCACTTTGGGACTAATAGCATAAAATCCGCAAACCCCGATCTATGCAACAATAGTTTTTTAATCCGAAAAAATACACTTACTCAAATTCAGTTATTTGTAGTTCAAATATACAAACGTATACTTGATGGTATTATAAAAAAGCACCAGTGTTGGCGTCAGTTGATGTTGGAAGTGGTAAAAGTATACGAAATGTTTTTGTTTTCAGAGCAGAAAATTCATCATCCACCTCCAGTAGCGCACACAAGAATTTTTCAGGGGGGGGGGGGCCCATGGTCGAAAGTCCCCCAACTCGTATCATACCTCAAGACGACACCAATTGATTCTTCTGATTTTGTTAACAAAAAACAGTAAAAAATTAATTATTGAATTAATAATTAGCATTAATTAATGAAATAAATTGTTAATTACAAGTACGTAATTAAATGTTACGTTATATATATATAGGTTTTTCATCAATCGAAAAAAACTCAAGGGCTTTGGGGGAGGGGTCCGTACCCCTTGGACACTCCCCTTGTGTCCACCCCTGATCAAAATTTAAAGAGTGGTTTATTGCTTAATTGCTTTTGCATTTCACCGCTTGATGTGAAATCTATGAGGTTTTCTTCTTCGGATGACTACGAAATTTAAAACATATGAAGATAATTTGTACAGTTTATAATTAAGGTCATTTTGAAGTTTTAGCGTCAAAGAACATTATTATTGCTTTCACTGCATTGCTATTGTATAAGGGGAGGGTGATGAAAATCATGATTGAAAATTGGGTCGCAAAATATTAAAAGTTTGAGAAGCACTGCCCTATACCATGGATCATCGAATCATAATTGGCGATGAGTTAGATTCTTTGCATTATAACTTTCCAGTTGATTGATGATTGATTCTTTCATTTATGTGTTGACTGTATAAACTTGATTCTTTAGATATAAAAAAATATAAACGGTATTTGATTTAAGTGTACAGAAACGTTGTCCTAATTCTACCAAATATTTTATTTTCGCTTTAATGAGTGCCTAGTAGGCAATGTGTAGATCAGGGGTGACCAATCCATGGCACGCGTGCCACAGTGTGGCATTGTTGAGTTGTAAACATGGCACTCGAAGTCTTATTGAAAAATTTTAAAAAATGGAAAGGATAATAATTATTAGTTTTTTTACGGTTTTATATTAAAAGGTGGTTGTCTCAGACAAAACAAAACACGAAAATTTATTTTAAATACTTAAATAAATTACAATATAAAATTAGAATGTAGATAACACTCCCTCGTTGTGTTGTTTGAGTTAGTTTTCCAAAGGAAGGGCATTCGCGTGAGATTCTGGGATATGTGAGGGACGTATTTTAAAATATCTGGAAGAAAATAATGAACTGCCCAGTGAGTGTTTGCTTTTTAAGAATGAAGATACGCTTTGAGATTTAGCTTTTCTTACCGATACAATAAGACGTTTAAATAATTTAAATTTAAGATTACAAGGAAATTTTCAATCCTGATTGATCATATATCTTTTTTTTTTTGTGATTACATTTTCCTTTTTTATTTGTATCGATTTTGGAGGAAATCATGTTTTTCCTCACGCCCCCTCACTATACAATAACAATGAATTAAATTCAATAGTACTATACATTGACGCTAAACCTATAATACGACTTTAAACTATTTTGTGCCTCCGACGTATATAAACGTCTCACCCAACCAGTGCGTTAATTACTCCGGACGTGCATATACGTCTTTCCTAAGTACGATTTTTTCTGTGAACTGTGAACTATAAAAAAATTATTCCAAATGCTTTGGAATGCAACAAAATGACATTGACAGTGTTCGCGAAGGATTTACTTATTTCAGAGTCTCTCCTCCCCAATGCACCACATACGTTCGCCTACGTGTTAAACTGTGGCATTGGGGAGCGTATCACGTAATTTTTAATTGGCATTTAAGAGATAAATTAAAAATTGTATAAATAAACAAGATAAGTGTTCATTTTTGCATATAATTTTATAAATAGCAATCCCATGGGGTTTCTGATAATTATTAAATTTGATCTAAACTAAGTATTGTTATAAATTAGTTTAGATTACGTAGTACTGAGAGACATATAAGTGTTTTATATTAGTGTAAATGTGTATTTAATTTTTTATTATGTCAGAATGTATTTTGTTTGCTTACTTTCAGTAAATTAATAACTTTTTTTGAAAATTATCTTTTGTTTTACGACTATTTAATATGCTCGCCCCCCTCTTAGGGGTATCACGCCTCCTAGGGGGGGGTTGCCCCACAGTTTGAGAAACGCTGCAGTATAGGGTTTGAAAATTTTATTTTTTCTTACTAAGCAATGTTCAGCAGTAAACTTAAAAAAACCTATTATTTAAAAACAAAAAACTAAATTCGAATACGTTATAATTACTTTGTTTTCATACAAAAAGGTTTATATGATTGTATGAAAAACATTATGCACAGATTTCATTTATACATTCGCCCACTATCCTACTGCAGTTTTTACTTTTGCATATAAGCACAGCCTATCTAGCGGTAGTAACTTCTTTTAGATTTATACGAAAATCAATTTCTCTTTTGGCGATTTTCCTTTTCATTTCTTTAGCACCTTAGTCTTTCCCGCCAAGGCTAGTTGAAATGCTTATGGAAGGCATTGGTATTCCTAGGATTAACTCTATAAAAAATAAATAATAAATAAACACACAGAGAGAGAACCCCAGACCGATATAAAATAAGACGAATAATAAAATATATATCGGCACCCATGCCTATATATAGCCGCTGCAGCTTTTCAAAAATATTCCTATACGTAATCCATTTTTATTGGCTGACATAGAAGCCAGTTTTATTTCTCTTAGCTGGCTAGGTTTACTCCTGGCGAAGAAGGTTTTATTTTTATTTATTATTGATTTATTTGTATTTATATTTATTTCTCAGTTCCTTTCATTTCACAAGGAGAAGAAAGAGGTTGATAACAATATATCTGTATACATAAAAAAGAAAATCAGAGGAGGGTACGAAAAATAATATATTTTTTTAAAAATATATATTTATAAAGTTACGTTTTGAATGCACCAGAAGATATGGTTTAAACTCATAGAAGCGATAAAAAAAAATCATGCATGAAACGCAGTGGTTGCGAATTTTTTTTTTAGTGTTATTTTTTTCGTACTTTATTTATCTGGATTTTTTTTTTCATTTTATGTCTTTTTTTATATTTTTACGGTGGGTTTTATTTATGGAGGTGGTTTTAAAAGAGCTTTGGACGCGTTAGCTCTTGCGTAAGATTTTCAGAGATTGGGGAGCTAAAAATATTTTTTTTCTACATTCATTTTTTTTATTAAATATTAACCATTCTGTGATTAAAAAAGTCATTTTTTATGGGCTAATAAATGCTCCTATTCTATGCAAAGGTTTTAAGTATCCTTTAAAATACTAGAAATAAAAAAAGGGAGGGGGGTAAGGGGGTTGGTTGAGCATTTGCCGTAAAATTCTTAATCTTTTTTTATTTTCTTCAACGAAGAATATTTAAATATTTAGTGTTTAAAAATGTATAAATTTGCATCGTGTTATGCTGTTGTGAAAGCGATTCAGTGTACTGTAGAAAAATATTTGTATTGATTATACAGTAAAACACGTTTAACGCAAATACACTTAAGACGAAATATCGGTTAACACGAAATAATACAATGGTCCCGACTTGGGTAACACGAAAAGATTTATTTTCTGGGAATGAACAAAATGTGGAAAACACCAACCGGATTGGTCTATTCTACTGTATCATCGGAAGAATTCGTTGCAGCAGATGATGATAACAAGTGTACAGCCCCAGTTATGACCGACAAAAACATTTTGGAGTTTGTTCAAAGTTCAAAAAATATCATTGATGCAGATTCCGGTGACGAAATTGAAATGAATAACGCAGCTCCTGTTACCTCTTCATCTGAAATAAGGAACATCATGAAAAGGATGCGCCGTTATTTCGACGCACATTGCAATGGTGAAAGGAATAACAAATTGGACGACATTAAACAATTTGAAGCTAAACAAGTAATATAAAATTTTTTTAAAAGTCATTTCCTACTTTGAATGGATCAATAGAAAGTAAACGATTGAAAACTTGAACAAGATATATATAAATATACAGTAGCACACACAAAAAATTTTCAGGGGGGGGGGGAGTCCTTGGCTGAAAGTTCCCTAACTCGTATCGTATTTCAAGACAATACCAATTGATTCTTTCGATTTTGTTAACAAAAACCAGTAAAAAAATAAATTATTGAATTAATAATTAGATTAATTTATAAAATAAATTGTTAATTACAAGTACTTAATTAAATTTTACGCTATATAATACGTAGGATTGTCATCAATCGAAAAAAAATTCAAGGGCTTTTGGGGGGGGGGGGTCCGGACCCCCAGGACACTCCCCTTGTGTGCGCCACTGTATATATATATATATAGGAGAGAGAGAGAGAGAGCTAATAGTAGGAATTCAACAAGACAATGCAAAGGAAATTATGAGATTATTTTCCAAAATCTGAATAATTGTTTAGTTTTTTAAGAAACTTGAAAATTTTGTATTAAACTTTATGGAAGTTCTTATGAAAGTTTTTGTTTTATTTATTGTTTATTAAATAGATGAATATATACATACCTATGTAAATAAAATATACTCTAATAAACTTAATTTTGTTGAAGTATGGTTTTTATTTGCAATATGCTTTTTATCGCGCAAAATTCTTTCGACTTGAAAAAATACTCCAGTCCCCTCAGTTTCGCGTTAAACGATTTTCATTGCATTTTGAATTCTTTGATTTGATCAATCATGTGAATTACTTTTAAATTTATCCTTTTTATTAAATCTTGTTTTGCTTCATAATTGTAAAATTAACTTTTTTCATTCCTTTTAACTATTTGTATGCTTCGAGATTAAACCTTCACTTATTTCTAATGAAAAAATTTAATATTTTGAATATGCTAGAAATATAGAAATGAGGATGCATATAGTTATTCTTTTATGATGCACTATCAGGTACAACCGTTCGTCACCCAGAATTATGACAACTTTTATGTACGTTTGTATTCGCATTCCAATGGTAAATAAAGACTTTAAAACTGATTTATCTCAGACAGAAAATTACTAGTTTTCTTCACTTAAAATGCTAACGTTTTTTTTTCTATTATGCCAAATGTTTTGATACTTTAGTCTAACTATTGCTATTAATACATGTAAGAAAAATTGATATGCATTGTTTACTGTTGTCTAACTATTGCTATTAATACATGCAACAAAAATTGGTATGCATTTTGTCTAACTATTGCTATTAATACATGCAACAAAAATTGGTATGCATTTTGTCTAACTATTGCTATTAATACATGTAACGAAAATTGGAATGCATTTTGTCTACTGTTGTCTATTACTATTAATACGTGTAACAAAAATTGGTATTCATTTTGTCTAACTATTGCTATCAATACATGCAACAAAAATTGGTATACATTTTTGAATTAAAACAATGGTCTTTTTCAAAGTAGACGAGCTTAGGATTTATACATTTTCTAGGAATTTTCAATAACCATTGACAAGAAAAAGTATTTTACAAATATCTCTCAATCATGCTACCCCAAAACCCATAGCATCTTTTATTATAGATAGTTCGACGTGGTTGTCAATCATATTTCACGTGTATATACGTCAGTCATTGAAGTATTTTAAAATCAGCTCATAAATTTTAAAATTATTCTTTAAAAAATTAAATTAGTCATGGTTAGCTACTTGTGGTATTTTAAGCACCAAAAACAGTTTTACATAATACATATATATAGAAAAAAAACCAATACAAATTGTGAAAAACCATTAAATCAAAGATTTTTTATAAATCGTGTCCACTTTTTACTGAAAAAAAGGTCGTAATAGCCTAGAGGTCAAGGTCATGGACTCTTGACTGGAGTGTCATGAGTTCGAACCTGGTACTGCTGAAGACCCGCCGTGTTCAGGAGGCCATTGCACGTGAAATCTGTCGAGGCTCAAATGTCCTTCCGTTGATGCGGTGTTGAACTCATGTGTCGTCCTCGTCACTTGACCATGGTTCAAAATTACGATGTTCGCCACCACTAGCCCTCTTGCAGCTTTATAGGGTGACGATAATGTAACTCTCGCTCTTTTTTAAATAAAAACTATTTTAAGAAATAATTTTTAGTCTCGTAATTCAGTGTTTCTCAAACTGTGGGGCGCGCCCACAGGGGGGGGGGGGCATGAAAACTCTACAAAGGGGGGGGATCATATTGAAAAGTCGAAAACAAAGTATTATTTAAGAAAATTTTAAATTTATGGAAGGAGGAAAGCAAACAAAATGCAATCTTACATAATAAAAAAAAATAAAATACACATTTACATTGATATAATACATTTATAAATGTATCAGTAATGTACAATCTGTTCTATAATCAGTTTAACACAACCCTAAGTTAAGAACACGTTTAATAATTACCTGTGACCCCATGGGCTTGTCATATATAAAATTATAAGCAAAAATTAATATTTATCTGGATAATTTTGCAATTAATCCATTAACTGCTTATTTAAAGTTGTGTGATTCCTTCCCCAAGGTCACTGTTTTCCACGTGGGGGCGCGTATGTGATGTATTGGGGGGGGGGAGTAAGGAATAAGTAAGCAAATCTTCTGAAGATATATATCAAATATGAACAAACATTCCAAAGCTTTCGGAATGATTTTATGAATAGCAGTGCACGTAAAATAACGTACTTTGGAAAGACGTATATATACGTCCAGGACAATAATCGCTTTGGTTTAGCGAAACGTATATATACGTCGGTGGCACTTAAGTGGTTAAAGTCGCAATGTAACTTTAGCATCAATGTATAGTATTATTGAATTCAATACATTGTTCTTGTATGGGAAGAGGGGCGCGATGAAAATTATGATTGAATATTGGGTCGCAAATATTAAAAGTTTGAGAAGCACTATCGCAATGGGAATTATTCAAGTACGGAAGATTTAACTAAACAAATAAAAAAATGTAAACCTTTTCACCCATAAAAATTTGTTTATACTAAGTTTAATATAACAAATAAACAGAAGCTTTTCCCCCTTCTCTTAACACAAGCTTGCAGCACAAATATCACAAAAAGCAACATCCTGATTATCCAACACCTATCCTGTTTCCTTTAAGTCATTTCCCATCACGTCAACACGCAACTTAAAAAGGAAAACCCCGTAGCTTCCCCCCTCCTCTTTATTATTATTATTATTATCGTCACCACCATCATCATCACTTACCAACTTTTTTGAGCGCTGTTAAAAACTGTTCCCGCTCAAACTGTCTTAATATCATTATGCGGTGCCTTTCGAAAAAGTGCAAAAATTAGCTTTTCATCAACTGCATTACATTGATTCACCGAGCAGTATAATGCGACGTTCTTTTCAGCACCGACGGAATAGATAATATTTAGGCATAAAGAAGGCGGGTGCATTATTATTATTATTTTTTCCCTTTCTTGAGTCGAACAGAAAAGAAAGAGAGGAGGAAAAAAAATTTCTAAAAAGGAAAAACCCCGCAAGCGAGGGAAAAAAAGGACGTCATAGGGAAGAAAATGCGACGTCAAACTTGCGACGTGGTCACAATGAGACGAAGATAACACAGAGGCATCCGCTTAAAAAAATAAATAATATGCAAATAAAAAAAACGAAGGCTTTTTTTAGTTTTGTTATTCTTTTTCTTCTTATTCTTTAGAATGCTTTGTGTGGTGCTCTATATTTTGAAGAAGGAGGAGAGATGCGATGTCTATGATACTGAAAAAGACAGACGATAAGGTTGAGGACTGCCAGACGATTTTTGTCCCATCTGCTCCCCCCTCTCTCCTTGCTATTATATGGGAAGTGAAGTGAAAGTGAATGGTCAGTTCTGATATATAGGACAAACTTTCATGAAATAGGGTCCAAGGTAACTAAGTATTAACTTGTTTTGATAATTTGGCTGAATGTATTTATATTGTTTTACTTAAATTACTTACTTTTGACCACTTACAGATTTATTCAAAAATTATGTGACCAATTTCAGAGTGTCATGAATTTTTATTGAATTTTATTATTTACAAGAAATTTACAATGTGGTTTCCTTTAGCATTGTATAATTTTAAGCAAACCTTTAGGTCAGGGGTGGCCAACCTTTTTGGGACGAGTGCCACTATCTACTTAAAAAAAAAACTGTACGTGCCACTTCCTACTTTTCCAACAAAAGAGTTTGAAAAGGTGAGAAACTGTTAGTAAAGGTATCCAACTGGTTGCGACAACTTTTTCTTTTTTAAAAAAAAGAGATATGGGGATTTTTTTTGTTGTTGTTATTTTTAGATTTGTTTAGTGCATTTTAAGAAAAATGTGCTAAAATTAAGAAGAGAAAAAGAAATTATTATTACTAAAATGGAAAAAAATAGGTAAAAATTCACAAAAAATAGCATAAACGCGGCCCATTCAGCACCAAATGTTTATGAACAAATTTTCAATTTTTTCAATCTAATGTGTTACTATATAATTCAATTTTGAAATAACCTTCAGGATAAGAGATATTTTCTTTTTTACAAATCTAGAGCACTTTATCTCGGTTACTGTATGAAAATGCTTAGAAAGACAGGGATTATATTTACATAAGGGACAGTAAATTGTGTAATAAAACAGTGATTGATAAATCTGAAGGTTAAAACAATTCTACTATTATACAAAACTTACTGAAAAAATTTCAGTTAATAATGTTCTAAACTTTTTTAGCAATCACTGACCCCGTTTGATTATTTTTAAAAAAATCACATTTCTAGTAAAACGCGTTTTAAAGTATGACATCTTGCTTAAAGTAATGGCATCTGCTTTTACTAAAACACTTGTAGTTTTTGTTCTAGTAAACGAAAAACGATGAACTTGGTATTTTTATAAAGTTAATAAGATGGGCCCATAAAATAAAATCATAAAAAAAATTTGTCAATTTTTGACAAAATTCACAGTTTTAGGATAGTCGGATACCTTAAAGGCTTATTAGGAAATTTTTTTGCAAATAGCATATTTTTTGAGCAAGCCTTAAATCAGGGCTTCTCAAACTTTCGATTTTTGCGACCCAATATTCAATCATAATTTTCATCGCCGCCTCCATACAATAACAATGCATGGAACTCAATAATACCTACAATACGCTAAACCTACAATACGACTTTAACCTCTAAAGTGCTTCCGGCGTGTATAAACGTTTCGCTTAGACAGAGCGTTAATGCCCCGGACGTATATATACGTCTTTTCAAAGTATGATTTTTTTCTGTGAATTGCAAATCATAAAATTATTCCGAAGGCTTTGAAATCCAATAAAATGACATTGATAGTGTTTGCGAAGGATTTTAGAGGATTCGCTTATTTATTCCTCTTTTCTAACTTCCCCTCCAATACATCATATATGCTAGCCTTCATGTTAAAAGGTGGCATTGGGGAGCGAATCGAGTAATTTTTAATTGACATTTAAGAGATTAATTATAAACCATTCAAATTATCAAAATAAGTGTTAATTTTTGCACATAATTTTAAATATGACCAGCCCATGTGGGGCCACTGGTAATTATTAAACTTGTTCTTAACTTAGTATTATTAAATTAATTATAAAATACATTGCGCAGTCTGATATATTTAGAAGTGCATTAAAACAGTGTAAATGTGCACTTTATTTTTTATTACGTCAAATTATGTTTTTATTATGTTTGTTTACTTTCAGTAAATTAATAATTTTTTAAAGTAATCTTTTGTTTTTGACTTTTCAAAAGGTTCGCGCCCCCTAGGGGGACGCGCCCCTCTGTTTGAGAAACACTGCCTTAAATATGTAGATAAGCCAAAAGTATAAATTTAGGTTTAATTGTTACACTTTTTACATGTTCAATCAGTTAAGTTAGGTATAAAATAAAAATGAGTAACTTAAAAATTTAATTCTAAGCAATTATTAAGTAACAAGTACTTGTGCTTAATATGGCTTTTGAGTTTGTTATTTTTTAACAAGTAATTTATAATAGGATTAGTTCTCGCTCTCTCTCTCTCTTGAAAATGTTAACAGACTTGGGTTGTTTTAAATGCATATAAATTAATTTTGAGCGATGTTTTGATTATGCTCTTATAAAATTTGTTCACATGCACGTATTGATTGAAATTTATAACAATATATGACAGCTAAATCGTGTAAATAAAAAATTGCTTGTTAATACAAATTTTCAAAATATATAATTCGGATAACTTGCATTTGAAATAAGTTCCTTGTATT
This sequence comes from Trichonephila clavata, assembly GCA_019973975.1. Classification (NCBI taxonomy): domain Eukaryota; kingdom Metazoa; phylum Arthropoda; class Arachnida; order Araneae; family Nephilidae; genus Trichonephila; species Trichonephila clavata. The sequence continues at coordinate 184,848 of BMAO01005142.1, read as the reverse complement.
TGCTTTTCAGCGTAGCATGGTGTTGTAGGTCAATAATTTGGATTTGGATTTCAGTTGGGCAGCTATTAACGTTTTGCAGAGAATTTGAAACTGGATTTATAAAAAGATCAATATTTTTTTGTCATCTTGAAAGCCATTAAACCTAACACTGAATGAATAATGCAAAATGGATATTAAATTTTTCAATCTATCATAGCTCTAAGCATTATTTACTTTGGTAGGTAGTTCTTGCCTTAAGGTATCCGACTACCCTAAAATAGTGAATTTTGCCAAAAATTGAGAAATTTTTTTATGTTTTTATTTTATGGGCCATCTTATTAGCTTTATAAAAATACCAAGTTTATCATTTTTCGTTCACGAGAACAAAAATTACAAGTATTTTAGTAAAAGAAGATGCCATTACATTAACCAAGATGTCATACTTTAAAACGCGTTTTACTCGAAATGTGATTTTTTGAAAAAGCTCAAACGGGAATAGCGATTACTCAAAAAGTTTTGAACATAATTAACTGAAATTTTTTCTGTAAGTTCTGTATAACAGTAGAAGTGTTTTAACTTTCAGATTTATCAATAACTGTTTTATTACAAAATTTACAGTCCCTTATGTGAATATAATCATGGTTTTTTAAGCAATTTCATATAATAAGTGAGATAAAGTGCTGTAGTTTTGTAAAAAGGAAAATATCTCTTATCCTGAAGGTCATTTAAAAATTGAATAATATAGCAACACATTAGATTGAAAAAATTGAAAATTTGTTCATAAACCTTTGGTACAGAATGGACCGAGTTTATGCTAGTTTTTGTCAATTTTTACCTATTTTCTCCAATTTTAGTAATAATAATTTCTTTTTCTCTGCTTAGTTTTAGCACATTTTGCTTAAAATGCACAAAATAAATCTAAAAATAACAACAACAACAAAACAGAACAAAATCTCCATATTTCCTTTTTTTTAAAAAAAAAAAAGAGTTGTCGGATACCTTAATATGTTAATCTTTTTTACAAAAGTAAAAGTTTGATCACATATAAAGATATATGACCAACTAAGGTAAGCAAAATGTAATATTTTCCTTTAATATAAATTTAAAATTATTTAACTATCGCATAGTATTGGTATGAAAAGCTAAATTCTATAGTCATTCTTTATTCTTAAGTAGAATACATTCACTGGGCAGTTCATTGATTTCTTCCAGATATTTTAAAACACGTTTCTTCATATTCCAAAATCTAATGTGTGTATTTTCCTTTGGAAAGCCGACGCACACAACATTACACAGTATTCTCTACACGAAAATTTTTGTTCCAATTCAATTAACTAAGTAGGTTTAAAATAACTTTTGAGGGTTTCTTTACTGTCTGAGTTAACCATATTTCAATAAAATTGTAGAAAAGTTGTCTATTTTATTTCTATCTTTGTAAATCTTTTAGTTTTTCAATTTCTCATGCCACAGTTAAAACTCCGCCGTGCCACACTGTGGCACGCTTGCCACGGGTTGGCCACCCCTGCTTTAGGCCAAGCCAAAAGAGCGTTTTCGACTATTTTTGGAGGTATTTTTCCAGCTTTCTCTAAGATTGCTTTTTAAAGCCCTTAAAGTATTCTTACTTTAAGTCTATTTCATTGTTTTTTTAAGAATCCCCATAAGAAATAATTACAAAGAGCACATTCTGGTAATGGTGGTAGTCATTTCATAGAAGGAAGAATTTTTTTTTTATCTTTCAGTTATTTTATTATTAATTTTGCAGTATGACTTGTGGCAGAGTCTTGGTGGGAAAAAAAATTCTTTAGGGGTAAAGATGTTTACTTTTTTTGATCATGTACTTCAAAACCTAATTCTGATTGTTGGTTCAACAAAAAATGTTTTTGATAAGCCTTGAGAGGACATTTCCATCCATACCATAACACCTGACGGCGCTTACTTGCCTCTTGCAAAACAGTTGCATCTTTTTGACGCTTTTCACGTGAAATGTATCAAGTGAATATATATCTTCATTTAGTCAGTTGTGGATGATGGATGAAACAGTGCTTCATCAGAAGTTATTTATGTTTTGTATCTACCTTTGCTTAGCATAAAATATAGAGGGCAAGAACTTTTTCTTCGTTTTTCTACGGTCTTTGCAGACATATGAAGACAGACTGGTTTATTCACTGTTTTACAGCCAATTTTCTTTGTCTGACGACAGATTGTCGATTGCGATATCTGTAGTATATTTGCTAAAGTTCTTTGAGACAGAGGATTTTCAATAGCGATAAGTCTTTTCAGCTTTTTTTTCTTTTTCACTAAGGACTTTCTTTCGTCTACATTTTTTCCTGAAGTTTTTGATTCCCGACCAAAGTGTATTCATTCCTTTTCAAAGTTTATATAGCAATTCATTAGAAAAATGTATTTTCTGATTTTTAAATGCTTTATATATAAAAGAATTTGAGCAACCCTCCTTCAAAAGTTCTAAAATTTTTTTCGGGTTTGAGGAGCCATATTTTACTCCCCTTAACAAAAATAGCTAGATTGGTACTTTAACCATTTCATTTTTAAAATAAAACTCGTAATAAAGCGATTAAAATTTACCATAAATAGCTACATGTTTTTAAAATTGGTCACTCTAATTATGAATCAACCTGTAATTAAATTTTGAAGGACAAAATTAAACATAAAGATATCCAATTTTTTAAGGTGGCATGGTGCAATTTATAACAAGCTCTTTGATTTTGGACTTGACAAATGTTTTGGTTGAATCCTATGTATATGTAATTTAGTAAAACGGTTTGAGAATTTTCAATGTCTTTATTGAGTTTTATAACAATTTTAATTGAACCGACATAATGTATTATTTTTATTTTGTTGGCTTACTCTTGAAAAATTTTTACTTTAATTCTGAGAGTCTCTGAACCTCATAAAGAGTGGTATATGAATCCTTGGGTGTATCTGTACGGGTATGTGAGTAACCCTCATAAAAAAATTAGACATTCATTTTTGAGAAATAAGCTTCAAAAGAAAAAGTATCTACAATGGAGTAAGTTATTCGTAAAAATTTTTTATCCGAAACATTTATATGAAATTTCTGTTGACAGTTGTGAGAGAAAAATATGTTTATCTTTGTTGAAAGGTAATTAAAAAAAAGCGTTAATCTTTCAAATTAAAAAAAACAATGCTTCTATAAATTCAGTAGTAATACTAGAAGGATTAACGCAAGAAAATAAGAACCGTGTTTATAATATTCTATATAAGATGTTGACATTGTGTCGTATTTTTTAAGTATTTTTTTTAAATACTAAAAAAAACGGCGCTTCTACGAAGGTAGCCTGGAAAATTTATTTTCCTTCAAGAAGAGGAACACACACCTATCGGCATATACATACAACCAAGCATGTATATATTCATGTGTTCTGTCGAAAATTTTGTAAAAAATCAATAAACAAAAAATAAAAAAGTGAAACTCAATGGAAGTTGTCGGTTTCGATATTTTAAATTAAGTTGAACGTGAGTTTTGAGATCTCATAATACATGCTTATGTTTAGGTTCCATTTTTAGCGCGTTTTTCAAGTAGTGGAACAAAAGCGCTATTAGGACGCAAATTTCGTCTTCGTCTTCGTTCCATATTTTGTTGTACCCTTTTCTCAGCCAATAAGCAACCAATTGACCTCGGGTTTTTGGCATTTGGTCGCATTTGTGCCCTAGATGAGCCGAATCATATTTAAATTTTCTGATAGTTTTCCCGAATTTTCCTACAAATTTTCCTGAATTTCGCTAGTTTATAACAAAATTTTCTCAAATTTTACCTAGTAAATTTATTGTTTGCAAAAAGAAACCAACAACTGATTCTGACACAACTATCGATGCAATCTTTGGAAAATTGACTGACTACACCATCAGTGTTTACGTATACGAGTCATTCTTTTCATTCCATAAGCCTTTGTTAGTTAAGCTAAATAAACTTTAAGTAATGTAGTAGTTATTATTAATTGTATATACTCTCTTTTCCTTGTTAAACTTAAAAGAATAAATACATAGAAGCGAGTTTTATGCCTAGACAAGGAGTTAAGTCACCTTGTCCGGGCTTTTGTAGTTTCTGTAAAAAAATTTTTTTTTTTTTTTTTTGCTTTTTTATAGTGCTGATACAGATTTGTGTCGTTATTTCTTTTCAGCTCAATAGTAGTACATTTAGAGGAGTGGTACAGTACTACTTTCTGTTAGTAAAAAGTTCATTAGTTGCATTATTGTAAAATACAACATGTGAAAAACGCGCTAAAATTACTTGGCCATGCCAATAATTGATATCTTGTTTAAAAAAAGTATCGCTTAAATATGTAAAATATTTTTTGCACATATATAAAACAATATAAAAAATCTAGTGAATCTATTTTTTTTAGTAAAATATGAAGATAGTTTCTTTAAAAAAATTATAAAACTTATTATAAAAATTTTTTTAAAAAAAACTATGTACTACTTAGACTAAAAAAAAAAAGTAAGTTCACTATATGCACAGATAGCCTGTATAGATGTATAAGAAGTTTAGAACCATAAAATGCAATAGTTTTTTTTAGTGTATCTAAAAGCAAAAAATTATGCCTAAGAAAAACAGTAAAAAAAAAAAAATTAAAAAAAAAACTTAACATTTGTGTAAACGTGTGTTCCTATTTTTGTCAATTACTTTTTTTATATTTTAAGGTTATTTTATCAACTAACATATAAGTGTTATACATTTTTAAATTCGGAAAAATAAGCCCTATTTTTTAATACTAAAAATAAATTTTTTAATACAAGAATTAATGTCCTGATTCCCTTAAAGTTCTAAAAATTATATAAGTTTAAAAAACTAAGTTTTCACTTTAAAAAAAACTGTGAACTTCGAGAGAGATATTGTTAGAAAATAGCTAATACTGCCACAGATTGTATGATAAATTCAAGAAAAAAAAACATAGTTTCTTTGTCACAAAAGAAATGAAGATATCAGAAATAACCCGAAGATACAATAATAAAAAAAAAGCTGCCAATACAAGCGATTAATATCAAATAAACGCATCGGCGCGTAGCTTTATTGGTTGAGAAAAATCTACCATTGTCCGTATAACGACAGAAATAAATGTAGTGCATTTTCCGCTTTATGAGTTGCAACGAAATAAATAAATAAATGAAAATAATAAACTACGATTACAAAAACAAGAAAAAACAAAACAAACAGAAGCTAGATCTGTAACCCTCCCATGGGCCCCACATGTCCGATAAGTTTCGTAAAAAGTGAACAAGTTATCGAGTTTATACTGACACTTGTCTCTCCTAATGGAACAATTGCTTTAGCAATATACAGCTAGAAAATAAAGAAATTACAGAAAAGAAAAATGAAACGCTTCCATCTTTTAGCTGCTATAAAGAAACTGTCGGCATTTGTTCCTTTTTCTGTAAAATAGCGTGAAAGAAACTCTGAACAGATTTCCGATAACGAAGAATATAGGACAAAAGCATGGATTTTGGAACCAGGCATCAAATGGAAGATCGCATCGATTGAGAGGGCGAGTGGTGTAAGAGGCTAGATTTAATTTAGGGATTAATTCAGTTGTGGTGTAAATAAATGATGAATGTAATTATCAGTAAAATGTTGAATTAAATCATTATTTCCAGTTTTTTGTAAGATACAATAACCTGCAAAATGAATTTAAACTTTTTCTTTAGAAATATAAAAATAAAATACGTATTGAATTTCGAATTGTAAATATTTATTCAAGTGGGAGGGAAATTATGAAAAATACAGGCAAACCATTTTAAATAAGGTATGAATCACCAAGAAGAAAGAGACAGTCACAATAGGAAAAAATGTTCAAAGAAAAACTAAAATATCCTTAAGATTAGATATTGTAATATAAATAACTATTTGAGATTAAATTAGAGTCTTACTGTTTGAGGAAATTAAAAGTTATTCTTAATTGTTTCCTAAATGGATTTTATATAATTGAAGAAAATATGTTCTATCTCTCTTCTCCTCACGATTGTTGTGTTTTTATGTATGAGCATATATTTTCAAAACATTTTTCATTTTATTATCAAATTAAACATATTCTCAATTTTTTAAAATTAATTTTATTATAAATTCCGATTTATAATAAAGTATTTTAGTAATTGATTGGATTAGAACTTTTATTGAAGTAATTGATTTTCCGTTTGTTTGAATGCACTAATTTTCTAATTTATCGGTACTTTTAGTGAGTACAGTAACACTAGAAATTTAAATGCAGCAAAAATTTTAATTTAATATATATCTAATATATAAAAGTCACAGTGTTTGTATCCAAACTCCTCCGAAACGGCTTGACTGATTCTAATGCAATTTTGTGCGTATATTCAGTAGGTCTGAGAATAGGACGTAAACTGTTTTTCATTTCGATACTGCAGTTAGTTGAAAAGATATTAATTAAAAACCTTAAAACGCGTAATTGTTTTGCCCATGTGTGTCGTTTATTTGGTGGAGCCTCATTTCAATTTAAGCGGAGTGAAAAGTTCCGACCTTTTCAACGTTTTTAAAATAACAATCTAATTGTTTCTATAAAACTCAGACAAAAAATAATTACAGAATCGGAAATATCATTTATTTTGCCACGATATAGTATAATATTTTTAGAATATAATAATATTTGTATTTTTTACGAGTTTTTTTTTTAAATAGCGTCAAAATATATTGATGCTGAAGCAAATGATTTCTAAATTGTTGCGAATTAATTTATTTTCGTGCTATTAAAACTATATTCTACAATAAATAAGTTGATGCTTTTCTCTTTTAAAATCAGCCATTTAAAAAATAAAATACCAAAAGCTTTTTTGTTACGAATTTTCAAAAAATACTTAAAATTTAAATTAAACATTTAATAGCTTTGTCAATTATAAAGATAATCTCACGAAACTTTTTTTCCACGTGCAGAACAATATTATCCGAGATTTATACGAATATTCAAAAAATTGCTTAAACATTACAGATTTTTAAAAAAAAATTTGTTTTTTTTTGTCTATTACAATTTTTGCTAAAATTTACTTATGTGGTATTTTTATTACATTTTTTTGTTTAAAAACTACTGTTGTTTGCAATCTATGTAAGAAATTTGGAATCTTTAACTTAAAAATTAAGCCCTCAAAAAATTAAAAACTTTAATAAAAACGCGATTTGAGGCTTGGCGTCGAAAATCAATTTTGCGAAAGATGTGTGACTTTTCTCTGTTCCACCGTCCACAACACTCTACTCATGGATTATGCTAGAAAAAGGAGTGTTTATAACAAATCAAAAATCACCAAATTTGGCAAATAAAAAAAATTGCGAGTGAAAAGTTTTTTTTTCATTTTTTGTATATATGTTTATTAAAAAAATTCATATATTACATCTGTTTTTAAACAAAAATATCTAAAATATTTACAAAAAACTTAATTGCTTTTAGTCCGTTATCATTATTTCAAATAAGTTAATTTACAGTACATTTAAAAGTATTGCTTTAAATTAATATTATTTTAAGTTAAGGAGTACTGTGTTTTCTGTAAATCACACACACACATGAATCGAAGTTTTTCAATTGTTATGTGTGGATTTCTTAAAAGTTTGAGAAGTAAACCGTCTGTACTAAAAAGTTCATACTTTGCTCTTTTAAAACCAATGATTTAATAAATTCAGTACACAAAACCCCTTTTTTTAAAAACACTTTTTCAAAGAATGCTTGCAATTTTAATTCAACATTAAATAAACATGTAAAATTTTGTAAATTTAAATATTTCTACTTAAAATCACAGATTTCATTTTTGATTTCAAAAACAAAAAAATTGAGTCCTCTTTGATGTTAAAAACACATACTATACTTACAATTTAATAAATGCTCGGTGGTTCATGGGAAATAAATGCCTCCGTTTCGCGAGCAAAATTATTCCTTTTAAGCAATTAATTATAAAAAAAGTGGTGCGTGGAATGCCACGCAATAGAAGTGAAACTTCTTTGGCGACGTTGGTCGTAAGTGCAGAAATACATCTAAATATATTAAACTGCTGGGGAAACTTATTAAATTCAAATAAAATTCAAAATTCATAGGCAACCGTAAGCGAATCCCGAACTCTCAATCGCATAATTTTCATTGCCATATAAAGAAATGCTGTGGGGTCACTCCACGACGATCAACACGTCTTAATTCACTCTTGGCCATCATGAATGGTGTAACTCTAACTCCTTCCCTAAAGTTTCTAAAATGACCCAAGTAAATTGCTGGGAAAGAGCTCCTCAGCATGTTCATCAAATAGCAAGCTTCTTGGTACATTCGCTTCTCCAGGAGCAATACGAAGATATTTCTCTTCATTCCATAACAACGTCTGTTGCTGGGCTGTAAGACTCTCTTCAATAGTTATATTTTCACTGATTTCATCTTGAAGAACTTGAGACGCACTCTGTCTGAAATTGAAGAAACTATCATCGATTGTAACATCATACATTCTGTACAGTGGAGTAGCTACTAAATATTGCAACCATGTTTTGATGTTTCTTTTAGTAACCAAACCCATCAGATAACTAGATCTGTGAATTTTCCTCCGTTTGATGTGAACATTGACGCAGTAATCATCATCAACATTCCCTGGCAGTCGATTGACCATTGTATTGACGGATACTGGAACATTGATTATTTGCCCTAATATTCCAAACTGACCATGTACATGTCTCAATCGCCTAATTTGCATGAAAGGTATTCGTGGAGAAATGAGTCTTTCTGATACCATATCCAAAGTAGGAAGATGTGCTGGAATTTCTGGGTATACAAAACCATTATATTTTGATAAATTTGGTATACTTTTCCTATTTAAACTTTGTTGGCAACTGCAGCACGCTTTAACGTCTTCTAAATTAATTCCCGGTAAAATATTTTGTAAAATATTTTTATGCTCAGCAACAGGCCGTTCTCAAATCATCTCTAAACCATAATCTATCACAAATTAAACACCTGTGACCTAAAGGATTTTTAATTAATCGCTTTTGGAAATCTTTGTGAGCATTTTTATGGGAATCATAGTCTTTGTAACGTAAGATAGAATTTATTATCGATTCAAATGCATCAGTTTTAACATGTACTAGACTTGTTGAGGGATCTGTACTTGTTGACTGCACAGGGTGGTTCACAAAGTCCGTATTAATCTGTGCTGGCATTAGATGAGTCTCAATAGCATTCCTATCATCAGTCATTAAACTCGGCATTAATAGAATATTTTGTAATGTTTTTTTTTCGTGCTCGATATTCTCTCATTTACTCTGATCGAAATTTGGCAGTAGCGCTTGATGAATTTGCACTATTTATCTGTTTTTTATCACTTTTTCGACTGGACTTTCTGCTAGATTTTCTTTTCTTTTTCTTTCACGAAACTCTTTTCCTCTTTGTGCATTTGATTTAGGCATTCCGATTAGAATCAATAATAATTCAATGCAAATGAAAATTTAAAAAAAAAACAGATTAGCTGCCGAAAACATCACCATGTGGCCAACAATCTAAGGAAATATTTTAAAAAGGCACCCTTTTGCTGCAAGAGCTATTTTGTCTACACCGTAACGCAAACGTTACAACACATATAACCGTTGACAAATGTCCCCTGGTCTGGTGAGAAAAGGGGGGGGGGTCGAATAATTGGAAATGCGGTCAATCATCCAACCTTTTCACGGATATGATGCAAGTCACAGGTATAATGGTTTTGTATACCCAGAAATTCCAGCACATCTTCCTACTTTGGATATGGTATCAGAAAGACTCATTTCTCCACGAATACCTTTCATGCAAATTAGGCGATTGAGACATGTACATGGTCAGTTTGGAATATTAGGGCAAATAATCAATGTTCCAGTATCCGTCAATACAATGGTCAATCGACTGCCAGGGAATGTTGATGATGATTACTGTGTCAATGTTCACATCAAACGGAGGAAAATTCACAGAACTAGTTATCTGATGGGTTTGGTTACTAAAAGAAACATCAAAACATGGTTGCAATATTTAGTAGCTACTCCACTGTACAGAATGTATGATGTTACAATCGATGATAGTTTCTTCAATTTCAGACAGAGTGCGTCTCAAGTTCTTCAAGATGAAATCAGTGAAAATATAACTATTGAAGAGAGTCTTACAGCCCAGCAACAGACGTTGTTATGGAATGAAGAGAAATATCTTCGTATTGCTCCTGGAGAAGCGAATGTACCAAGAAGCTTGCTATTTGATGAACATGCTGAGGAGCTCTTTCCCAGCAATTTACTTGGGTCATTTTAGAAACTTTAGGGAAGGAGTTAGAGTTACACCATTCATGATGGCCAAGAGTGAATTAAGACGTGTTGATCGTCGTGGAGTGACCCCACAGCATTTCTTTATATGGCAATGAAAATTATGCGATGGAAAGTTCGGGATTCGCTTACGGTTGCCTATGAATTTTGAATTTTATTTGAATTTAATAAGTTCCCCCAGCAGTTTAATATATTTAGAAATAGCGAACGTGAGGAAATCCCGTTCGCTATTTCCTCACCATTGCGACGATTTGGAGGATATGGCGGGGGAAATCACTACTTCCGTTCGTTTTCTTCCTGTTGCGCAAAACTGGGCAAATTTTCCATTCACTCCGTGAGCATAGAAGTTTCACTTCAAAATAGCCGTTAACTATTTTAATAAATGAAAAACATGATATATGAACTCGCTTCAATCCAACATCGTTCAACCGATCACTATGAAAATTTACATGTATATATATTTTTTTTATGAAGAAAATTTTTGTGCTATCCTCTTTGTTGAAGCTCCCCACCAGGTGGCGCTACAGCATATCGACTTCTGCACCATTCAATCAATCATCAAGTTTCCAACTTGGCTCTATCGCTAACATTTCGCTATGTTTCCATTGAATCGCCATTATAATGTAAGGAACGGTGTTGCTTGCAAATATTGCCATTTTAACATAATTAAATACAACAGAAAGAAATATTAACGTATACATATCCAGATATAAATTATTTACACTATTTTAAGCGTTCATTATACAAAATTTCTAACAATTTGTTAGTTTTGTTGAGCAGAGATCAACTTAGGAAATTATTTTCAAAAATACACCCACAAGACAGTTGCGGAGCGTTATAAATAAAAAAAAAAATCCTTTTTATCAGCTTTTTCATCTACAGTTTTAAACTTTAACAAATATGGTTTTTTTTTATTCAGCTGAGATATGCAAAAATCTTTTTTTTTTTGTTTAATTTGCAAATCAAGTAAAATTAACTTATTAACGGGTGCGAGGAACGGGTATACGAGAGAGAGAATACCAGCTAGTATATATATATATACTAGCTGGTATATCCGTTCTTCGCATGGGGGGAATTGAAAAATTAAACAATACAGATTGAAGGATAAAGAAGTTTTTAATGAGTTAATTTTACATAATTTGCAAATTAAAGAAAAGATTTTTGTATATCTCAGCTGAATAAAAACCATATTTGTTAAATTTTAAAACTGTAGATATAATAGCTGATAAAAAGGATTTTTTTATTTATAATATACCGTAACTCTCTTGTGGGTATATTTTTGAAAACAACATTCTAAGCTGATCTCTGCTCAACAAAACTACCGTATTGTTACAAATTTTGTGTAATGAATGTTTAAAGTAGTATAAATAACTTGTATCTGGATGTGTAATACGTTAATATTACTTTCTGTTAACGCCGTTCCTTACATTATAACGGCGATTCTCTCTCAATGGAAACATAGCGAAATGTTGGCGATAGAACCAAGTTGGCAACTTGGCGATTGATTGAACGGTGCAGAAGTTGATATGCTCTAGCACCACCTGGTGGGGAGGTGCAACAAAGAGGATAGCATAAAAACTTCTCCACAAAAAATACAAAAACATGCCAGTTTTCATAGTGATCAGTTCAACGGTGTTGGAATAAAGCGAGGTCATCTATACAAAGAATCCATTTTTATATATCTGTAAATATATATATATATAAAATTTTATGAAATATTTTTTGCACGTGCTTTGAAAAATATTACATAACATTTTAATTGAGAAAAGATTACCTAGGATTCTTCCAAATTATCTATTTTACAATCCAGATTACTAAAAATAATATATATATATATATTTTTTAACATTTATAAACCCCGTGCACCACCGAACGTATAACACGGGGGTAAACAACACAGACAGAAGAAAGGATTACAACACAAACATCCATGCCTTCTCCGGGATTCGAACCCAGTCCCTGCGGCATCGCAGTCAGCTTCACTGACCACTATACCGGATGGGCGGCAATAATATATATTGTGTTACGAATTTTGTGTAATTAATGCTTAAAATAGTGTACATAATTTACATCTGGATATTTAATACTTTAATATTACTTTCTGTTGCATTTATTCTATGATAAAAATTGTAATATTCGCTAACAACGCCGTTCCTTACACTGTAATGGCGTTTCAATGGAAACTTGGCGAAATACTGGTGATACAGCCATGTTGGCATCATTTTTCAGCGAGTTGGCGACCCTATGGAAATTATTGGCGAAAGCTATTAACATCACGATCTATGATGGAAACTGATTTTTTTCGAGGAAGTGTCTGAAGGCACTACGCAGGCTATAAGTAGTAGTCGCTTGTTAAGAGTCAGTATTACTTTGGCTGTTGGAAACCTCACTAGTGAGTAGTTGCTTGTGAATAAACTTTAAGTAGTAGTTTAACTTAAACTACTTGCTCTTTTTGACACTGATAGTTGTGTCTGAGCGCTGTAGAAGTTGTGAAAGTCTTCTGGGACTTAATTGTGGGAATTTTACGGCTGTTTCCTGTATTTGTAAGGATTGTTTTCCGATAATAAATTTTCATCACTCATAAGGAATTGTTTTATTTTGCAAACTGAAATTGAATTTTTTTTCGTAAAATTTTCTATACAGGGTATCCCAAATTCAAAAGCGGCAACTTCCGTGGTATATGAACAATCTCTGCCTCACTCTCTTCACTGCTTTCTTCGAGAGGCTTGGCCAGCCACTGCTTTCCTTTTTACATAAGCAATCTGTTTTCCTCAGAATGCTCTTGTTGGTTGCTGCTTCTTTTCGTAGAAATTTTCTAAATGTACGTTGCACCGAAAAAAACTGAAAAACCCCGTGCCTACTCAAATAAGCAAAAACTCTTCTCCGTCATTGCTGTCATGCTTGGATTTCAATCACAGCCATCTTGAATGTGCTGTTGATCATTGGTGGGGGGAAAACTTGGTATATTTCTCTTTAAACTCATGTATCACTTATTGTAATATATGCAGCAGTTTTGAAAATAGGATCTTTTAAAATCGGGTCCATCATTTCTGCTCACCCTGTATTATGTTACTTTTATTACTATTTAACTAAACAGTGCCGGTTTATCCATTGGGTGCTTGTGCCCAGGAGCCCGGACAAGCTGGACTTAACCAGATTTTCTGGTTATAAATTTCGATCCGCCAGTGCCAAGGAGGCCTGTAGATCTTCTGTGCCCAGCGCCCGAAATGAGCTTAAACCGGCACTGTAACTAAGCTTAAAAAATGTTACATTGTTGTGTTTTTCTTTATATTCAACAATCAATCCTCAATATGGAATGTATTTTTCGCGAGAGACTTTAACAATTCATCATTACTTAACTTGTAAAACAACAGAGTTAAAATTGTCAAATTGTGTTTTTTTTTACTTTAACGATCTGTCATTAGTTAATTTACAGAATAACTAGTTATTTCACTGGATAAGTAAGTAAATTGTAAAATTATTAATCTATTAAACACTTTTTTAACTGACTTAATAGTTATGTCACAAAATACCTTATGAAATAACAGGATCATGCATTTTAATGGGGGGGAAAATCGTACATTATGTTAAATGGTTTTCTCCGTTTTTCCCTGTAATGTAATTAATGTACTCGTTCAGTGTAGAAGAGCCACAGGTATTCTCGTCATGGTCATCACAAAGTTTTGAAGTATTTTGTGTAAATAAATTGCATGAATTACGAGGGCTGTTTTTTAAGTAAGGTCCGTTTGTTTTAAGAAAATTAACGACAATATATTTTATTTCAAAAAACTCATATTTTAGGATTGTACATACTTTTGCCTATTTTTCTGCATAGTTGCCGAGTTTATTAATACACTTGTCATACCTTATAACTAAGTTTTGAAAACCTTCTTTAAAAAAGTCTGCCGCCTGGTCGGACAGCCAAGTGTTCACGGCCGCTTTCACTTCTTCATTGTCACTGAAACGCTTACCGCCAATACTGTGTTCGAGGTACCGGAAAAGGTCGAAACCTCTGGGAGAAAGGTCGGTACTGTATGGCGCATGGTCCAAAACCTCCCAGCCGAAAGATTCGATTAAGTCTCGAGTCGTTCGAGAAGTGTGAGGGTCTCATCTTTAAGCTTCCTGATCCATTTTCGAACTTTGCTGTCACTTATTGCTTCAGTACCATAAACTTCTGGAATCTGGCGATGAATGTCTGCAGCCGACCTGTTTCACACAGTCAAAAATGGATAACAGACATATCTCCCACTTGGCATGCGATTCAATCCCGTTAAACATTTTAAAAACGCACAACGAAGCTTACAGACTGCTACACACCTGGAAATGACGCGAGTGTGTTCGCAAAGGATGCTGGTCAGTGACTTAGAGACCCGTTGCGGCGTACGCGCGAACTAGGGAACTATACACGCCATCGGACCTTTCTTAAAAAAATTGCCCTCGTATTTAAATAATCTAAATTTTGTAGAATAATCTAAATTTTGTAGAAACACATAAAAAGATACCAACAATACAAATACAAGTATAATTGGCATAATTTGCTGAATCATTTGTATCTTCTTAATGCTGTATAATTGAATCATACAGCATCTGCCTTCGCCTGCTCTTAATTCCTAGATCCGGAATTTGAAACTATTCCAATGGGGGAAATTCACGTCAGACAGACGCCAAGCGGGGAATCACGTGACAACCGTGGCAACATTTGAACGTGTTTTTTATTCCCGTGTTAAACCTATACACACTAAGTTGCTGACATTCTTGTGAACTAATTTTATCTAATTAAAATATATGATATCATTGTATTTTATGCATTATTCTAGTGTATATATTTGTAAGGAAAAACTCTCAACAACTCTTTGATATAATTTTTGTTTTATTCTAATTTATTTATCTAATTAGGTATTCGTCTGCTTCAAATAGTGTTAGCTGGTATATTTATTTAGGTTGGATCCTAGCACCTGGTACACAGCGGATAGTTATTTTAGAACTTAATTAATTTAGTAGTTATTAATTATATATTTTTGCGCAAGAATGGCTTAATACAACTTCTTTTAAAAAACTTCAAACTGTTTGACTATCTAATAACAATTGTATCTTTTTCTTAAAAAGAACTCACTATTATTATCAAATACAGTGTCAGTTAAGTGTATATAATATTAAAAAATGTCTGTTTATAATTTTAATTCATAATTCAAAGTCAAGAGAAAATATTTATTCTGAAGTAAAACAATTTGATAATTTGTGAAAGGAATGTTTCCGAAAATTAAATAATTTTTTCTTTGATTTTTACATTTCACAAATTATTGATTTCTAAATTATTAATAATTATTCTTAACTGTTAAAAATTGATGTCATTTCTTTCTTTAAATTAAAATAAAATATTCTTAAGGGGAATGATGCCATCGCAAAAAGGCAACAATTTTTAGAAATGATCAAATTTAATTTGATGATTTGTTGTTATCTTATTTTTTTTGAAGTACATGTTAAACTTGCAAAAACGTTTGTTTCTTGAAGCCTGTGTATATAGAATATTAGGTAATATAAAAGTTTTAAATAAATGTAGATAATTATCTTTTGGTAAAAGTGTATTTTTTTTCCATCGCCTTCCCCCCCCCCCCATTTTGTACATAAAATATTAGAGTTGATATGGTATTTATCCTGTGATGAAAATTAATTTTTTAACACTATATTTACATCAAGTTTGCCTACCTACACTTAAAATTCGAATTAATATTTGATTTTACTGTGGAACAGTTACTGGATGAAAATGAACTTTATTTTTACAATGTATTGCATATAAATATTTTATATATATATGTATGTGTTTTACAATATTATGGAGCCATTTAAAGATATTTGAAATGTTTCTAATAAAATAACATTCTCCATCTTTGACTGTCTGATTTACTTAATAATTATTTTATAAAAATGTTTGGAATTTTTTTTTTATAGAAATGATTGTTAAAAGTAATAAAAGAAAATACTATTTTATTTTTAGTTAAAGAAATTATTCATATTAATATATAATTTTCAGGATATATTAATTGTAATGTGATTATCCATTATTATGAGTTATTTAATTACATATAAAGTACATATATATTCAAGTCTAATAATTAACTAAATTATTATAATGAGTTATTTCTACATGTATTAACGGTTTTAATACTTTTCTCTAAGTTGCAGTCATTATAGCAAGTGCTCTTTAAGCACATTAAAATTAATAAAGAGTTACCTTCAGTCATGCATGTGTACAGAATGCTTAAATGCCCTTGTTATATTAAGCATCGAAAAAGAAATTGCAAAAAATTTTAACTTTTCTGGAAAAAAAATGCATTAAATAAACATGTGTTTGTAATTTTACTCATTAGTACAATGTTTTGCAGAACTGAATAGTTTTCTATTGGAAATTGCACTTTTATATCTGGGCTACTAAATATAATGCATGGGTATGCGGCACTTGGATCACAAATTAATATTATTAATGCTAGTATGAACTATATTAAAAGTTTGTATTACAATTTTTTATGACAAATTTAATACTTTTTTTAATTGTCTTTGTATAAAGTGCCTTTAACATGTTGATCTACTTTTTAAAAATTATTATACAATATTAAGGGAATGTTTCATCAGAAAAGGTGCAATAATTATTAGAAATTCAATTTAATTATCTTTAGTCTTAAATATATTTTTCTTCTTATTGAATTACATATAATTTATAAAAAAAAATAGTATGATTTATCTATAAACAGTAGATGGCTCCAAAATATAAGTTAAATTTGTACAAAATTTTTTAAAAATTTACTTCTTTAAGCTATTGTTTTTCTCATATTGATAAACAATATCCATTATATTTATCTGATGAAAATGCATTTTATTTTTAAAACACAAGGATTGCAAAGAAGATAGAAAAAATTCAACACAATATATATATATAAATGAATAGTTACATAAAATTTCCATTCACAATTTCTACTAGTTATGTCTTTTGAACAGGTATTTATGTTTAACGTTAAATACTCCAGTTCCATTTCTTGCAAACTTAAAACTTATTTGAAGAAATGTACTTTCTCTGTTATTTTGTTATCACTAATATGAATGAAAAGTATCCCTTTACATATAATTATATTTATACTTTAAAAAAAATGGAAGATAAAACAACATCAGAAAAAAAAAAGATACAGAATTCTCTCTGAAATTTAACGTTTGAAAATATATTAATAAAGATTAAAATCATTATTACATCAACAAGTTACCAAGTTTATTATGAATAAATTGAGTTCTATTCTAATCAAAATCACAGTTTCTACTACTTACAAGAAAGTTAATTAACTAATTATAGCATTGTTTTACCAGGACAATCTTATCTCAAAAATATCAGTGATTTTGGCCAATTAACCCTTTAACAATAATTTTGAAAAAGATTTTCTGTATTTTTCTTCGCGATAAATATAAAATTGATACAAATACTTTTCTTTGGCCAATATTGGTAAGTAACTCATGCAACAAATTTTTTCAGGACTTATAAGCAAGATAATGTCAATATACATGAGTCTTTTAAACTTTTATATTTATGTAAAAATAAATATAATGATATAAAATAAATCTAATCTATAATGATAAATCTTCTACATATTGTGCAAACACCAATATAAATGCATATTTATAATAGATAGTAAAAAAAATTGCACATCTCTCTCTCTCTCTCTACACAGTTAAATTCTGAAAAACTGATGCGTTAATCAATATCACACAAATATGCTGCAATTTTTTTTTTTTTTTTTTTTGTAAAAGAACTATGGATTAAAAATGACTATTTTATTTTGATCATGTAGTTGTGAACAAGACTTTTATTTTCAATATATAGACGCAAATTTATTCTATTATACACATTTTAGTTTTAAAACTTTAATGCCTTAATTTTTTACCATATTTGTAATTCAATTCTTGATAAATTATATTTTTTGTCTGAAATAGTGCAACGAATAAAGACTTTCAAAATGCTGCACAATTTTTTTACGTGTAATTTTACAAATGGTAAATGATCCTTTTGATTTTTAATGTTTGAAAATGGTACTTGATTCATCATTTAGTGTAAACATTAATGAAGCTGTAGTAAATTAAGATATTTTTCCATTTTTGTAATGAATACTTCTCAAAAATGTTTTTTTTCTTTTCCCCAGTAATATTGTAAAATTATAAAGTAAAATAAGCTAAAAAAAATACTTGTTTTTGACATGACATGTATGGTTACATATCAGATTCTTGTGTTCTAATTTTAGATAATTAAATACTTAAGTACCTCTGTTACTAGTCTGAAGATGCGTAAAATAAGTAAAACTTAAGTTAATTAAACATTATATGCTCTCAATATAACTTCATTTAAAATACACAAAAATTTGCTTAAGTAAACTAACATATTTTACTTTCTTATGTATGTTCTCTATATGATTTTATTTAAAATAAACAAAAATTAGCTTTGCAGTATTTACATGCTTGTGAAAGTCTACATCTCTCCAAAATCCTTTTTGAATAGGTTTCTTTCTTGAAGACAAAAATAGTGAGAATAAAGCTTGGTTTAAGCTGGCGTCGGAATTGAAAATATTCTTCAAAGTAATTGTATACATAATAAACAGTGAAGAGATGGTTTATAATCCTCACGTTTCAACATGCTTTCAAAACACTCATATTTTACATTGGTATATGAAAAAATGTGATTTTTTTCCCTCAATCATATTTTCATTTATTGATTGAGCAACCATTTTAGCAAAATGGGACATTTTTAAAAGTAGTAAAAGTGTTTCGAAGATGCTAACAAAACCGTGTTATTTTAGAAGTGCTTCACTTTATTTTTTCCCTTCAAAATCGAGATAAAAAAAAGCAAAAGAGTGTTCACAAAAGAAAATATATGATCTATCAAGATTGGATAGGAGCAATCTTTTCCTTGTATTCTTCAATTTTAATTATTTAAATGTTTTATAGTATCGGTAAAAAAAAGCTAAATCTCAAAGCCTATCTTCATTCTAGCGAAGCAAAAACTCACTAGATTTTTCATTGTTTTCTTCCAGATATTTTAAAACACGCTCTCAAAAATTCCAGAATTTCACGAACGCACTTCCTTTGGAAAACCAACGAACACAACACTGAAGGAGCGTTGTCTACATTATAATTTTTTTTATTATAATTTAATTAGGTGTATTTAAAATAAATTTTCATGTTTTGTTTTGTCTGAGACAACCACTTTTCAATAGAACAGTGAAAAAAATTAGTGTTTATTATTAATTTCAAATTTTTTAATGTTTTCGCGTGCCACACTTACAACTCAACTGTGCCACACTGTGGCACGCGCGCCGCGTGTTGGCCACCCCTAATCTAGATTCATATAGCAATTACATATATGGGCGATTAGTCATAATTGATATCTCCGTATATATGCAAGGTTGTAGATTTGGAAATACATAAAAAGATGTTTTATTATTATTTATTATTTTTTATTTTAATAATTTTGAATATTTGCCTTGTTTGGTGATACAATCTCATCGAGAGTCTATTCCATCTCGATAACATTTCCCGCGAAATGACTCATTCTGTTATCGTTCTGAGCATTACATTATTGACTGGGAGAGTTCTGTCAAAGTCAGGAACAGGCCTAAAGGCCCCCTTTTTCCTACCTGACACTTTCACTTAAAAAATAAAGAAAAAACCTGTTGAAGCCACCTTTGACTTATTTCTTTTAGATGAGCTCTCTGTGGTCAATAGGCGCAGCTATTGATCGAAGGGGCATTGGTGAACGTTTATTTTATCATTTATGTCCGACTCTTCTATTCCGAGAAGAATGAAATACTTTAGAAGAAATGATCAAATGTCAGAAACTAAAAAAAGAAGTGAAAATTTTTGTTAATGTCTTAAAATTTGATTTTCTACGTTATAAAAATAATGAAAGACAAAAAATATTCTCTTTCCTCAATCATGTAAAAATATCTACCAAAATGTTTTTTATTGCATTTTGATCCTAAGAACCTGGTTTAAAATTTAATTAGTATGCGGAGAAAAATTATTAGTAAATTTTGATTCATTTAGAAATGTTTCTCGTATTTGTGGTCATTGCATTTTTTTTCTAACGCATTCTAATGTGCCTCTTAATATGGGCCTCTAAGTTGTAGAAATTTTATTTTACAATATCGTATATATCTCGGCTTGTATTACGCACACCTATTCTTCCAAACTTCATTTTTTTACGTTTTGGGCATTTTCACCGTATAATGCACCCCCCTTTTTTACGAAGAATTTTCAAATGTACCTTTGCAATGTTCGTATCTTTAGCACTTTAGAAATAGTTCATGAGGGAAATTAAATCTGACATAAATAAAAAATCTTTTAAAAAATAGTATGTTTGACAATCTAGTTCAGCAGTGTTTAACCTTTTTTTGCACCGGACTTTCTGTTCAACACATGACAATTATTCACGCGAGTCGAAACATAAGGATTTAAGAGTGGTGGGAGGGGGGGGGCAACGCTATAAGGCCACAAACATTTTAAAAGTGGAAAATTGATCAAAATATTAATTATTTTGGATTGTATTTTAAAACTATATTAAACTCCATCAAGCTTAAATCCCAAAAAATAGGTTTTATGCATTTTTACCCTGTTATGAGGCAATTCCGATTTTCTTCCATCAGTTATCCCCCAAGCCCCTCTTCCCCACCCCAAATATTTTATTGCTGTTTCTAAGATATTTTTAAGAAAGTCAATTGATCACGTCTTGAAAGAGATACTCAATAAATAAATAAATAAAATAAAGGAGCCATTATAAAGAATTTGTGCTTGGTGGTACAGTGACGAGCAAAATGATATTTTTTAAAAATATCATTTCCCCAACAATCAAACAAATTATTGATCCTTGTTTGTTTTTCTCTACGAAACAGTCAGGATCCCAATCCGTCTTGAAACGACATATATTCTTTAGATGTTTATCGAGGATTAACTTAAAATCAGTTTAACTCATAAAATGGTCACTACTCCACTGTAATGCCTTAACACTAAACGTGAGAATAATAAAAAGAAAAAAAGTTATCCCGCAATTCGTACCAGCACGACATCGATAGCAAAATTAATATATGAGATTGCTCAATTGATAGAATTTGCTAAATTTTCAATACATTGTTCTTAAATAGTTGAATTTGTTAGTACAACGGGCCATGATCGGGCCACTCAGAAAGTTCCGGTGGGGCACATGCGGCCCGCGGGCCGTAGGTAAAGCATCGCTGACCTAGATGGAATGGAAAACTATTATATATTTATGGTTGTTCAAACCACCTGTACTGACAGCCAAATTCCTCCAATTCTTTGCTTCAAAGACCAAACAATCCTTCTCTACTGCATCAATTCATCGAAGTCCACGTCTTCCAGTTCTTCTAATGTTACATGGTCTGTCTACCGAAAAGATTACTTTTAGAGTGTTCACATGTCGCCCGTACGGATAACATGCCAGTGGCACAGCACACAAGGGATAGGGGGATCAACAAATAAACCAACCATTTTTGTTTTGTTTTCACCCCAGACATTACCCTCTGCAGTTTCCTCTACGTGTTTCTTATAATGTAGCCCTCCCCCCTCCACGATAAGAGAGGCCTGCGTACTCCACTGCAACCCACCCAGTCAGTCATTTTACCATGTTCAGGATTTTGAGGTTCTTTGCCTATTGCCTTCTTGCTTCACAGATCTTCCGGGTCTCACGAACCCGAGATGGCCAAGTGATCCTTTTCTGTTTTCGACCCTCCTTATTGTCATCCGCGGCCGCGGTGGCCGAGTGGTCTAGGCATCGGATCCTGGCTAGCGTGTCATGAGTTCGATCCTAGTACCACTAAAGATCCGCCGTGTAGGGGAGCGATGCAAGTTAAATCTGTCGAGAGCTCAAATGTCCTCCCGTTGGTGTGGTGTGGTAGTTAGGAGAGGGGGGTGCCAGCCAGCTCAGGTGTCGTCCGCGTCACTTGACCATGGTTCAAAATGACGCGGACCGGCGCCAAAAGCCCTCGTGTTGCTAATCAGTGCGACGTTAATATTCTCTCACTCACCCTTATTGTCATCCAATTCTTACTTCCTTTCTTTTCCCTTCTAGATCACAGATGAATCTTATGTGTGGTGCAGTATACTAAAATTGGAGCGATACAAATAAGGTTAGCATCACTCTGAGCACGAATGACATGCATTGTTGCTTCCTGGGATGTAGTTCTAAGCCGTTTGGAAGGAATTTGGTCCGTTTACGCATTCCGCTTATAGACTTCATGGGATTTTTCAATCCGACAAGATTAATAAGCAATCAATTTGATGGTGGAGATACGAATTGTTGACCAATTGCTTTTTAAGCGAGTTCCAGCAAAAAGGAAGTTCAAATTCCCTATCCAATACACAGTTATCCAGTTAATTGTGGCGCTCCCGTTTGAGAGCGCGCCACTATGTGTGTCACGGAAATCGAGTGATAACAAGTATACACGTCAATTACTGAGTAAGTGTCACTATTAAGGCATTGGATCAATAAGATGGGTTTATTTTAAAAAATTGCCAATTTTATTACTAATAATTAATTATTTGGTCAACCTAAACGTATATTGCATACATATTATTCGAAAAGCGCAAGAAAAATTAAATGCCTATAATAGTAAGAACTTGAAAAAAAAATCAGTAAAAATCAAATTTTCAACTTTTGCCTTTGCCCCTCTTAGGCTAACATCTAATAAACATTATCATAGCACATAAATGAATTCGTTATGTGAACTTATACGCTGTTTCAGCCGGTGCATACAGGAACGCATGAGTTCATCTTAAATTTTTCAAATTTTTATTTATTTGTTTTTCTCCGGCCTGCCCTCGAGATATTCTAAACATCTTGAAATTTGAGAATATGCTTTGTTTTTCTCAAACATTAAAATTTAAATAGCTAATGACCACTACTTTTTTACGCATGACGAGTTTTCTCGTCATGACAGAAAATCCCGCAACTTCTCCATGACGAGTATACTCGTCAATCTGAGTTAACTGGTTAAATTAGATAAATATCAGATTATAGAAGACACCAGTGGTAACTACTTTTGGCATGACGAGTATGCACTAATGGCAACTACTTTTTAGGCATGACGAGTATGCTCGTCATGACACAAAATCTCGCAACTGGTTAAATTAGATAAATATGAGATTATAAAAGACACCAGCATCCTTTGTTGGTAACTATAATTATATATTTAAAATTAAATCTCATTAATTCTATTCAAAGGCTAAAACATGCCCAATATTTTATGACTCATTTATCTGTTTCAACCAACCAATCATATCTGAAAGCCTAGTCATTAGATAATCCAATCAAATGCATCAAACACCCCACTGCATACCTAACTCCATTTACGCTCGTCGAATCCACCGGTCCTAAAAAGATATTTAAAGTTCCTTTACACACTTGATCGAAAACTCGGCCGAAAAATAAGCCACCAAAACGGAGAGCTTTCTTAACAGCCAATCAAAAGACAATTGTTTCTTCTTCCTCGTAACCCCCTCTTCCCTAAAGAGAACGGAAAGGGTTGTGAGAGGGGGGTGGAGAAGATGATGGTCGTCTCATTAGCGCACTAAGGGTTGTTCTCTGGCTCATTAGTCGCCAGTTAATTAGAATGTTGTCTAGCAGGGGTGGCCGTATTAATTGGCTTGCCGCTTAAGCATTGTTTAAACAAGTTCCGGGTGTCGCCATGTGTTACCCGTTTAGAAAGACGACACTTTAATTACGGAATGGAGATGCCCCCCCCCTTCTTTCAACCCTTCCAACCCCTCTTTGTGAGTCTTACCCCCTCACCTCCTCCAACCCTCGCTGTGTTCTAGAATGCGCATTTTGTGTTTCAATGTATCATCTTGTGATTGGCTGTCAAGCGGGGGAAGGAAAGGCCCTTTTACGGTTTGGACACCTCTGGAAGTGTTTAATAGAAAATGGAAATACAATGTAATTGAGAGTGACGGGTTTGTAGGATATGGTATTCGATCGTATTCTGGCTGTTAATTATAAATTGGGAGGGATTATAGATACACTGAGTGGTACTTCAAATTTCTCTTATAAAATACACAGTGGGATTGATGTGTGTTTTTTATTGATAAATAATTATGCACCCATAATAATAGAAGGTTTTACACGAATGAATACAGTCGGACCCCGATTTAACAAAACCCTATTTAACGAATTTCCCGATTTAAACGATTTGTTTTTCTTGCTCCGATTCAAATAAAGGCAAGAAACCCCTATTTGATGAATAATAAACCCAGAATTAACGAATTATTTCAGCAGCTGGAAAAGATTGTTTTATTAGTTTGTAATAGAAAAAAATAATTTTTTTTTACAAATTACGCATTTTTTTGTTTGTTGAATTTATTATTCAAGAAGCAAACGTTGTAAGTCTTTGCAATGTTTTTTAAACTAATCCTTTACCATTACGACATTATACATTATACTGCTGATCAGTGGCGCACACAAGGGGGTGTCCTGGGGGTCCGGACAACCCCTCAAAACCCTGGAGAATTTTCGATTGATGATAATCCTATATATATATATAACGTAAAATTTAATTAAGTACTTGTAATTAACAATTTATTTTATTAATTAATGCTATTTATCAATTCAAAAATTTATTTTTTACTGTTTTTTTGTTAACAAAATCAACAAAATCAGAAGTATTTATTGGTGTTGCTTTGAGGTATGATACGAGTTGGTGGACTTTCAACCATGGACTTCCCCCTTGAAAAATCTTTGTGTGCGATACTGCTGCTGATACATTATACCTACCTTCACTCGGATAAATCAACTCAGACAGAAGTACTTGATCATCAATGATATATAGGTAAGGTGTCTTGTTCGGATACCTATATACAGGTATAGGACAAAATATTAGGAACACTCATTTAAAAAAGAGTCGTACTTCAACCGTCCAATAAACAGCTGCCACGTGTCGCAACAGTGTGCCACCTAGTGGCGACGAAAAGGAAGGTATCAGTCAAGTATTTTACAGTGTGAAAGTTGCTTGAGAAAATTCTGTGCCCAGCTAAGTGGGATTATGTGCGACCTCTCTGACGTGAAAAGAGGTATGGTAATTGGAGCTCGCCTCGCTGGAGCCTCCGTGTCCAGAACAGCTAACATTGTGGGTGTTTCAAGGACCACTGTGTCAAGGGTTATGACAGCCTACACAAACCTGGAAAAGGTGTCTTCTGCGAAGCACAACAAAGGGCGAAAGTTGAAGTTGAAGAACCGTGATAGACGCGGGTGCTGAAGAGGATAGTCGCCCGAAATCGCAAGACTATACTGCCGCAGATAACGTCCGAGATGAACGCCCACCTTCTGAACCCCGTATCCATGAAAACTATTCAACGAGAGTTGCATGCTGCGAAAATCCACGGCAGAATAGCTATTCGAAAACCGTTAGTTTCGGGGCGGAATGCTGCAAAGAGATTACAGTGGTGCTGAGACCACCTAAACTAGACGCAACTGCAATGGGAACAAGTCAACTGGTCTGACGAATCCTCATTTACATTATTCCAGACCACCGGACGTGTGTTCGTCTGGCGAACACCAACAGAAGCATTTCGTGATGATTGCCTGGTTCCAACTGTGAAACATGGAGAGGGTTCTGTGATGGTTTGGGCAGCAATATCTTCCCGTGGGTTGGGGCCTCTCGTTGTCTTGAGGCGTATGATCACAGGCGACCATTATCGAAGCATTCTCGCAGATCATCTTCACCCTATGCTTCAGACTCTTTTTCCAGGAGAACGTCCTGTGTTCCAAGACGACAACGCCCCTATTCACACGGCGCGCAGTGTTCAAACATGGTTACATGAGCATGATGATGAAGTGGAACATCTAACTTGATGTCCTCAGTCCCCTGATCTCAATATCATTGAGCCTTTGTGCTCGGTTTCCACCTCCTCGCACACTATTTGAACTCGAGATTGTCCTGCACGAAGAATGGGTGCAAATTCCTATGAATTTTGTTCAAGACCTTTATTTTTCAATCCCACTTCAAATACAAGCAGTCATTCAGTCCAAAGATAGCCCAACACCCTACTAATTAAAATTTTTTATTTTCTCACAGGTGTTCCTATTATTTTGTCCTATACCTGTACATGAAAGAAAGAGCTTAAACCATGCCAGGAAAACGTTCCCCCAAATATTGAACTTCATCTACCAACTTGAGGTTCTACAGCAGGCCCGCCAATACCTAGGTTGCGGCCCGCAGAGACATTTTACGAAATTATAAATATCAATCTCTTTAAAGGCTTTTTTCATTTTGAACATTATTTCTGGTAAAACGCTTTTTAAAAATTTACAATATATTAACCTATTACCTATTCTTTTTTTCTAAAAAAATTCTATTTAATTTTCTAAACAGCCTTTGAATAAAAATTATTTTTAATATTTTATTTAATTTTTTTCATTTAATTTTACCAGACAAATTAATTTTTATTAAATTCTTAAATGCATTAAAATATAATTTGCTATAAGTCACACTACGGTTCATCGTGTGTGCTGCCTTTATTTCTCTTTGAAGTGTCCAATCAACGAGAAGCGAATAGCATGATGCCAGAGGAAGTTGAAGATTTATTTTTTAAAATTTAAATCCTCCAAGATGACCAAGACAAAAAGTGAAGTGTTTACTCAATCGTTTGTGAATGAACGTGAATTTCGGTTTTTATTCATATTGAACTAAAAAGTCATTTCATAAAAATATGATCAAACTTCAAGAACAGAGTAATAAAAGATGAACTGAAGATGAACATAGAAAGTTTAAAGAAAAATGGGAACTGTAACATTTCGATGTCCAAAACAAGAATAAAATATATAAAAACTGTAATTCAGTTGCTAAGGAATAAAATTTTAAAAGGCACTATGACACAAATCAGAAAACAAATTATAAACAATATGTTGCGAAACTTTGTGAAGACGAGTTGCCGAAATTGAAATCAAATCTTCAATCAAATCAAATGGAAAAAAAAACCGAGTTGTTGAGTGAGAGTGAGATAAACGTCACACTGCTCAGCTACTCGAGGGCATTTGGCAACGGATCATTGCCAAAGGGGAGAATGAAACCTAAACTGGCACCCTTCTCCTAACTTCCACACCACACACCAATGGGAGAACGTTTGAGCCTTGACATATTTAACGTGCTTCGGTCTCCTCTGCATGGCGGGTCTTCAGCGGTACAAGGTTCGAACTCATATGAATCGAATCCGTTACTTTGACAACTATAATACCGCGGCCCCCTAAATTTGCTGAAAATAATACGAATACAGTAAAAATTAGTGATATATTATCATTTTTAATCGCAAGCACAAATTGAAACCATTTGCTGAAAAAGAATTTATTAGTGAATGCTTAGTGAAAGCGTAACCGTTAAGCGTAAGTTTAATTAAGAAAAACTGTATTTTTACTGTACTCGAAGCAGCACTTTTTTTCCAATGGTAATGCTACTGAAAATCGGGCGTGGCTTAGAATCGAATGAATGAATGAGTGAATATTAATGTCGCACTGATTAGCAACACGAGGGCTTTTGGCGACGGTCCGCGTAATTTTGAACCGTGGTCAAGTGACGCGGATGACACCTGAGCTGGCACCCCTCTCCTAACTACCCCACCATACCAACGGGAGGACGTTTGAGCTCTCGACAGATTTAACGTGCATCGCTCCTCTACACGGCGGGTCTTTAGTGGTACTAGGATCGAACTCATGACACGCTAGCCATGATCCGATACCTAGACCACTCGGCCGCCGTGGCTTAGAATCGAAGAGAAAAAATTGTTGGATGGGATACTTAGAGGAATTACGGGCTCATGTATGTAATTAAAAGCTTAGAATATACTGATAAAATAACTAATTATTCCTTTCTTATTAGTTCTCATTTTAAATTTATTTTAATTTCGTTAAATTTGATATCGATAAACCATTTTACATTATTTTTCATTTTTCACAAAAATTTGTTGAGAATTTGGGGTGCGACTTAGAATCGATGAAAACTTAGATTCGGGAAGAAGAAAGAAAAAAAAAAAAGAAGCGGTTTCACAAGTCCAGCACAAATAAAAAAAATTTTTTAAGTGTAAGTCGAAATTATATAACCATCAGAAGTGATGAAATAATTGAGATTCAGAAGTAAATGAAATTGAGTAATACATTACTTAATTTCACCTCTATCTATCGATATTGAAATTGTTGATGAAATCTTACAAATGGAATTAATTGGAATCTATTGTGATTCTTTGTTGAAGCAAAAATGTTTGAAAATTGAAACTCTAGGTTTTTGTACTTATTCATCAGTAGATAGGTTTCTTAAAATGTTATCATTTGTTACGTACATAACCAGTGGCTATGTTTGGAACTATTTATTTATGCGAGAAACCTTTTCCTTTAATGAGAAATAAAAAAAATTCAGAAAGGTCAAGATTAAATGATCAACATTTATCATCATTTTTAAAAATTGCATTAGCTCAATATGATCTCCTAAATTTTGATGATTTGTTTTGAGAAGAAAAAAAACGATGTTATATAAATATGTTCTAAAAAATTAAATGCGATGTCAAATTCGATGTTAAATTGTATTTCGTATTATAACTCTTTATTTTTATTTAAAACAATATAAAACACAATTTAAAAAATAAAATTAAATATTAAGCGATTATGTTTGTATAATTATAATACATTGATATAGGATATAAATCATTCTAAAAATCCTGCTTTATTAATTTTTTGAACATTGAAAAAAAAAAACTTGCGGCCCTCAACTTAATATAAAATAGTTCATGTGGCCGTGATATCAAATGAGTTTGACATGCCTGTTCTACAGCAATGCATTTAGGGTTAATGCTTTCCTATTGTTTCCACCAAACTCTAACTCGTCGTCTGCGTGATATAACTTAAAATGATATTTTCAATATTTCTTATTTCTGTTGCTCAACAAGTTTGCTGGCATTCGTACACCCCTGTAAGTGAAGTGTTTTATAACATATTCTTTTTAATGCCTCCAATGGATTTTGAATCACCCAATGAACTCCTGGGTGAGCACTCAACATTTTAACAATTTTTTGTTTTAAGTTTAATGTAAGAAAATACATTATAAGAATATATTGTTATAAATATTTTCTAATTTATATGTAGTATAACTGTAAACTTGATTTTACGAGGGTTGGAACTTTAATAGGCAACAATTTATTTACATGGAGTACAAAAGTGATTCATGTTACCGTGTTTTAAAGAGCTTCAATATAGTCGCCGGGCATTGTGTATAACCCGTTTCCAATGACGAGGAGGTCGCAGAACACCGGTAGCAGCGCCTGTTGTTGAGTGTTAAAATGGAACGCTCTACTGCCGCAAGAATATCTGGAACAGTTTTGAAGCGAATGCCATGAAGTGATTTCTTCATTTAGGAATTAAGTCACAAGGACTTAGATCTGTGGGTCTATAACTGTCCATTAGTGCAGCAACAGCATGCACTTCTGCTTCGCTGACACTAGGACGACCTGGTCGATGCATGTCTGCCACATTTGAGCGTCCTTCATTGAAGGCTTTTATCCATCTTGCTACAGTTCTGTAAGGCAATGCAAATTCTCCGAGAACCTTGGATGACATTGTCATTTTGTACGACCTCTGGCACATTCAATTTTTATCCAATTTCGTTGTTCTTGTTTTGAAAACATCCTGACAACACTTACTTCAGACAGCAAGCTAATATAAGGATCAGTTTCTCGATTCACTCCGAATGCGCGTGACGTAGGAAGGACGAGTCTTTTTGATGAGAGGTAAGATAGGTATATAGCTCAGATGTGGCTTATACACGACATTCTTTGGTTTTGTTACGTAGCGTTTTTACAGCAGTGTTGCTACTATTAAAATTCCAACCTTCGTATAAACATAGCTTTTGAGCACATGAAAGACTATTAATGATCGATGATTTGTAAAAATATCTCCCTAACCTAACTTGGATACCACAGAAAGGGAGAACTTAAGGGGTCTCAGGGGTGTTAAAAATGTTTCGAGAGCACAAAATATGAACAATTTTCGACTAGAAATAATTCTTTGAGGTTAAAATGAAATAATTTGATTCTTTTACACATTTTTTATAAAGGAATAAAGCTTCAAAAAAGTATAAAATGTCTAAAATATAATCATAATTTTAAAAATAATAAGCACATAAATATAAGAAAAATTTTTGTAAGAAACAAATAGTAAGTTTTACGACGCGCATGATATTTTCTGAAATAATAATTCTAATTACTAGCAATAAGTTGATTTATAAAGTCAAATATATCCTTATTAGATGGTAGCGATTAGATATAAAAAGAATAAAAAATAATATTTTTAAAAAATAAAAAAAGTACATTTTTAAAATTTTTTTCAAAATTTATTTTTTTTGAAATTTTTCAAAAAATTACAAATATGTAATACTATAAATAGCTAGGATTTAAAGATTATGATAGAGTTTATAATTCTGTAAAGTTTTATGCATCAAAGCATGATAGTTTTTGAAACGCAATGCGCGTAAGTGAAAAAAACACAAACTGAGAAAAAAGCTTTAAAGTTTTAAATTGAATTTGAGAAAATAAATTTTAAAACTTACATGCTAAAATGCTCCAGGATCATAGGATATGCCTTCCTGTTGCCCAAACAGCTCAATTTCTGTACTCTTTTTAATTTTTTTAATCTCTGCGAGATTCAAACGATGACGTTGAGCTCCTCTTTCTTGATGTAAAGATTCGACGATTGTCACGTTCAGCCAGGGACACACAAACATTTTTGTTAATTTTTAAGCCAAATTTCTCTAAAATAGTAATAAGTATTTGATTTCCATCATTAAAAATGCTGGTTGCTAGATTTGCAGCAATCTCTGCAATCTGAAGGATAGAATCAATCGTCATCGGACAAAACTTCCAGATTAATGAATTTAAACTTTCATTAGGATTCTGTGTCTTACCTCCTAAGCATTTCTTCAGGAGTGCCAGATGAGATAAGTCAGCAAATACAGGCTTAATTACATCTCGAACAGCTTTCGCAACTGAGGGTTTGTGTTTATAATTTTGTAAATTATTATTAATTGCGGCATTATACTTACACTATGTATTTGGATTTGTAGGACAAAATCAGTGCATCGGTTCATCATCGGTGCTGCAAGAATGACCCCGAACAGCCCAAATGGCTTTCCGCATTTCCTTTACACTAGTAGAATTGCATCGAATAGCATTACCATAGTAATGCGCAAGCTTATCAATTAA
Source organism: Trichonephila clavata (assembly GCA_019973975.1). NCBI lineage: Eukaryota > Metazoa > Arthropoda > Arachnida > Araneae > Nephilidae > Trichonephila > Trichonephila clavata. The sequence goes on along the minus strand of BMAO01005142.1, from coordinate 153,305 downwards.
ACTATCAGTTAACCTACCTTTACCGCCTATAGTTTTACCATCAGATAATTCCTTCTTACCATATACTAATTTAAGCTTCCTAAGTCTTGTACCCATTCTCTTTTGCACATGGCCTACACATTCTATTTTCTGAATAAGATGGTCATAGCCGTATGGATTGTTTTCAGAAAGGGCATTGAATGTTTTTGTGTCGCCATCTACTATGTAGTTCGAATATTTCAGGTTGTGAAGCTTTTCTGATCGATTAAAAATCCTCAACATCCCGTCAACCTCCATCTTACCAGCAGAGCCAGAATAATTTTTTCTACATGAAATCTTATGCGCTCTTTGCAATTTATTGTACTTGATACCAAACTTTACCCCTTTATAACTGTCGCTTCATTTGCAAAATGAGGACAACACTTCCCGATCCAAAAACCTTACCTGTTTCGCTCCCTATTAGAGTACATACTCCAATCAACGATGAATGTCCTCTCGTCTTCCAGGTCCCATCACCACTTACCGTTAAAATGTTATCAGGTAACGAAGAATTTTCTTCGACAGCTGCCCTGTTCAACCTTTCTTCGGCGACTTCCTTCATAACAAGTGAAAGTTTATTATTAATAACATCATATGATTTTTGTTCAACAGGATTAGGAAGACTCATTACAGAACAAAAGGTTTTTAATGACTCTAAACCTTGACCTATGCATCCCATTGCTAAAATAGATCTTCTGTTAATTTCTGGAGCATTATTTTTATTCCCAATGTTTTCACAGCTTGAAAAAGTACAAATACTCCCACATTTTTTACAATGTATTTCAAAATTCGAACATAAACCACGAGTGGATTTTTCATTAATTGTTAATGGTTTATGACATTTTAAACAGCATGATACTGACAAAATAGAGCTAAAGGTTTAAATAAAATAAAAAAATACGATATTCTTTGAAGTTTTCACTTACCTTAACAAGATTTGACTTTAATGAAGTCAGAATTCCTGAAAGTTTTTTACTAGAAGCATTTTTCATTTCGGCACACTTACTTGTACTTTTCATTTCTACACACTTCTTCGTATGTTTAATATCTGTAACATGTGAGTCACTTACCTTTAAATATTTATTTCCTATAAATCTTTTCCTGGGGCACATTGCCCAACGATTTTTTCAAAATAAAACAACAAAAATCTTCGCTTTAGATAAGCGTTTTAAAAAAACGTGTACTAAAGTAAACACAAGAGAATCAAAACACAGCAGAATGAATGTGTTGAGTTGCAGGCTTCCTTCTGATCAACTCAAGCGCTTAAAATATTTCATGAGGCTTATTAAAAACAAAAAAATAAATGGTATGCATGAATTTAAAAATAAATGGGCGTGGCATGTGTCCATTTAAAAGTTGTTATGACTAAATTGCTGTTTGCAATTTTTTGAATAACTTTCGAAGTTTTTAGAGTATTGTCACGTGGTTAGTATCAAAATGTTCAGAAAAAAATGAAGAACAAGATATATTTTTTTCGAAAATTCGAAAAAAAAATTTTTTAACACCCCTCAGACCCCTTAAGAAAACCTAACTTCATCTAATTTACCGTGGCGTGGTAGCCATTGGGTGTCGCCAAGCTCTCCCGCTGGCGTTATTTTAACCGAATCAATGGGTTGGTTCTGTGAAAGATTCGCCATGTAGATGAGCCGGGAGTACCAGTTATCAGATTGAAGTGCCAAATCAGGTGCCATCTTCACATCACTAAAACGGGGTTAAAATTTTTTAAATTTATTGCCTATTAAATTTATTAGTAAATTACCTTCGTACTTTTTATAAGTGCAACGTTGATAAATAGTCCTTCTATTGAACGAGTGATAGTGTTTATAATTCCGCAAGGTCGGCTCGGTGGCTTAGTGGTTAAACCCATGATTCCGGATTCGATCCCGGTTGGAATTGATAGATTTTCTGGATGCGAAAATCGTAGGCACACATATCATATTATTATGTGGCATGTAAAAGTTCCTTTGAATATCAATTTAGTTCTGATACTCTCGGCAATATTTAACATCCGATGAAAGCTTGAATTAAAATTAATTTGGTGACGAGATCCACCCCTAGATAGCGCCATTATGAAATGGCTCTTACATTTGGAGACTTGTCGTGTTATCAAAGGCATAGTTGCCGATATGCAGCCCGTTAAGGAAAAAAAAATAATTCCACAAGATAGTTATTCAAATAATTAAGATCTTAAATTTGTCAATCTAACCATTATTGTAGAATTTCATTAGAGATTGAAAAATTTGTAACGGTTGCATTAATTTGCGCAGCTGTTATACATACATTAGGTTGCGGATGACGAGCCTAGTAATTCGAGTCATTAACAGTTGACTTGGCTGGTATATGACCATATTCTGAAAATATTTTTCGACATATTCGCCATCGATATTTATCGTCACGCGCAAACAGTTTGAAGAAATCACTCAGGAAAAATTTGGCTCCTAGTGATGCAAGGAATTCTTACTAAACCTGTTTCACCTCAGCACTTTACTGGTTAATTTGGATGTTTTCACGTTATTAAGGTAAGTGTCCTGTACTCTTAACAAAGTTTTCATTGGTGGATCTAGAGCAGTGGTCGGTAACCTTTTTAGCTTTGGCGTGTCAAATCAATCTACCAATATGATTCAACGTGCCACACAAGGAGAGATGTTTGAAACAATTCGATTCCCGCGATAATTGCATGCAGAGTTAGAGAATAGAGGTCAATAGTTTAGATTTATAGTTTTATTATGTATTAATTTTACATCATTTATAAGGATACTTCTTAAAATACGGCATAAAATACAACTATTTCTTCAACAAAAAATTTTTTAAATTAAAATTATGCATATATTATATATTTTTAAACATATTTACTAAAATTGCAAATTGACAACAAAAAACATAAATATTTCTCTTCATTGCAGTTAAATAAGAAGATAAACTTGAATGCGCGAACCAAGCGCTTTCACCACTGTACATTCAGATCGCAAAATCAGGGGCATAAAGTGTGACTTTCTGTTTGACTCGATTCTGAGCATTCAGAATTACAATTACTAAACAATTCTTTATGTTGTAAAACAATTTCTTTGCGGACTTGAAATATTTTTCATATGAGTAGAGATTTTTTACTTTGCTTTCTGCTTTTGGTTCTACAAATCAAAGTTCATGCAATCAGGGGCGGCTCTAGGGCTGGACAAACCGGACCCATGTCCGGGGCGGCATTTTAAGCGAACTTTAAAAATATATTTTTTTTTTGTTATGGAAAAATTAGTACGAACATATTTTCTAAAATGTTATTTATACTTTCAAGAAACCTAGTGATTTTAGACTATTAGTACATGTATAAATTCAGTGTGTAATAAATAAATCATATAAATTTAATAATGATTTTAAACAAAAGAATTATTGAGTTAATAGAAAAATAGGTCATTTTAATGTCAATGAAATTATTTTGTATATGTGTATCAATAGTTATAGTTACGAGTATATAAATTGTAAAATTTTATTTTTGGATTAAATTGAAATAATATATTTGAAGCGAAATTTTATTTGTAAGAGAACTTGCGGCTCCCAAAGTTAAGAAAAATTGTGGCTCATCTGTCTTGTTAATTTGTAAAATTTTGATTTTTTATTTTTGAAATTTTATAACGTCCAAGGAAAAGCGTAAAAAACTATCTAGTGCCAATAAAAAAAAGAAAGAAACTTGAAAAATTAGCCTATATTAAAAAAAAAGGCTGGAAGTTTACTGAACTCCTTACAAGGCACCAGAAAAAAAAGAAGGCAGTCATAATTAGAATCTAATTTAGATTTTCATGATGCATATGTTGTAGATAATGGCACTACTCTTGTAGGAACTCCTCCAGAAAAATCCAAAGATCACGACAATTTAACGATGGTATTTAGATCAGGTCCAGGAACCTGGCCAGTTATTATATCAGATGCCGATAGATGTTTTGTAAAATGACCCCCTTAGCTTTATTGACAGAGTATGATTTTTCTTATGACGACACCGGTCGAAGATTTGTATATATATATATATATATATATATATATATATATATAATATAAATAAATATATATATATATATATATATATATATAGCAGTAAATAATTAAAAAGCAGACTTATAAATCCCAAGAATCTTAAGATCAGACCGGAAGAACCAAGAACATGGAACCATGACAAACCAAAAAAGAGAAATGTAGCTAGAGTGGAAAACTATTATGACTTCTTGAGCTGTCACTGGTTTAGGACAGTGAAACAGGATTAAACAAAGTTTTGTGAGATCTCAACCTTCTCCTTCAGCAGAAATTTTTTCGACACAATAGCTCCCAATATAAACTAAGGCAAAAGCCTAAAACCCACGTGGGTGAATATAACAGCAATAGAATAGAAATTGCAATATTAAATTACTATAGGAATCCGGAAGATATAGACAAATATAAATATGTATAAACAAAAATATTTGCAAGAGAGGTTAATATATATATATATATATATATATATATATAAACTCACGATATTATACTAGAATTTTAAAAAACGGTAAAAAGGTATACGTAAATTGTAAGTCTATTCTTTTACAAAAAACTGTGTATACTAATTTTTTTTCTGCAAACGTTTTGGCTATGTCATTATTTCCCTTTCCACAGAAGGTTTTAAAAATCGGAAGCACCTCGTTGAAACTCTAAATGAACATGGAACATCAAAAACCCATAGTCAAAACCAAAAGTCTTGGATTGAATTTAGTCAGCGATTACAGTGATCTAAAACAATTGACACAAAGACTCGCCAAGATTTATTACTGCGGAGATTAATTATTGGCACGAGGTGCTTCTACGCACTATAGCAACATTAGAAATCATTGCTCGAAATTATTTAGCTCTTTGGGGGTAAGCGTGATAAACTTTACGATTCGAATAATGATAATTTTTTACAAATAATTTGATCAAATAATTCAGGAGCATGTCCGAAGTGTCCTAAAAAAGTACACTATCTAAGAAAAAATATTCAGAACGAGATAATTTCTATATATTTTACATATGAATATTAAATTACACATTATTCATAAAATTAAACAAGCTAAATATTGTTCGATAATTTTAGATTGCACCCGTGTGAGGCCAGCAAGATCGAACAAATTACATTTATGGTAAGGTATACATATATTGAGAAATGTAATCCTAACGAAGTTATCGTTAAAACTAATGTGAGTTTTTTAGGTTTCCATCTAGTTGAAAGATTGACTGAAAGAGAACTTTCAAATTAAAAAGTTGAGAAACTTAAAAATTTAGGAGTAAACTTGCTAGATATGCGGGGGGAGGCTTACGATAACGAAGCCAATATGAGAGGCGAGAAACCAGGGGCTCAATTTAAAATTAGGACATTAAATCCGTGAGCAATCTATGTGCCATGTAGTAGCCACTCTTTAAATTTGGTCGTTAATGCCATGGCAAAAACATCCTTATAAGCTCGTACTTTATTTAATATAGTTCAAATAGTTATTATTTCCATCAAGTTTTTGTTGGGTTATATTATTAAAATGTATAAAAGGCATAACTTTAAAGCCACTTAGTGCAAATAGCTGGGAAAGCCAAATAGAGACTATTAAATCCTTAAGTTATGAATTGGGAGGTGTTTATGATGCTTTGTTTAGTTCCTATAATAATGCTGAAATTGACAACTCTATAAGAGATGAGGCCTCTGGATTATTAAATTTCTGTTTGACGATTCAAGTTCCCTTGTCCATCATTATTTGGTATAAAATCTTTAACTGCATAAAAATTCAATTAGCAAGCTAAAAGATTACGATCTACCCTCTACTATGGAACTTTCAAAAAATTGTAAAGATTTTTTTAAGGATCTTCGATCAGATGTGGATTTTGATAAAATGCACTGTGATGCAAAAGAACTGACCGTTGAGTTTGATATACCTGCTAACTTTGAGGTGGCGCAGCCATGTCATAGAGTTCGACAGAAAAAGGTAAATTTTGATTATGAAGCACAAGATGATCCGGTGAAATATGTATCCTAAATTAAAATTCAAGCGATAGAGTTTTTATTTTTTTACCATGGACCAAACAGTTAATGTCTTGGAATTCAGATTTAATTTAATGAGTACTCACAGTAATTGTTTTCGATTTTCGTACAATATATATGATTTAAGAAATACACTTAAAACTTTAATTAATTAAAAACTGTAAAAATTTAGAAATGATGTTGATCGATAGAAAATCAGTGGATATAAAGGAGCTTGAACCAGTAGATGAGATAATGTCAGTTTCAAATTTATTAGGCAAAAAAGAAAGCCTAGTTGAAGTTTTAAAATTTATTTCATTTCTAGAATTTGCTCCAAATCTTGCTATTACATTAAGAATTTTACTTTCTTTGCCAGTAAGTTTGGCAAGTGTAGAGAAGAGTTTTTCAAAATAAGAATTAATAAAATATTTATTGCAGTTCACAACTTCTCAAGGTAGAATAGATGGCTTAGTTACATAGGCTATCAAAAGTTTTCAGAATTAAAAGTCAGAAAAAAATGCTGGTACTTTTTATGTTTTAGTTTTTAATAAATATTTATATATGTACTGTTAGCTCCCTTTTTCTTCGTAAGGAATATTCAAGTTTTATAGGTGTGTATTTATGAACAATTTTTATCTTTTTTAATAATAATTTTTTTACTTTGGGGAAAGGGGCGGCGTTTTTCATTACTGTCCGGGGCGGCAAATTTGCTAGAGCCGGCCCTGATGCAATTTTCTCTCCTCTCCAGCAATGACTTACAATAATTTACAAAATAGCACTGAATTTAACTTTCGAGTTATCTTTCAGATTTTTTCGTAATTTCGTAAATGCCCATAATTTTGAAAATATTTGTCAAATAAGGTCCATTACAAATTTATCAACTTCCATCCTGTCAAAAATTGACAGAGGAGTAGTGCTACTGAAAGTTGTGCTGCGTGCCACATGTGGCACGTGTACTATAGGTTGCCGACCCCTGATCTAAAGAAAAGTCCATTTCAACCATCATCCTACACATTTTGCTTTCCTTCATTGAATACCAGTGACCCACCATTTGACTATTCATGATTGCTTCAAAATACACGGTTTGTTGACGTTCATGAAGGATGGACAGAATAGTCCAAAATGTCCATTTATATTTGATAATAGTACGCACTTCCATTGGTGACCATATTGTTAGCACACATTTGTCTGCCATTGTAATTTGTACAGTCAAATAACCTCGAGCACGCCGGTCTGCTGTGACTCGCTTCTTCGGCGTTATTATCGGGATATATATATATATATATATATATATATATGTAACATGTTCAAATTTTCAATCGTTCATAAAATACTTTCTATTCATCCATTCAAAGTAGGAATTGACTTAATTTTTTTTATGTATTACTTGTTTAATAATGTATAGTGTTTATGAATTTAAAATTTGTTTTATGTGGTTTATAAAGTATGCTGAAAAAGGAATCTCTATTTAACCTATTTTCAACATAACGAACTTTTCTTTCTGGAATTAGCTACTTCGTTAAATAGAGTCGACTGTATATTTAATTCAATAATTTTTTTTTAAATTCTGTATGCGCACTTTTCAGCATTTAAGATGCTACATGTGTATCTATAGGCATGATTGGTTTTGAATGGTTTTCGCGGCTTACAATCCTCTGGATATGGTGTGCCACATATTTTGTATTTCAAAATCCTTATCAGAATCTACGGACTAGTTCCACCTACGGACACGCATCAGTTCCATTCCCTATTTTTTAATAGCTTTCCACCCCCCGTCATCCCCTCCCTTTAAATTTCCCAAATCAGCTCACAAATTGAGTTGGACGCTTTACAAGAGAAATTTCACCGACCCAGTTCTATGTGACAAGAACAGGAGTTAGGAAAAAAACATGCAGTTGATACCTACGAGGCCTTTAATCCAGCCGCACAATCCTTTTTGGAAAGCGAAAATCTCTCGAACAAAACAGCGCGGATTAAAAAGATAGAAATAGGGAGGAGGGAAACTATCGTTTGCAAGGAGCACGCTCTGGGGAGGCCTCGGGGGTGCGTGCCTCCCTAAGTGTCTTTAAGTGACAATGGGTGATGTCTTTGACACCTGTGGGATAGGCGAGAGGTTTACACCAGGTACCAATCATACGCGCCCGGGGTATCCTTATTGTTCGTTTCGTTTGAGTAAGGGGTCGGCCAAATATGAAGTGAATTTGGTCTTTTTTACACATTTAAAACTGTGAGCAGTGAAAAACGTTGGGTTCGTGTCAAAATATCGGATGCACCGTTGATACTAATATATCTGTTTTCAAAGAATAAAGCTTGAGTAAATTTAAAAAGAATGATGTACTATTCTTTATAAATGTTTTTGAAGGTAAAAGATTGACACTTGTGTATTTAAATAGCATTATAGAAACAATTAGGATTTCCAAATGTGTTCAATGGCTCAATATATTCCATTAAGTCTTTCGGTATGTGGCACAAACCATTCATTTACCACTAGAGACACCATTCATCAATTCAAATAATCTCAGACAGTAAGTAGCTACCACTATTTTAATTAATATAGTATTGTATATATGTAGAGGGAATTCCAAATAAGGTGGCTCTTGCTTAGCTCAGCCACCTTTGTTTTGTCTCGGTTTACTGAGCATGTGGATCAGCCCTCCTAACTTGGTGACCCGAACTACGCAAGTATTTATATATATATGACACCTTAAACAATACATTATATGGTTTCTAATTTTTAAGCCATTTGAATTCTTTTGATGCATTTTAGGCATGTTTTATGGCAGCACTTCCATTATATTTACGAAAAATGATATATAAACTATCATATTACAAGTTTTTGTTGACACAAATACATAATTTTCGAGGCTTTTACTGGATAAGGTAAATTTCAAGATTTTTACAAGGTACCAGAAGTTTCCTTATAGGTTCAAATCTTAATTTCATCCAAGACTGGTATTGGATAACGGAAGAAGCTGATCCTTAAATCTTATAGACCTTCGAAGTCCTCACGTGGTACAGAGGAGAAGTTTGGAGAAATTCAGGGCCGTGGTAGTCGAGTGGTAATGATCATGGATTCGTGACCTTCGTTATAGAGTCACGATTTCGAATCTTGATGCCATTGAAAACCCGCAATATAGAGGGGTTGATAAACGTTAAATCTATCGTAGCTCCAAGTCCTCATGTTGGCATGGTGTGGAAGTTAAGAGAATGAGATGCCGACTCAGGCGTCGTTCTCATCACTTGACCATGTTTCTTGGTTTGTTTATTGGTTTCTTGGTTTTCATGTTTCTTGGTTGCAACGTTAATTCCAGTGTGTTTAGTTTAACAGGATATTAATCTAGTATTATCCTGTATTAATAAAATGAAAACACGTAATAAATAAGCCAATTTCTTAAAAATAATAAGCATAATTAAATTTAGGCTTTGGCGTTAATGAACTTAAAAATGCGATGTGAAATTCTTTGAAGTTCTTTCTGAAAATTCCAAAGGAAGTGTTTAATCAAACAGCAATCCTTTTTCTTTACCATACAGAATAATAATCTCGGTACAGGAGTGGTCCCGGTCACGAACTTGTGGTCGTCATTATCGAGTCATGAGTTTAACTCCTGATTGTATAGTAGAATCACTGTATAGAGGGTTTTTGCATGTTTAACTGTCGAGGTTTACAACCGTGGAATGTCAACTCAGATGTCGTCCTCATCTCCTAATAGAGATTTAGAAATATGAAAACCTTCTCGCATTGCTATATATTATGACATTATTGAAAGCTGATAAAAAATATAAACAAAATTATAATCTTTCAGATTAAATAAAATGGATTAAGGGTCATGTCCAAGATTTCGGGTCACCCTTAAAATGTGGGCAACACATTAGTTTTTAGTAGAATTCGTCGAGTGAAACATAATGTAATTGCCTATATGTTAAACAATAAATTGGATTTCAAAGTAGTCATGTATCTAACTCCCCAAAACTCATAAAATGGCCTTCAATGTTAATACACAATAGTAAATGAGAAAGTTTAAATGAAGGTACTTGCTAGGTAGTTTTGAAAATGTGTATTTTCGTTAAAAGGAATAATATCACTTGCCTTACTCATTTCTCAAATTAGCTGAAATTTTTTTTAAAGGATAAAACTTAATTTAATTTTCTCATGGATTTTATTTTTAGCTTATTGAAGATGGTATGCAGTGGGGGGAAAACGGCCGCGTTTTGCTTCATGGACGTTTAACAGATAACAATCTTTTTCAAAAAATAAATTGTATCATTTAAGATTAATAAGATAAATGCAAATTCATATAATCAAGATAAATGTAAATTCATATAATCAAGATAAATGTAAATTCATATAAGCAAGATAAGTGTAAATTCATATAAGCAAGATAAGTGTAAATTCATATAATCAAGATAAATGTAAATTCATATAATCAAGATAAAAGTAAATTCATATAATCAAGATAAATGTAAATTCATATAATCAAGATAAATGTAAATTCATATAATCAAGTTAAATGTAAATTCATATAATCAAGTTAAATGTAAATTCATATAATCAAGATAAATGCAAATTCATATAATCAAGATAAATGTAAATTCATTTCATCAATATAAATGTGAATTCATATCATCAAACTAAGCAAATAAAAAAATTTTAAAAATCTTACAAAATAATAAAAGAATATTAATTAATACCTTATTATAAAGATGCACAGAAAAATAACGCATATTAAATGTAACATACTTAACACAGACACATAAGATCGGGATAAGATCTTATTTTGGTGCCCTGTTTGAGAACGATTTTTAAAATGGTGCCAAGTTGGACTGCCATAGATAACATGGTTATAGGTTACAAATCTTGCTAATAAAATGGGTATTTAGTTCTGTGAACTTATTACTCAGCTTGACACCAAAAACCAACGTCAAGCATTACACTGAAATAGTATCCAACAGTAAGTCGGAATAAACAATTGAAGATCTTTCCAAATGAAAAACGATATGTTATGTACAAGGTCTGTTCAAAAAGTATCCGACCTTGAATTTTCCTGCACACTGTAGAGATTCTAAGGTGGGACCACTGTGTACAGTGGGAGGTGACAGCATAATGCACATGCTTGAGTTTGTTCCTTTCGTTCCAGTGTACCAGGAAACGACTGGTACACTGGAACGAAAGGTGAGGTGCTATTATAAGTGTTCGTCAGATTTTTATTTCTTTGAAGATGACTGCATGACTTGAACAGTGGTACTTAGGGACGTCTTAAGACTCTTTGAGGCCCTGGGCCCCTATGCAAAAGTAGGCCCTGCCTGAGATCTTTAAAAGTAGATTGTATACAGCATGCATGGTCAAATACTCGTTCAAACGGTAGTTTGAAACAAATAAATGCGCAAGATGCACTTTATGGTGTTCAGAAACCTAGGCGAAAACCGACTCAACCGATGGCCGCATTGTGACTATATGAGTTCAATGAATGCTTATGATATTAGGCCTAGGCTAGACATGGACAACGGTCATCATATAATAATACAGTATTCCCACTTTTGCCAATTGACATGCAGTTTGAAATTCTCTGTTTTTCGGAGAATATGTACGGGAATAATATTTGACCACATTAAAATTATCCGGATCATGATCTTATTAAGACGAAGTCGAGAACGAAGGAGGCCCTGTACCCGTGTCCAGTTGGCTTACGCTTTAAGACGTCCCTGGTGGTACTGCATCTAATTTTTATGTTAAGAGCTTGGTGATTTTCTAAGCTAAAAAGTGTGTAAGATTTAGAAAATATTTGGAGACGATGCTATGGGGTCACACAAATTAAGGAGGGGTTTAACCGATTCAGAAGAGGCCACACGTTGGTAGTGAGTGATCAGCGTTCTGGGAGGCCACAAACTGCTCGAAATGCAGCTGTTTTAGAAAAGGTGGAAAATCTGATAATGAAAGATTGTCGTCTGACCGTACGAGAGACTGGCGAACAAGTTGAGAACAGTACAGGCTCTGAACATGCAGTTTTGTATAATCATGAGCAAATCGGCTGCGAAATTTGTTTTCAAGTTTTTGTCGGTGGAACAGAAAAACTCCGTCACGCAATCGCACTGGACCTACTGGACACTTTCAAAGCTGAACTGGCTTCTTGCGACTTCTGGTTGCTCCCCAAAATAAAAATGTTATTGAAAGTATCCCGTTTATTCAGAATAGAGATGAGATGGGGCCGTGGGTAGCCTAGTGGTTAGAGCATTGGACTCTAGACCGGAAGGCCTGGGTTCGATACCCGATGCCCCACCGAGTATAAACGGAGAACGTGCTCATTAAATCAGTGGGTCCGAATGGTGTCGCCATCTATCGTGTTGTTCCGAGCAAAATTGCACTGTCACCTTCTTGGGGGCTCAAAGCTTAGGCTAACGACAGGCGTAAAATTCTAGCCCTTAGCCGCGATGAATTTCGTGGACCTTGATCTGATGTTACTGTCGATCAGGTGGCATAAGCAACAACAACAACAGAGATGAGATAAGGCAGAATCGACGCCGGAGTTAAACACACTCCAAAAGAATCCTTCTAGAAGTGTTTTCGGTATTGGAAGGAATGCTGGGGTAAGTGAGTGAAGGCGCAAGGAATAAATATACTTAGAATTTGATTAGAATCCTAATCCCACAAAGCAAGTAAGATATTTTTCTCTCCAGATATCGGATACTTTTTGAACAGACGTATGTTTTTAAATGTAATTTAAATAGACTTAGTACTTTTTTTCTTTCATGGTCATTTTTAATTTAGAACTGATTCAACTATGAAATTAAATACCTTTAAGAGAAACCTGTACCTTTGTATTTTAATGTGGATTAATTTCACAAGCAATTAGACATAACCAATTCAAAAAATGTCGCCTAATGTTTGTATCATTATTAAAGCGTTTGAAAGTACGCGGAAATGGTTTTCATTGTTGACTATTTTTCGCGGCATTTGGAGAAGTCTTTTGAGTTGATAAAATTGGTCGACGGTATAATACATAAGTACCTAAAAACTTCTTTCTTTTGTAAAAATTTCTTTAAATAAAACTGAGTGACGAATATCACAAGTACGATATTCCTGAACACTTATTAAATAATATATTCTTAATTTGTGTAACCATACCATTTTAGGTAATTCTATTACTTTTTCATGGCAACACAAGTTGTAAGTTTGAAAGCGATCTCGGGATTAACCAAGTTTTTATCTGTTTATAAAATAGTTGTGCCGCAATTTTTTTTTTATTAAAAAGAAAGAGCTATTGGGCGTCGAATTAGTTGTTTTAATTAAACAGTTAACGACAAATTAATAGATATTTTAATTATGACTGTAGCAACAAAAGATCTTGTTCCGATTAATTTCCGTTAAATCGATTGCTATAAGCTGTATTAGGGTCTAATTTTGTATCTTATTGCAGCTGGGCATGATGTGGCTGTTAACAGGTATTTAAGTGGGAAAAAATGCCCATAAATGTCATCGCTCCTTTTGTTTGTCCTCTAAACCAAAACTTGATGTCTTATGCTCTTGAATTAACGATATATCAATGTTCGCATAATCGTATGATTCGTTTCACATTATTATAATAATGGTTATTAATAAATCCATAAAGTAAATAAAACCTTATTTGCTCTATTAATAAATAAAAGTTTAAAACTGCATTTATAAGACCACTAGAGAAAATTTTACCAAACTTATTTCGTGGTTTTGTGTTCATTTATCAGATTTTACCTACGTCTATAGATAGAGTAATTTTACAATCTAGAGTAATTTTTTTCTTTTTTTTTCCGTGGACCTCTCTCTTCTCCAATATTTTCCTCAACTCAAAAATTCCACTCATATCTTTTTTTTCTTTTATGTATGTATATAAAAAATACATATAAATGCATGTATATTATTTTGCAAAATAACCTAGATAATTAGAATTATTGACACTCAGGAATATGTATGCACCACACCGACGTAGCTAGCTCTGAGTGGGCGGCCCTGTTTCAGAATTCCTTCGAGGCCCTTTTCTAGATATCAGAGCCTTTGTAGTTGGACTGTAGTTACACATTTTGGAGCCCTGTATCTTTGATACGGTGGTAGCTATGCCCTTGGTGTAGCATCTTCCTTTTCACTTTAGATAATATGCAAACAATAACAATTTTCTGAATTGTAGCGAAAAGAAAGTCTATCTCGTATCTAAAGCAAAAAACTGTGTGTATTTGCTACAGTTAGTGCCTGTTTTTTTGCAAATAATGAATTATTTTTTTTACATAAGAGGGTATTTTTAATCAATTACAATCCATTTACGAACAGGAATTCAAGAAATGATTGAAAATGAGAATCAAGTTATTCAAAATTTTAGGGCTCTCGTGAACCATTACTACTTGTTTCTGGGCATATTTTGTGATCAGAGAGTAATTTACACATTTTTAATAATTATTTTTTCCATTCCGTATAAGCTTTTTGCGGGCCAACGAATCTTCGGAAGAAACAAATATGTTCAATGAACTTTTAAAATTTTTATTTCAAATTATCATAAAAAAAGTTTTTACATTAGAAAACTCCAACCTCTGTATTATCTTATTAATTTCAGATAATTTAACATCAAAAGTTTATTTTTATGTATTATAGACTGGTCTATATATGACATATATTGTCATTTATCTTCAACAAAGCCTTATACTGCGTTGTGTTATTCTTAAGTAAAAATTATGATGTAATTAAATTTTTAAGATCATTCGTATTTCTAAGATAAAGAAATATGCAGTTTACCCATTGACCCTGAAAGTCCCAATTTTTTCTCAAACAAAGCTCGCAGATGTGAATTTTTCCCACTAAAACGGGTTTATGCTACTAAGCTGCCGCCGTGGTGGCCTAGTAGTCAAGGCTAAGGATTCTAGGCCAGCGTGTCTTGAGCTCGAGTCTAGAGCCGCTAAAGACCCACCGTGTAGAGGAGAGGATGGTTCGTTAAACCTGCCAAGGCTCAGATTTCCTGGCATTGTTGTGATGTGGTAGAAAGCAAGCGTCGTCCTCGGTACTTAACAATGATTCAAAATTACGAGGTCCGTTCCTAATAGCCCTTGTGTAGCTTTACAATGTGACATTAATATACACTCACTCACTATACTTTTAAGCGACTTAATTAAATCGAATCGTGGACCGTGGTAGCCTAGTGGTCAAGGTAACGAACTCGTTGCTGGCGTGTCATGAGTTCGAGCCTAGAACCGCTGAAGACCCACCGTGTAGGGGGCGATGCACGTTAGATCTGTCGAGAGCTCAAACGTTCTCCCATTGGGGTGGTGTGGAAAATAGGAGAGGGGCTGCTAGCTGAGTAGTCGTCACTTGACCGCGGTTCAAAATTACGAGATCCTCCACCAAAAGCCCTTGAGCAGCTGAATAGTGCCACGTCAATATTCACTCACTCACTCAATCGAATCGTAAAATCAAAGAAAAAGAATTATCACTCCATTAAGAGGATCTAGAATTAACAGTTTTGCAATTAGTACGCAGCCCCCTCGCGCTTCTTCATTGATGGTAGGTAGGGAGTTATCCTGGAAAACGATTCTAAGAGATGAAAGGATGGCGGAGCAAGAGCATCATCACCTCAACTCCGCTCGACACCCCCTTCCCCCGAGGGGAGCTGCTCCGGCAGACGATTCAGATCGAGGAGGTGGGGCCTCTTCTATCTTTTGACCGGAAAAGTACTAACCTGCCGGCGATTTTCATGGTGCTATCCATCACGCCAGTACTTCCCCTCTTAAGAATTCATTTTCCCGCATCTGTTTTAGAGGATATGAAACTAGTGTTTTGAATAGTTTCCGGTCAGCACTAGAGTCCCATTACAGAAAGAGAGTAATTAAAGTTGATTTCTCTGGTGTTTGTTTCTAAAATTATTCTTTCCGCTTTTGAATCCAAGAAATTTTTAATGAGAAGATCTTAGAAATGTATTAAGGAAAGTGGGTATATCAAGCTATAGAAAATATGGATGGAGTACAACCTTAATTTCTTTTGTTGTGTTTCTTCTCATTTGAAGTCTTCTGAAAAACAGAGTCTTGAATTAAAATTGCTTATCTTTCACCTCTGTGTGTGTGTTCAAGACAAAAATTCTGATTAAAAAATGTTCATTTCCTATCGGATAGCATTTTAAAAGAATCCAAGTCAATATTCTAGAATCATTTTTGTTAGTTCTTCACGAAATAGAGTATGAAAGAGTGTTGATATCATACATAAAATACTTTTGAAAAGTATATATTTGAAACTTTTTGTGAGTAATCATTTTCTTTCTTTTTTTTTCTTTTCTTTTTTCTTGTTTTTCTTAAATTTTTTTCTCCTTAAATTTAAAACTTTAAGTAAAAAAGCGTAAGTTCTCTATTCAAATTACTGATGATATCATTTAAAAATGTAAAGAAATATTTGTATAAAATTTGCTCTCATATTTAGGCATTTAACAAAACACTCAACCCATAGGTTTTTTTTAATTGAATCGTCGATTGAGAAAAGTGGTAGGAAGAAGAATTGATATACAACTTGAAACGCGTAAAAATACCAAAGGTTATGGGATAGCAATAAGGAAATATCGAACTAACAGAAACATCATATAAGAAAGGTATAAGTATAGAAATTTTTCTGGCATAATTATGGTAACATGACCGGAAATAACAGACTCTGAACGTAGAATGTTGGAACAAGATAAGCATGGGGTATTCATTTAAAAAAATTGTTAGGGAACCCAATATTCTCCTTGATCCACAGTGTGCAGAGAATATAAAACTTCACGCATTATTTACAACGTTTTCACAATAATAGAAGACTATATAGGTGTTATATAGTTGAATATTTCTTCAGAAAACTTCCGAAGAATCAATGCGAGTGCATTAAACCTTATCATGCATGTTCTGACGATTGGGGAAAATGTATGGGCAGCGTGAGACTTAAGAAATTAAATTATTGATTTCTTATGTTTACAGCTCTCTCTCTCTCTCTCTCTCTCTCTCTCTATATATATATATATATATATAATAGTTTTTTCCACTCTAGCTAAATTTCTCTTTTTTTTGGTTTGTCATGGTTCCAGGTTCTTGGTTCTTTCGGTCTGATCTTAAGATGCTTTAGGATTTATTAGTCTTTTTTTAAATTTATTTACTGCTATATATATATATATATATTAATTACAATATTTATCTTTAGATTTGAGTTATTCAAACTGTTGAGTATTTCAAAACAACAGAATATGTTATTAAAGAAGTAGGAGGCAAACACAACGTTCCTTTTCGAGTGTTTAGGGTGGACTTCTCTCCACTTTCTTGGGGGTGAGTGGGTAAGGGGTCCACTTTCTTGGGGGTTCTTACATCTCGAATTTCACTCGAGGTTCAACTCGCAGGTGGAGTGTTGTTTTTTCAATGGCCATTGGTTGTCTGCGTGATGTCAGAAGAAAGGACCCCGCAATATTTTAGGGGTGCACGTAACGTTATCTGCATAGGGAGGTTGATCTTGCAGCTGCGAGGCGGGATAACGTTTATATTTAACGTCAATATTTAAAATTTTGGGAAATCATTTTTTTTTTGTTTTTGTTTTGCTCACAATATGTTTGAGAATATTTTCAATTTGAAATAAATGTTTCTAATTATTTAGTAAATTTATTATTAAATTATTATTTAAATATAATCAATGCATTTAAGAGAGGTATCCTTACAAAAATTTTCTACTTGTATTTAAGCGATGGCTGAGGTATTTAAACTATGTGTTATAAAGTTTTTTAAGAGTTATTTTTATTCTTTGGTTAAATATATATCTCATTCAAAAATAGAAGTTATTTAAATTAAAATTTTTATAATTATCTGTATTCACGTGTCCCTAATTTGTTATGAAGCTATAAATAAATAAAATAAATTCATGCGCTTGTTGTTTTAAAGAAGTTTTTTGTTGTTTTTATTAAAAAAGGAAATAATCTTGTTTTTTGAAGTAAACACTGCATGAAAGTTTGAGAAAAATACCCCAAAAAAAGCAATTTCAAGTTATCTTGCATAATAATTTAATAATTCTATGATTCTCTTAACTTAAAAAAAAATCAAAATTTGATTTGCTTTAAATCTGTTTGTAGAAGTTAATAATATTTTATTGTTTTGTAGGATATTTTTATGGGATTTATAGTTGAATGGCCTTAAATTCATTAACTGTACAAATGTTATATGATTTTTTTGTCACTTTTTTACTTTTAAATATGGATTCTATCAAAAGTAGGCTTTGCTTAGCATTTTTTCTACCTTTACAAAAAAAAAAAAAAAATTCCTTTCTATATTATGAACCCAATCATTTTTTTGGATTCACTTTCAATTTTCAAAAAAGCTGGACAAATGTGAATTAATTAAGCTTTCAAATTATTTATAAAAATAAGAAATCAAGCAAGATTTTCGAGTTTTTTTGTTTGTTTTTGGAAAAGCATATCATGCATTCGCTAAAATTCTTCCGAATTATTATTATTTTTTTTTAAAAGTACCATCTTTTCTATTTTATAATGATCGAAGGGCCTATCCTTCAATCTAATGTATCGCAGTGTCTCTGAATAAATTCATTGATAAATGGAGACGAAATTTTTATGTTCAAACTTTCTCGTCAAGCCACTTATTGAGATATCTTAAACCTAATAAACGTTGAATCACGCGCACGCGCGCGTCCATTTAATATTTATTAAAAAAAATATGTGTTGAATTTGATGTTATGATGGAGTTTTTATTACCAATCAAGTCTTGCTGTATTTCATACGACAGCGGAAATTTCATTAAATATTATTGAATTTAGATTGATTTCAGACAATTTCTTTTGGCCTAAATTGATAACGGCAGTTGTGTAACGGAGAATATTAGGGCTCCCAGCAAAGTCAGTTTTTGGGCCCCAAACAGAATCTTACAAAGGATTGCAATACCGTAACATCATGCTTTGAGGCCCCCAGGATCCTGCCCCCTCCGAATGCGGGGCGCGCGGGAGTGTCCGCCCCTGCATGACCGTCACACGATAAATGCATTCGTGTGCTTACCATTGAATTCAAAACTGACTTTAGATTTGTACTTGTTCTACTTTAGACAAAATTTAGGTACAACTTCAAATTTGATTATTGGATAAAAATGCTCGAGTATTAAAAATTTTGAAAGAGTTTTTCAAAATGAATACGTGTATTTTTATATTAAGTGTATTTTGTTTATCTATGCGCTTTGTTATGGTTGACAAATATATATTTTTTGAAAGGAAATTTTTGCAAAAAAAGCAAAAGTTGGCAACAGCAAAGCGCATGAACTGATTGGCTGAAAACACGTCTTGTATTTGTCATGTGATTATGACGTTGAATGAATTTATGAATGGATTGGTCGGAAACACGTGATTGCAATTATCATTTAACTATGACGTCACCTATGTTTAGCAAATTGGATCAATTATTAAACAATTTTTTAACACCCTTTTATAAGCTTCACTTATATGTAACGGAATCTTTGAACTCAATTTTTACCCACTTTAAAAGGTCAAATAAATTCGAAATTTTGCTCACTTGTCCAGAACCGATGACAATGCAGTAATTTTTTTTAATTTATATTTTACTTGTGTGTGATATGTAACTTACTTGCCATGAAATTAACGGCCGTAGGAAGTATGTAAGTAATCAAGCACTACCAAGTTTTAAGCTAGCAGTTATCAGTTTTCAAACGATCATCTTTATTGTAATCCTCTGGTTACAAAATTCGTCTTCCTGCAACTAAGTTACAATCTTTTAAGATATGATACACGTAAGCCAGCACTATTCAAAGCAATCAACTGAAAAATCTTTCTAACATAAAAAGATGTTGAATGTAGACTTCATCAAGTAAAAACCTAAGCATTATACCTATCCAAGAATCCTACCCAAACTTCTGTGTGGTTTAATTATTGTCTTCTCTATAATTTTACGTCCCCCCCCCCCTCAATTTTCACCTTCCAGTTCCTTCACTAAGTCCTTCCTCATAAATACCATGACTAAACCACTACATCTGATCTGAAAATTGATATATCTATGATCCACGTTCTATTCCATTATCCACCATAACGATATTGGAGCACCCTCCGATTTGCACCCGCGACTCCCTGAACGAGAGTCCGTTGAGCATTTCCTCTTCTTTCAACAGCGTCCGACACCGGCTGTCGCGCTGTGACGTCACAGGGATCGGAGAAGCTCAAGAGCAAGTGATGCTCCACCACGTGTTTTCTCTATGGAAGCGCTATTAAATTTCCATTAGCTGCTATCGGAGGTCGACCCACTGATGAGTCAAAGATGGAGGCCACAGCTGTGGAACTATGCCCCCCCTTCCTCATCCCTCTAGATCATCCCCCTACCCCTAGATAGATCTGCATAGGCCCGGTTCTGTCAATAACACCATCAAATGACCATTAGCTGTTATGAAGGGCTTCCCCCGATATAGGAGCTTGTGTTGCAGCTTTGAAAATTTTAAACTGATGCTGTGACATTTTTCCCCTATTTTTCCCTTCGCCCCCTCCCTTTTCTGGTTGGTATGTATTTATAGAATATCTTTTTTTCTCAGACTAATTTTTCTTACTTTGGAAAAGGCTATTGATATCATAGTGCTTTCTCATTTTTAGATTGGGATGAGTTTTTGTTTGTTGTCGGAGATTGCGCATGCGCAGTGTAACTCCGCCCACATCGATGTGTGATGTTTTATTAAAGAGCTCAGTCATTGGTCGGATGGTATCGAAATTGAGTTTTAAGTATTTCGGGTGTGATTTTTTAGGAGATGCATTGAATCGGATTGATCGGGATTGGTCAATAAGTTTCTCGTGCTAACAGGTCAGAAATTTCGGAGAATAAAATTGTCTTTCTGTGTGTGTGAGAGAGTCAGGACCGATCCTAGCAGGTGTGCAGCACGTGCACAGCACACGGGCGGGCAACTACAGTTCTATCAATCAAGCAAAATGCTTTACGAATTTCTCAAAATAAAAGTTATAAAAAGTTGAACAAATGTGCTGAATTTAAGGTAGCCGACTGGTTGTGACAACTTTTTTTTAAAAAAAGGGAGATATGTGGATTTTTTTGTAGTTTTTAGATTGTTTTAGTACATTTAAATAAAGATATGTTAAAATTAAGAAGAGAAAAATAAATTATTATAACTAAAATGGGAATAAATGGGTAATAATTGACAAAAAAAATAACATAAACGCGGTCCATTCTGTACCAAAGTTTTATGAACAAATTTTCAATTTTTCAATTCTGATGTGTTGCTATGTTATTCATTGTCGAAATGACCTTCAGGATAAGAGATACTTTAATTTTTACAAAAACTAGAGCACTTTATCTCAGTTACTATATGAAATTGCTAAAAAACATTGATTATATTCATATAAGGACTGTAAATTTTGTAATAAAACAGTGATTGATAAATATGAAGATTAAAACACTTCTATTATTATACAGAACATGCACATAAAAAATTCCATTAATTATTTTCAGAACTTTTTTAGCAATCGCTGACCCCGTTTGATTATTTTCAAAAAATAACATTTCGAGTAAAACGCGTTTTAAAGTATGACATCTTGCTTAAAGTAATGGCATCTGCTTTTTTTAAAACACTTGTAGTTTTTGTTCTAGCGAACGGAAAATGATAAACTTGGTATTTTTATAAAGCTAATAAGATGACCTATAAAATAAAATCATAAAAAAAAATGTCAATTTTTGGCAAAATTCTCAATTTTAGGGTAGTCGGATACCTTAAATAGTTGTTGAAAAATCAAAATAAGTCCCAATCTCCCGATAGTATAGTACAGTTTAAGAAAAATAGAATATTAGTGCAGTGTGTTAGTCCATTACTGTCTGCTCTTTACACACATCCTTCTTTTGATGGCAAAATTCGTGGCAGAGCTAACAATAAGCAATAGAGAAGGCTTTTGTAGCTTATCAGCGTCACTGGCGGCTCACTATGGATCGATGCTTTACAAAGATTTCTCAAAAGACCATTTTTGTGAAAGTTGATTTACAAAAATATCTAATATGGGGTTAATATTATGTAAGGCATAGGAGTGTTTAAATTCAATATGCATTTGGGGAAATTAAATAGTTTAATAGCCTTACAATTTAGAAAAACAAAATAGAAGAAAGAAGTGATTTTTGTGTCTATTTACATTTTTATTAATGTTTTATTTTTATACTAGTAGATGAGTTTATAACATCAACGTTAAGTATTAATCAAATATGAAAAATTTTCTAGAGGGGGGTGGCACGTTAGGTCATTGAACGCGGTCGACCGATACCTTAGGATCGGTCCTGGAGAGTCTTTGAAATTCTTTTTTACTGAACTGGGATGCCGTTTTTCTTTTTAATGCAGTAATTTTAGCTGATTTTCCTTTAAAATATTTAATAGATTTTTATGTTGGATAAATAAATGTTTCGGAATTTCGGAATACGCGGGGAGTTCTTTCTATGTAGGATTTCCAAAGTATTTTTTTTAAGTAATATTATGCTCTTTCAAGCAACCTGAAACCAGTTTCGTTTTATTCATGTCTGATAGAACCTAAAGAAACCCAGTGGTTGAGTAGTAGCGCATCGCGCCTGCACTCCACATGCGCGAGGTTCAAACCCCGGGCAGGTCAATTTAGCTTTTCTTCCCATGAGTGGGTCGATGAAGGAGTACCAAGCTTGTTTGGGAGCTAAACGTTGAGAGCTTCCCTTCAGACTTACCACCTGACCGGAACATCTGCTTATGCACCTCTGTGCCCAAAGTCAGGAAAACTGAGATAGGCTCAGTGGGCCTTGGCCCTCTGTGGGCTGTTGCGCCACTAAGTTCAGTTTAGATGGAGCCTAAATGTAATAAATAACAAAATAATACTATAACTATATTACAACAATATAGTTCATTTCTTTTTTCTACTGTTATAGAACTATTATTATAGAGCTTTAAGTTAGAGAGACATCATTAGTATATTCTTTGATTTTTTTTCTAATTATTCTGCGATAGAACTTATATAAAAAAAACTATGAATGTGATAAGGTTGAAATTGTGCCTGTATTTTAAAAATTGCATTATTTACATATTTTTTTTAAAAAAAAAAATCCAGTGAAATAGTTAATTCTGTTATTGTGTATTAACTTTATTATTGAGTTGGAATCAGTGACGTACACCAACAGGGGAGGGGGGGATCTATGGGTCTTTCACATCCTATTGGGTACGAAACTCCGTCACAGTCCTTGATTTTTTTTCCGATTGATATAATCCTATGTATATAGTACATAAAATTTAATTACATATTTGTTATTGCTATTTTATTTTATTAATTAATGCTAATTATTTACTTAATATTTTATTTTTTACTGTTTTTTGTTCTCGACTATCAATACAATCAAAAGAATATGTTTGGAGCATGATATGAGAATAGTGGACTTTCGACCCTTGCCCCCCCCACCACCCGTTGAAAAGTTCTTGTGTGTGTCACTGGTTGGAATTAATATATTTCTTAACGAAAAATAATCAGATTATCAAACTTCGAAAACGTGAACACGTTGCTAAATATAACTGTAATTTGAGAGAAAAAATAGCTTTGCTTCAATTTAATAATTAATTCATACTTTTTGACAAGAAGTATTTGCAAAATATACTAGATTTTCGAAACAAAATTATCGAGAAAAATATTCTGGCCTAATAGGCGTGCCAATTAAGTGGTCGGTTTGATTCGATTTTTTATTTACCTCACACTCTGAAGCTGGACAAGGGCTATTGGCGACGGACCTCGTCATTTTGAACCACGGTCAAGTGACGAGGATGATACCTGAGCTGGCACCCCCTCTCTTAACTACCACACCACACTAATGGGAGGACGTTTGATGTCTCGACAGATTTAACGTGTATCGCTTCCCTACACGGTGGGTCTTCAGTGGAACTAGGCTCGAGCTCATGACACACCAGCCACAAGTCCATTACCTTGACCACTAGGCTACCGTGGCCACACGGTAGCCTATGAAAAAGCACATAAATGGATAATGTTTTAATATTTAGTATCAGTTGAATTAGAATACACATATAAAAATGTTTTAAGAATATTATAACAAGAAAAAAATTGTTTAATTGCAGTTTTTTGGTAACAAGTGAAGAAAAAATACCATGTTTTCAAAACATTCTCCTTTTGTGAAAACTGCTTTAATAGTAAAAAATAATATTTTGTCTATATATAGCAGGAGTTCTATACCGGGGTTGACTACGATGATTACCCGATTGGAACACCATTCTTCGAACTTCATCTGGAGGACTTTAATCCACGTCAGATTTACCGTGCATGAGCCTGTCGGAGGATAGAACCCGCAATCTATGGATCCGAAGCCAAGAAACATGGCCAGTAGACAAAAGTGATCTCCTCTGTCCGGAGGTTGTTACTGGCTTCTATAAAAACCTCTACACTACTACCTCACCAGTGAGTCGGTGGATAGGCGAACAAATGAGATATTTGCTGTGTCTGTCATTAAAAAAATTTAAAAAACTGTCATTAGACGTACTTTATCTACTTGTAAAATTTCAAATTTGATAATTGGGTAAAGATGTTCAAACATTGAGATTCTTAAAAAAATTTCAAAATTTTTTTTAAAAAATTTTATTTAAAAATTGGAATTTTAAATCAAATGCATCTTGCTTACCTATGTGTATTATTATTATTGACAAATATGTATTTTTTAAAAGCTAGTTTCTATAAAAAGCAAAAGATGGCAACAGTGAAGATCATCAACGGATTGGCTGGAAATACATGATTGCATTTAGCATGTGACTATGACGTCACACGAATTTAGCCCATTGACAAGTTTCAGAAAATTCTCGTGGCAAAAAACAGGAAAATTTTAGTAAGCCTGCCAATCAGTTGATCCTGAATGTTTATATGAAATATTCAAATTAAAAAGATGAATTAAATTCTCGAGTTGAAGATGGCTTGCATAAGACCCTCGTAAATGCAGAACCCATACTGGGAAGCAGGGAAACATTAAAAGAAGTCTTTTATGAAAAAATTGTGTAAGAAAGTACAGTCGAACCTCCACATTACGAACCTCTATATTGCGAACTTTTCTATGCAGCGAACTTTTTCCTGGAATCAAGAACATTTCACGATTTTTTTCGTAAAATAACCTCCCATTATCGAAGTGCATTTTCTATGTAACGAACTTTTTCTCTTGGGATTCAATTTTTGTTCTACCTATTTCTGGACATTTCAAGTTATTCTCTCTTTTAACCCTTTTTATGGTGGTTATAAATCTTGAACTTGTTTTATTAGGAGCCTAACTCGCTGAGAGCAATATAATTCTGGGCATTGCAACCTTTAACCCCCATTTTCCAGTTCACCAGAAACATTTTCGATTACATCAAATCATTTTTAAAACAAAAAACTCAAACAAAATTAACAGATTTTATGAGTAATTAAATTTAAGGATGCAAGTGGTAATGTATGTTTAAAATTTTTCTAGTTATAAAATAATGTATGTTACTTTTGTACTTTCAACATTAAGAAAATAATTTTATATTAAAATTAAGAAAAATATATTTTAAGGATATTTTCTAATTTAAAGTACAGTGTATTTCCTCTACATTCTTTTTTTTTTTTTTGCTGTTGTTTCCTTGCAGTTTTTCTTTTTCTATTTTGATGGGTAAGATATTGATAAGATAAATAGATATTAATTTACAAGAAGGTGTGAATAATTACTTTGTTTCAATATATAGTGTTTATGAATCTAAAATTTGTTTTATGGGGATTATAAAGTATATCGAAAAGTGAACCTCTATACAAAGAATTTTCCATATAACGAACTATTTTTTGGGATTCAAAGACTTCGTTAAATAAAGGCATCCGTCTGTATTTATTTAAGCAAATCCGACTGCGCTTTCGTCTTGACAATGCAACCGACAAAATTTAAAAGGCAAATAATCACGTGATAGACATGTCAAAAGCTTAATTGAAATGTTCAGCACCAATTAATTCATATAAGGGGCATTCTTAATTAAAAGGACTAATTCGATTCACAAAGGGCTGCATTCCAAAAGGCAGTACAAGAAAAGGGTCGGCGGAAGCCTAACAAAAGGACCTCAAGATCATCCCTTCTGTATAAGACTCGTGTCCAATGTACATGTAGGAGTCCTCATCGATTCCAAGTAGATAATCTTCACACCATACACACATCATTTTCCCGACTAATTCGAACGTCCCCATGGGCAAGATCCCATTCTATTGTGCGGCGGCAGCACGGGGTGGTTGCATCAACCGGAATTCTGTCTTTTCTCTGATCCATCCCATCTGCTCCCAAACGATTAGCAAGTGAATGGGAGGTACCGCGATCCATTCCTCCATCCCTCATTCATAGTGATGCAAGCGACACTCCAAGTGGAGGGGTTGACGGTTAGAGGGTACTACAGGGCCCTTTGAAAATATGCTGTTCTTTACCTACACAAGGGATGAGGATGATTTCCGCCTCCCTCCCCCTGGGTGGTTTTCGGCAGACGATTATTTTTTGGTTCTGGGGACGGATAGGTATAAATTACGAAGCTTTACATAGATGGGAAGGGAATTTTTAGATCCGCGGTTGGTTTTTTTATAGAATAAATCTGGATAAGGGTTTGTGGAAATAAATGCTTATTTATTGCACATGGGTTTTGTAATTACTTTACATATAACATGATTGTTAATGAATTGTTTTCAAATTCTAAAAGAAAATAAATAAATCTGATCTATAAAAATTCTTGTAATAACTAATATACTCCCTAGCACAAATGAAACTAATGAAAAGATAAACTGGGAATCTTTACCGATACCATGCAAACAAAAAGTATGAATTTAATTTCCGTATTGCTTGTGCAGAGTGTCTTGATAAAATGTGCACAGTCTTTGAATTATTGCAACACTAACAATTATTATGATACGATAAAACTTCAAAAATCAAAATAATTTGAACAAAGTGGCGCACCCAAGGGGGGTGTCCTAGGGGTCCGGATACTCCCCAAAGCCCTTGATCTTTTTTTGATTGATGATAATCATATATATATATATATATAACGTAAAATATAGTTAAGCACTTGAAATTAATAATTTATTTTATTAATTAATGTTAATTCTTAATTAAATTTTTTGTTTTATTTTTTGTTAACAAAATCACAAGAATCAATTGGTGTTGTCCTGAGGTATGATACGAGTTGGGGGATTTTCGAAAATGGAATCCCCCCCCCTTGAAAAATTTTGTGTGCCCTACTGTATAAACAAATTTAGAGACCAGGTTTAAAACGAAAGAGTTGAAATTGTCGGCCAAAGTGACCCAGGCACAGGTGATAACACTGTCCGATGGAATCCAAAACGTCCTTAATCATTTCAATTTTCATTTGGGTACCACTCAGAAGATTCAATTCTCCGATCATAATCATCTTCATTGAGAACGTACACTTTTCCATTGGGAACTCTTCAAAATGTGATAGATACACTATTTTAGAAGTCTTACTAGCCGCTTACTGGACAAATTTTTTAGGCGATTTATGAAACCTTTCAATTACCTCTTTCTTTTGTACAGCTGATGTTGGATTGTGGTCCTCCAGAATGTGGTTCTTTAAAATATTCTTAAAAGTTTTTTCTTCCTCAAACTTATCTCTCGAAAAGGTAATTGGGAGTCTGGTTGATATATCTCATTGAAACTCCTTTTAAACTGGCTTCGTATTTCTTTTATATTCTCAGTCTTCATGTGTCATTTAAACATGAAATTTGCTTACCCAAGGTTTAGTTTGACTTCAACAGCTAATTTAAGCCGTCACGTCCAAAAAAAAGGAGAAATAGTGTGGTCGTCATAATCTTTTAAAGAGTGTACACATTATAGTGGAAATAGTTTCTCACACAGAAGAATGTTGTAATTTAAATAGTTATCAAAAGATTTTTAGTACGATATTTGATCGATTAACTGAAAAGCTGTTTGGTTAGTGGCGCAAATAGGACTTATTCAAGGGGAGGGGAAGGGCTGGGTCGAAAGTCTACCCTTCTCGTATTAAACTCCAATACGCCTCTAAAGATATTCTTTTGATTTTGTCGATAGGAAAAACACAGTAAAGAATAAATTTTTGAATAAGTAATTAGCATTAATCAATAAAATAAATTATTAATAACCAATACTTAATTAAATTTTATGTACTATAGGCCTAGGATATAATCAATCGAAAAAAAGTCAAGGGTGATTGGGGTGGAGTAATAAATAATGTTTATTATAAAAATATATTATAATGAATATTAAATAATATTTTATATAAAAATTAGTTATAAATAGTTTTATAATATGAAACACAATATATTATAAATAAAATATTACATAAAATAATATATTAATTCATAAAATATATTATAATAATTATTTATAAAAATTATTTTTATAATTAATATAATAAAAATAATATATATCTCATATTATATATTATAACTTTATTTTATAATTATATAAAATATTTAATGTCTTTTTTAAATAAATTTATTTAATTGTAAAAATAATTAAATAAATTTAAAAATTAAAGCAAAAAAAAAAAATCGATTGCGTGACTTGAACCGAGGCTGACCGCATGGTAAACAGGTATTCTACCGACCACGCTGCTGCGTCACTGGTAGAAATCAAAACTTACTTGTTTAAAAGCTAAGCATGAATTTCGAATGCTATTGCCTCCGAATTGATTGCCCATTCGGTGGAATTACATTGAGGGTTTAGCACCCTAAAGGAGTACTACTATTGTACAACGTCTCGTCCCGAAATAAATTCCCTTAGTCGTGCCCTCCCCTTGTAAGACTCATAAGCTCAAGAATTTGATTGGTTAACTTGAATTAAAGACACACCTAAGCTGACTTGATGGTTACTAGTAACGCACCTACTTTTTAACCTCGGTTAAATGACAAGGACAACGCTCGAGTTGGTTTCTCCTTCTTACTTCCACATCCCATCATAGGAGATTTTGAGACCTAAATTCATTTAACTTCAATAGTACCTATTACTCCACTCGTGTCCATAATTGAATCAGGACTTTAATCGGCTACAATTCTAGGATGCTAATAGACATGAAATTTGTGATCCATAACCATTCACTCGTAATGAAAAACGACTTATCCTAGAACATGGGATAATGTGCTTTATTAGATCAATGTGCCATATTTTTCTAAAGAAATGTTTAAAGAGGTATAGGCGTGCCGTCAAATAATTTCGATTTATGTTTATTGGGAAAATAATAAAACTAAATACTAACAGCTCAAAACTTTTTATTTAGTACGAAAAAATAGATTTTGCACTGTGTATAGTAGTAAATTTTTTAGTAAAACGTGTAATTCGAATTAAAGTAACATTAGTGTGACATCTGTTGTTGAAGATTACGAGTAAATGACAAATAGCTTATATTAGAATTGTAAGACGTTACTTTTAGCCGAATGCATGCTGAACTGGAGTCATCTGCCAAAAGGTTTCTAAACAACTAATTATTTTTGCTGTGGTGCATTTCTTTGACAACAGCATTTGTGATTTGTTTCAAAATGCAGGCGATGTGTTCTGCATACCACTGTTCCAGAACATAAAACACTCACCACCCTGTCGATTTCACTAATAATGCTATATTTCTAGATTCTCCAATTTTGAAATACTCTGTTACACTTACTATCTTGCACTTTTTGTTCTTTTGTTGAACTTCTCATGTTAAATAATAGTTAAAAATCGTAAATATAGCACAAAAAAAAACTTTATGCTTTGCTTTGACAAGTTTTGCATCATAAGCAACTATAATCCAGGATGTAACTAAGGCAAGACAATAACAAACGAGTTTGCTCCTCACCGCCCCGCAACCGATCGCTCGCGTTTATTTGTAATGCTTCATAGTAAACTCATTTTGAAATAAAAATACAAACCATTTTGATTGCTGACGTGAATAATCTTTGCAACAGCAACAAAGTGTTTTGTCAGCGGTAAAATATCATAGGGGTAACAAAGACATCCTATGAAGTTTGTTATATTATTGCTAAACATATGAAACTGTTTACTTGTGCAGAAATTGTGAAGGAGTGTTTCTTAAATGCTCCTAATTTAGTGTTAGTGACAAAAATGAAAAATATAAAACCAAAATAATTAAAAAAAGGAAAACAGGAGTTGTAATATTTTGATCGATTTTCCACATGTTAAATTTCTAATGGTATCTTGGTCTTAAAGCATTTATCCCCCATTTATCCTCATGTTGCACGTTATCATGTCAAATCATCCTTTACTTCTTTCCACACCTTTAGCTGGGTCACAGGGTAGAAAGGAACTAGGTTTGTTATATCTTTTGCGGACCTACTAGAAAAGAGTTGGGGACCCCCGGGGGTCCACGAACCACAGTTTAAAAGCCGCTGTCTTAAGTCATCCCTGGTTATTCTATTTTAGCTCACTCAAATTATAGATAAACTATAGTAAAAATGATTCTTATATAAAATTACACAGAGAGATAATCACTTTTTAAAATTTATATTAGAGTATTTAATAGAATTTAATTCTGAGGAATACTCACAATCAAATTCTATAACGAAACTATTCACTACAGAAACTAACATGAACAGAATTGGCAAGGTATTTCAACCAGGGGCGGCTCTAGGGCCGGACAAACCGGACCTCTGTCTGGGGCGGCAAATTTTAAGGGCGGCATTTGGATGGATTTTGAATAAAATATTTTTTTTTTGATACAAAAAATTTGATATGTATTCTGAAATATTATTGGGGGGGGGGGTGAATTTGATATTTCATTTAACGTATCTTTTTCCTTTATTTTGTATTCTGTGTGATTAATGACAGCTTTCTTTTATGTTGAAACTTTTATGCTTTAACGAGGTGGGAGTATATGTTAAATCATGAAATTTAATATGTTTACACATCTTTCACTAGTAACTTTTTCCATATTCCGGAGTGAGGTTACAACGGACATTCCTTTCAAACCTTATGATGTCCGGTGTTACCTATTCAAAGAGGACAGAGGTAATAGGAGTTTTTGGTAAATAGAGTCACAGGAGATGTTTTATTTTAGTCTTGAGTGTAGTTACTATAAGTTAAAACGAACACACTTGTGGTCCATCAGTAGACTATTTTTAGAAGAAATTAACCAACTGAAATGGACGATTCCTACATTTTACTCGTTTGAAATAATCACAAGTAATTTTGTCCTTAATTTCGAATTATTTTGAATTTTTTAAGACTTAAAATAATATATATATATTGTTATGCTGCCTTTTTGTTCGCTGGAATTATACAAGTTTTAGAAGTGCGTATTTATGTGAATAATTTATCTTTTTTTAATTAATTTTCTTTGTTTTGGAGAGAGGGGCGGCATTTTCCATTTTTGTCTGGAGCGAAAAAACTGCTAGAGCCGGCCGGCCCTGTTTCAACACAATAGAAAGCGTGTATTTTATTCTTAACATTTATTGACAAATAGTCCCAAGACTATTCCCCAGTAAAAAACTAAAAGTATTTGATATATACCCTGCGTGTGTAGCGCAGACATGCTCCCGTGTCTTAACAGTCGCTTGTCCAATGCATTGAGCAAAGTGTGGGGGCCGGATTTCCCATATAGATATAAACTCCGCCTCTCCATATATTTATCTCTATCTGTATCGATACGCCGCTTTCATATTTATTTTATTTGTTTATTTTGAGGGCAACGTGGTCCAAGGTACAAGTTGTCCGATGGCCGTAACAGCGAAAAACACAGTTGATGATATGTGGGCTCCAGACAACACATCACGGACTATAACGCTCGTTACAGCCAAGGCGCCAACTTGGCGAGCTTATCCCAAAAGAAAGTTCCAACTTTTGAGGAAAGTCTGAAAGGGGGTCAGTAGATAATAATACCTATATATATTTTTTAAAAAAGGTAAATCATCCTTGTTTCTGCTTTGCTCAAAAGAAATTTTAAAGAATTTTATTTATTTTTTCAAATGATGCAGTATGCAATTTTCTAATGTACATATCTAGCTAAATTTCATGTCAGTTGGTCAAGTTATGAATGAAAATATTTGCATAGCCAAGAGAAAAATATTATTTGGGATTTTTAATGAGAGAGCTTAATATGTTGTTGCTAATTTAAAAAAAAATCTATTTAAAAGTCAACATTTCTGATTGGGAATTACATTTTCTGGAGTTGGAATCGTAATTGGATATTTATTTGTAGTATGTGCTTCAGCCTCCAAAAATCTATACATTTTGTAACGAGTCTATCCGCGAATCTTCAACTAATCCTCTTGGAGTAAATTTATTTCTTTTTAACTAAAAGTTATATTGTCTTATATTGCTTAAGAGGAAGTGGAGTAAATTATACTTATATGTTAAGTATCCTTAGGCCGTGTGCTTGCTCTGCTAATTAATTACGTAGTGCATTTCCTACCTTTAGTTGTCTGGTTTAAGTCAGTGGGATAATAAATTTGAGTTTGAAACTGGTTATGGCTGATCTTTACTCGAACCCCCAAACACCAACAACCGCTAACAGGTTGTCACAATTTCAGTACCTATTGAGGTCTATATATTAAAAGAATACTTAAATGAAACTCTCACATATATATGCCTGTTTTAATTTTAAGGTGAATACGAATAGCTATAACGGCCTCAATATAGCACTTAATAATGTTTTACCACCACAATATACACTTGCTATATTTAGTGATACCAGCTCCTGGGGAATGAATTAGGTCTGCAAATGTAAAAAATAACAATACGCAGCCCTATTAGAAAAAAAAACTTGCTATATTCATGGTATCCAGAAACTTGATGATAAGCGGGCACGAGGTGAAAAGTGGGGTCATATCTGTTCTGGGAAAAATAAAAAAAAAAACTCCCTACACTCTTGGCTAAGTGAGAAAGAGCACATTTTTGAAAATGTGGAAAATTGACAACCTACATCTCACATAATTAGTTACTGTTACCACAAATTTCACAATTTTTGGATGATTTGTTCCCTAACTTCTTCTTACATAGCCGAACTGTTAGCTGCAGTCACCAAGTCGGACACCGGTCATATCTGTTCTGGTTAAGTTAATATTAACCTTGTTTATGAGGGTCGGGGCTTGAGAAAAAACTGCCACCTAGCTTTGACTCTCCATAGGGACGTCTTAAGACTCTTTGAGGCCCTCGGCACAGAGAAATCTTTTTGAGACTCTGGGGCCCTATGAAAAAATAGGCCCTACCTGAGATCTTTAAAAGTAGACCGTATATAAGCATCCATTGTCAAATACTTGTTCAAAAACTAATTTGAAACAAATAAATGTGTACGATTCTCAATCTCAAAAGCCTAGGCACAAACCGGCTAGACCGATGGCCACATTTCGGCTATGTGAGTTGAATTACTTTTTATGGTATTAGGTTTAGACCTAGACATGGGCAACGGTCATCACATAATAATACAGTCTTACCCCTTTTGCAAGCGGAGCTGCACTTTAAATTTCCCTGATTTTTGGAGAATATGTAAGGGAATAATTTTTGACCATAAATTACCAGGATCTTATTAAGACGAATCGAGAACGAAACGCGGCCTCCATCAAGAGTGAGGTCCTGGGCCCGGGCCCAGTTGGCCTATGTTTTAAGAATACCCTGACTCTCTCTCTCTCTCTGTAAAAAGAAAACTATTTTACAAGACCCCAGGTAAGTTTCTCAAAAGTTGACCTATTTAGTTAAGATTTCAAAATGATACAAAAAATTTTCTTTCCTACTCATAACGTGGCCATGGTAGCCAAGTGGTCTAGACATCGGATCGTGGCTAGCGTGTCATGAGTTCGATCCCAGTACCACTGAAGACCCGCCTTGTAGGGGAGTGATGCACGTTAAATCTGTCGAGAGCTCAAACGTCCCCCCGTTGGTGTGGTTGTAAGTAGAGGGGGGGGGGTAGCCAGCTCAGGTGTCGTCCGCGTCATTTGACCATGGTTCAAAATTACGCTGACCGTCCCCAAAAGCCCTCGTGTCGCTGAACAGTTGGACGTTAATATTCACTCACTCACTCCTATACGTAACAATCATACAAAAAAGTTGTATTGGCAGAGCATCTTTATTTTAAAAATACATTTGTTAATTCATTCTATCGCATCATCAGTTTGATATTTATGTGTTTTTGTCTTAAACTCTCTTTTAAATTTCCTCAGATAACAAATTCATGTAAATTATGTATTATGATCATGTATTATGCATTATGTCATGTAATTATGATCATGTGAATTATGCTTGGATTCTACATTCAAAACAAAAAAGTGATAAAAGAAAAATTGACTTATAATAATTTAAATTATTTATTTTTCATATTAATTTTTTTTCTCTTTCTCTTATTTTTCTCGAAGTGAATTTGGCTTTTTAACCAATCGCATTGGCGATCGCCAACAGCCTCATCTCAAAGCAACCTCGGAACAGTAGAACGAGCGACACTCGAATTTTTACGACCTTCTCAGCCGTTTCGCCCGTTCAACGGACCTTTGGTTTTACGGCTTGTTGACCGGCCATAGTGGACACCTTAACACGGTGCCAACAACAATAGTAAGAGAACGCCCCCCCCCTTTCCTACCCTCTTTAAAAAAATGGCCCTCCCTCCCAACTACTATTCGACCATATATCGTGCGGTGTTTGGAGCACATATGGTTCAAGTCCTTACATTCTGTATCAAAGACATGGCAGAATAAAAATTGCTTATTCAAACTTAGATAATATTTTAAGAATCCAATAAGCAATTGAGATTTTTAATTCCCCATTCTGATTGGTTCCAAAATTATTCGACATTTAAAAGTTTAAAATACTGTTTAAATAAACCATATTGGGAGGAGAGAGAGAGAGAGAGACGAGATAGTCTCACTCGTACGTTGATTGATTGGTCGTTGAATTATTCATTAACATCGTACTTTGCAGCAACACAAGGTTTATTGTGGAACACACTCCAAAATTTTGAACTATGATAGTGATAAGAACGACATCTGAGCTTGTAACCCACTTCCAAACATCCACACCACGATCCCGATAGCCTTGGGGTCATTATCGCAAACGTTACCGAGTCACAGTGCTACTGAAGACTCGCCGTGTAGGGAGGCTGATGCACGTCAAATCTGTCAAAGCTCAAAGCTCTCCGGTTGGCGTGGTGGGTAAGTTCGGAGAGGGGAGTGACAGTTCAGATGTCATTTTCGACACTTGGCCATGGTTCAAAATTACGAGGTCCGTTGCCAATATCCTTCTTGTTGCATAAGAGTGTGATGTGAATTAAAGTCTAATCAACCAAGCAATCACTTCAAGTAATTGTCAAGATTTTGAGCCTCGACACCAGTTTCCCGTACATAACGGATCTTGAACATAAAATTCGACAGAAAAACATCGACTACTGATTCACAACCGTAACCGTATCATAATCACAAACAACTTTCCATGCAAAATAAGGAGGACAACTGCGTATTAAATAAAATTGAGCATCAAAATTCTTTTGGTAGCCTGGTGTGGAAGTTGGTTGAGAATTTTGTCATACCATATGTATTACTATTAATTCCTCCAAACACCACGTCCCCTCTTAGGGTAATTCTTACAATAAATATATTTTTTTATTTTAAATGGGGCTGTGAATTGGAATTTTTACCATTGAAGACCTTGTACATTCACCGTGAACTAGCATCATTTTTAGTGCGGCACCATATAAGTGGTATACTAATCACTGCAAGTAATGTTAACACCCAATTTCCTCACTAAAAGGAGGCACCTGAGTTCTGACGAAATGAAACCGTACAAAGAGGTTTTTAAAAAATTTTCCTGGACCACCCAAGCGAAACAGGCACTCAAATGAATCTTTTGCAAAGCCACATAATCTTACGACATGGGCGCTGTCAATTTTTTGCAACATGAAAATCCACGGGCTTGGGTCGAACCCGCAAACTTGGGTGTTCAAGGCCAGCACCAAACAACTATGCCACCCTGTTGAAATTTGGGTTGGATAATTATCTCCTCAACATCTCGGAAAAACTATCTCTCCTATGTTCCTAACAATAGGGAAGTCTCAAATTAAGAGAAGAAACCAAGCCAGATTTAAAAGTTTTATTGTAATTTAACATGTGTAGCATAATGATAGTTTTAGATACTAAGCACGAGGCAATCTAAGGGATGAAATGAGTTATAGTCGAAAATAAATTTATTTTAGATAACATCAACTTTAATATAGAACATAAAAAACTATATGAAACAATTCATAAAAAAACAGTCACAAAAGAAATCAAAATAAATATTTGGAAAGCAGCCAATTTTCAGTAGAGAAGATTAAACTTAAAATTTAAAGTAGAAGGAGAAAATATTTTATACGGCAGATTTTTTTTATAATACAAGAATGACAGATAATATTCAGTTTATATAAGCTTTTTGATACATTTAATCTAGTGGTACTAAATTATTTTGAATGTAAACAAATTTTTCATCTCAAACAATAAGAATTACAACTAACCGAGGTTTAGACGCAATAAGAATAAATAAAATAAAGTTTAAAGTCAATAGGATTCAATTCTTTCTTCAATAACTTGGAAAAATAGTTTGTTTTAAAAATGTCTTTTTCTCTTATAATGTTAATAATTATTCAGAAATATTATTTAGCGATGCTATAGTTGTATTTTCATTAGTGATGTTATTAATAATGAGCAGTATTATATTTGAAGATATTATTAATAATAAGATTATATCTGTGGTACAGGATACAACTTCTTTCAAAATTAGAAATATCCCTGTATAATGACGAAATCAAATTACTTTATTGCTGGCAAAAACAAAAATGTTATACATTATGCCATTACCTTAAACCTTAAGGGGGTATGAAAAAGCTTATAAATGGATAATTATGTATTTTGATATTTAGTGATAGTTGAATTTGAATATACTTATAAAATTGTTTTAAGTATAATTTTACAAGAAAAAAAATAATTTAAGTGCAATTTTTTCGCAAAAAATTAAGACAGAATGAGACATACTTTCGAAACATTCTCCTTTCATGAAAAATACTTCTATAATAATAATACTTTGTTTATATATAGCTCTAACGGGGTTGAACTAAGACTTTTTAAGTATTTAACTAAGAACTGGATTTAATCCTATTTTATTATATCAGAGTGAAAACATTTTGACAAAAAACCCCCGTTCTATGATTTCAATGGATGGGAACTGAAAATAAGGAGTGTCCATGACGGTATCAAATTCCTACAGACAAAACATTATTACTATAGAAACAGTTTTCACAAATGGAGAATGTTTTGAAACAAACTCTCTTCACTTGTTGCCAAAAAAACTGCAATTAAATTTTTTTTTTCTTGTTATAATATTCTTAAAATTTTTTATCTGTGTATTTTAATTCAACTGATACGAAATATTAAAAAATTATCCATTTACATGCTTTTTCAAAATTCCTCTTTCGAACGTAGCCGGCCACCTTTGATATTTTTATTTTGTTTAATTGTGAAAGTTAATGTTAAACAGAATTTATTAATTCAATCAACGTATGAACAGAGAACATATGATTACATACCTATTTGGATAGGGGGAATTAGATCAACCAAATAACAAAAAGACTAATTCGAAACAATTTAGTGTTTGCAGTCCCGGGATCTCGGTGTTTCTTCAAGTCAATAAATCCCGGTATATAATTTTTGTCTGAACTGTATATATTTTGAAATATTTTTCTCATCAAAATTTCCTAAGAATTAAATCCTTTAAAAAATTAAATTTTTTATGAAATATGCACGTAGAATTTTTTGTGTGCAATTATATATAAAGGCTATGTGAGTAAAAAATTATAAATGCAGCTCTCTCATTTGTCGTATGGGAGAACGTCAAACAGAACTAAGTAGTTTGCTGCAGTACTTACACAATGGTATAAGCAACGTCTCAGGTGTAGTTTTTGTCTCAGTTCATCTTCTATTAAATGCCGTAAATTAATAGTGGATCTGCTTGAAAGATTTGACGCTTCAAATCCCATTGCATTACTAACAGCTAATGCAACAGGATCTTCTATTTCACACGAGGGAAAAAATTGATTCACATTCTGATTTATCAACTGAATCAATTTGCACACAAAAACCATTAAGTGTAGCAGAAGAGCTATATAAAGTTATCAAAGAGGGATATGCACCAACGCAGCCTAAGAGGTTTGAGACACTGTCATCAAAATTCAAAAAGTAATGTCTCTTTTTGAAAATGGAGGGAGATATGGTGATTATACTTGGGAAGAACATACTCCTATTTAATGATGATAAAGCCCCCCTCCCCACACACTAGTGTAGAGTCTGAACGAGCATTTTCTTTGGCTGGACAATTTGTAACAAAAACAGGCTGTTTGAACCATGAAACGCTGCACGAGCTGTGTTTTTTTAAAAGCTTATTTACAGAAATAAAAGAAATAAATGTTTTTTTTATTTCATTATGCATTATTTTTATTTATTTTTTATGATGAATTTTGCTTTGATTTGCTTCAATAAATAGTCATATTAAACCAATTTATTAAATTATATTTTCATTTTTATTATATAATCTCAACTTTGTTAATGAAGTATTTTTCATAAATAGTCTGATTCTAATCCTAGGACCAATCCCAGGATTTGGATTATGTAATCCCGAAATCCCAAGATTGAAAATTATAATACGGGATTACAAACCCTAAAACAATTCTATTGTATTGCCACCTTTTTGACTTGCACCACTGTGTTAGATGGCGGGTTCTAACAGGATATAGTATATCGCAGAAAGTCTGTTTTTTGGAAAATTTAGCTCCGAAAATGGGGCTTAGGAAGTTTAGTGTAGCGATATGTTTTGACGTGGTGTATGTCTCACACACACATACACGCAGTTTCCATATACAAGGCAGTTTTCTTCAGGTTATGGATAGAATAATAATGTTTCTAGTCCATTTTTGGAGTTCGGATTTTAAAGAGAAATGACAACTTGTGTTTGTGAACTGGACAAAGAAACATAATGTTAAAAAGGAATTATTTAAATATTCAATGTATATTTTTTGGCAACATTCTTTCAAGAATGGGGAGGGGGCTATTTTTACTTTTCTGTTATTTTATTCATAAATACTTCCTTAGAAAATTGTGGCAGTATATCGCGTTTATCGTAATTTAAGGTATCCGACTATTTGCGACAACTTTTTTTTTTTTTTTAAAGTGAACATATGGGGATTTTTTGTTGTTGCTGTTTTTAGATTTGTTTAAAACATTATATGAAAAATGTGCTAAAATTAAGAAGAGAAAAAGAAATTATTATTACTAAAATGGAGAAAAAATGGGTAAAAATTTACAAAAAATAACAAACAGGGCCTTTTCTGTACTAAAATAAAAGTTTATGAACAAATTTTCAATTCTTCAATTCTGATGTATTGCTATGTCATTCTTTTTTGAAATGATTTTCAGGATAAGAAATATTTTAATTTTTATAAAAACTAGAGCAATTTATCTTCATTATTATATGAAATTGCTTAAAAGAAAACAGTGATTATATTCACATAAGGGACAGTAAATTTTGTAATAGAACAGAGATTGATAAATGTGAAGGTTGAAATACTTCTACTATTATACAGAACATACAAAAAAAATTTTAGTAAATTATTTTCAATATTTTTTAGCTATCGCTGTTCCCGTTTGAGTATTTAAAAAAAAAACACGCATTTTGAGCAAAACGCGTTTTAAAGTACGACATCATGCTTACAGCAATGGCGTCTGCTTTTACTAAAACACTTGTAATTTTGGTTCTAGTGAACGGAGAGTAATAAACTTGGTATTTTTTATAAAGATAATAAGATGGCCTGTAAAATAAAATCATCAAAAAAATGTCAAGTTTTGGCCAAATTCACAGTTTTAGGGTAGTCGGATACCTTAACATGCAATGCTTTTCTTGGTGGGAATGAACAAAATACGGAAAACACCAGCCATATTGGACTGTCCTATTGCATTATCGGAAGAGTTCATTGCAGTAGAGGATGATAAGGTGTGCACAGCAACAATTATGCCAGACAAAGTTTGTTCGATGCTCAAAAAATATTGATGCAGATTCCGACGACGAAAATGTAATGAATAATGCAGCTCCTGTGTAGTCACATCATCCGAAATAAGGAACATCAAGAAAAGTATGCGCAGTTTATATGTATATATATATATATAAAATTATATATATATATATATATTAACACTATATATCCTTATGGTCTGAATACCATACACTTTGGTAAAAATGTGTTACTGAGCATTCAACAACATAATAACAAGGAATATTTTTATAATAGTGATAATGTAATAAAAGTTAAACGAATAAAAAGAGGCAAAAGGAAGAAAAGAAATAGTAAACTACCAGTTGAGATTGCTCCTAAAATTAATGATTTATGTATTAACTTTGAAAAGTCTTTTAACATTAAACATATTAAATATTTCCTGTTTGGTTTGAACAAAAAAGAAATCAAGTATACTAAAGTTATCCTTGATAAGCATAATTTTCAAGATTGCCATGCCTTACATATTATTAAAGATATTATTAATTTTCTCATTCATAAATTCAATATAAAAGATAAAGATTTGGTAAATAGTACTACTGAGTATTGTACAATTTTATTCATGAATAAATCCTATAATAACATTAATTTTTCAAAAACATTTAATAAATATGTGCACATTGCTTACCTATCAATAATGTTTGCATTAAAAAGGCTTTTAAATATAATAAAAAAATTGGTAGCTCAATTTTTAACTACAATAAGATTAATGATTTGCAAAATAATACCTTTCTTTGTAATTGTAAGGATTATCCTGAATTTATAAACGAGCATCACAAACATGTTGTAACTGGCAATTTAAATATTGTTGAAGATAATACTCTTAGGGAAATTATGTCAAAAGGTACTAGTTATAGATTAATGATCTCCAATAATAATAATGCCATAAAAAACAAATCTCTAAAGATATTTGTAATTTCATTACTAAATTAGCAATTAAATACACTTTTCCTATTGAAGCTTTTAATGAATTTAAATGCAATGTTTTAAAAGAGTTACTGAAAAATAACTATAAAACTGATTGTGGATTAATTTACAAAAATCTTAAGCATCATATTGTAGAACTACAAAAGAATTTCATTATTGTTTATGTTGATAAAGTTCCGGGTAATTATGCAATTATTTGCAAATGGTTGTATGCTGATATGCTTAATAGACATTTTCATAATAATAATGCTTTTAAAAAATCTAATTCTAGCAATAGAGAAATTTTTAATCGAATTTCTGCTTTTTATAAAAAATTAGATTTACGCATTTCAGATATTAAATTCCCTCATATTTTCTTAACTCCAAAATTTCATAAAAATCCTATTAAATTTATGACTATAACAAACGGCTTTAAAACTTATATTACACTTCCGGGTAGAAAGCTACAAAAGGTTATTCAATCCACATTAGACAGTATTGATAATTCGATTATAGTTAAGAATAGCTTGGATATCATTAAGTACATGCAAGATAAAAAAATTACTTCTATTCACACCTATGACTTTGAAGATTTATTTAATTTCATAG
This sequence comes from Trichonephila clavata, assembly GCA_019973975.1. Lineage (NCBI taxonomy): Eukaryota > Metazoa > Arthropoda > Arachnida > Araneae > Nephilidae > Trichonephila > Trichonephila clavata. The sequence goes on along the minus strand of BMAO01005142.1, from coordinate 111,751 downwards.
ATATTGGGGATATGGTTAAAATTCTCAAAATAGCCTATAACAAATATTCTTTGAATAAAATAATTAAGTGTGATAAATATCTTTCAATTATTCATCTAGTACTATATGAAAATTATATTTTTCACAATAACTCTTATTATCAGCAAATTAAAGGTCTTCCACAAGGAGGACCTGCGAGTAACTGTTTAGCCAATATTTATCTGCACTTTTATGAATATGATAACATTAGTATAGATTCTTGTTACTTTTTTAGATACATAGATGAATTAATCATCTTTAGTAATATAGTAAATTTTGTTCCTAGTTTTAAATATTATCCCCTATATCTGAAATTATTAAAAACCAATTATAATAATGACTCTGCAAACTTTTTAGACCTACAATTAATTGTTAAGAATAATATACTAATTAGTAATATTTTTGATAAAAGAGACTCTTTTGATTTTAACATTATTAAAATGCCTTTTTGGGAAAGTAACCTACATCTCTCTCTCTCTCTCTATCTATTTTTAGAAATATCATCTTAAATTTTATAAAAAGAAATAACGATTTAGTCACAGATAAAGATGTTAAGCAAAATAATTTTAAGCTATTCCGCAATAATTGCTTGGAATACAACTATCCAAGTAACTTCATTTTTAAATATATGTCTAAATTATCTCTCTAATTCTCCTTTTCAAAGTTTAAGTATTATTCTTTGTTTTTTTCTCTTTCTGTTTTTTATTATTTTCAATTTGTTTTAGTTTGCTTTGTTTAATTACAAAAAAAACTATCCAGGTGGCGCCACTAATTTTTGCATCTGGCTTTATCAACTTAACACGTCATTTTTAACGATCATTTAGCGTATTGTTCTCGTACGTACAGTTTTTCCCGCTCTCCGGTTATTTGCATTTTTTCATGCAAGTTTTTGCTTCATTATTCCTTTTCAAAATTATTTTTATTTGTATTTTGTTAGGATTCATTTCCTTTCATATTTTCTATTATTTTTATTTTATTTTTCTTTTGGTTGCAAATTACACGTGGTTGGTTTTAGGCCTAACTTTTCAATATTGGTATGTTTTTCTGTTATGTATAAAATTTCTGCTGAACAGGGGAAGGTAGGATCCATAAAATATATTTAACCCTAATTTTGCTGGTCCTAATTCAGCAACAGCTTTAGAAATCATAACAGGTCTTCATTTTAGTCTATTGACTCTTTTGGCTTCTTACATTTTAAAGTTCTAATTCTGTTCCATGTTATACATACGCTTAGTTAATTCTTCTATAATAGACTCTTCCATTATTTTTAAAGTGTGTTTCTTTAAATCTGGTTTGAATCTTCTAGCTTTGTTAGTGATATTATTTTGTATTATCAATTTTATTATGCCATGTATTTCTTTCATTTTATGTTACTATATATATATATATATATAAAATAAATACTAATAAACTTAATTTTGTTGATATATGTTTTTTTTATTGCCATATCTCTTAACACGAAAAAATATTTCAGTTCCGTCTAAGCGCTTTATTTCGTAAAAATAACTTTTTTCCCCCTCATTGAAGAATATGCAACCCACTTTGGGAAATATGACTTTAGATACTCGTGGTAATAAAAACACAACAGAAAACGTTAATCTATTTCGCTGAAACATTTATAATATTCTTTTCGAATTTTTATTTCGACCCGTGGAACTCCGAAATTCCGTGGAATACAGGTTGAAGATCGCTCGACTGGGGTGCATATTTGACGAAATAACTCAAGAAGCCCCTAGAAGTTTCTTCCTAGCCTATGTAAGGTCGATACAGGGAAGCAACATTGGGATTAAACTTTTGACAAAGACTGTGCATTTCATTGGTATATTTCGAAATTGTGATTACGGTTTTGAATTATCGTGTCCCATATTTCTGTTATTTTTAAATCCGTGCTATAGTAAATTTTTGCACATTCAAACTTTATTTGCTTCTCGTATTGTAATTACTGAAGTGTTCAGAATAAATTACTGCCTTTCAATTGCATGGTCTTTTCCTGTATTTGAAAGAGTTTCATTCACTTAAGAATATATAGGTAGGCAAGGCCGCTTTCAGGCTTAGGTGCTTGCCTAGGGTGCATTAAATTTGGGGGAAGAAATCAAAGTATTACAGGAAACGTACCAGAGCTACAAAGTTCTCAACACAAGAATCTAGATATTCAGAAACCTTCATGAAAGGAGGAAGAAAATGTGACAAAATTGACGAAATACTTCCCTCGAAACCAGCGTTTCTCAAACTGTAAGGCGCACCCCCCGAGGGAGGCGTAATAACTCTACTAGGAGGCGCGAGCGTATTGAAAAATCAAAAACAAATGATAATTTAAAAAAATTATTATTTTACTGAAAGTAAACAAACAAAATACATTCTGGCATAATAAAAAATAAAGTACACATTTACACTGATATAAAACACTTGTAAATGTATCAGTACTGCACAATGTATTTTATAATTAATTTTTTTTTAACAATACAAGTTTAATAATTACCATTGCCCCCATGGGCTTGTCATATATAAAATGTTTACAAAAATTAACACTTGGTAATTTGTACGGTTTATAATTAATCTCTTAACTGCCGATTAAAAGTTTCGTAATTCGTCCCCTTATTCCACCGTTTTCCACGTAAGGGTGCGTATGTGATGCATTGGGGGGGGGAGGGGTGAAAAGGAATAAATAAGTAAAAACTATGAAATATAAGTAAATCCTTCGCAAACACTGTCAAGGTCCATTTTTTGCATTCCAAAACCTTCAGAATAATTTTATGGATATCAGTGAGCAGAGAAAATTGTACTTCAGAAAGACGTATATATACGTCCGGGGCATTTAACACATCGTATATATACGCTTGGGCGGACGTATATATACGCCTGTGGCACTTAAGAGGTTTAAGTCGTATTGTAGCTTTAGCGTCAATTCAATACATTGTTATTTTATGGAGGGGAGGATCGATGAAAATTATGATTGAATATTGGGTCGCGAATATTGAAAGTTTGAGAAGCACTGCTCTAAGCTACCCCGAAGGCATCGATGAAGAACAGTTTTTGCAAAAGTGTCAGCATTTCAAAATGTGTATGAAGGTGGAAAAAACAAGACGAATCTCTTCCTAGATCAGGAGAAACAAGTTGAAAAGTTCTTTCCCAAATTTAGAAGTTGCAATGAGTATTTACTTGACTCTTCCCTATGACAAACTGAACAGCGGAGAGAAGTTTTTCTTCGCCTAAAAGAGTAAAGACTGAAATGTGATCTACTATGGACAATGAACAATTTAACAGTTTCATGTCGCTATGCAGTCGAAGTGTTATTACAATTGAAATTGATTACAATGATGTTAACGAGTTTGCAATGTCCAAAGTTTGAAGAAAACCTTTGTTGTGCAAGACAGTGGCAGTGACTTAACGAAGAATGAGGATGGTTGGAAAGTAAAAGACAGTAAAAAGTGATAAGCGATGAAAAAGATAATTAACAATTTGAAAACAGATCGTACAAAAATGAATGTTCTGTACTGTCATTGGAACTAATTTCATTAATTACTGTACTGTTTTACAAAAGTAGGAGTGGTTCGTGATGCCATAAGGTAAGAAATTAACAAGGATGGCCAAATCACGCCACTAACCTTTCCTTACGGCTACCGGTTTGCCAGCCTGGAATACCATAGGGATAATGGAAAGTCTCTCCAAAGAACAAAAACAAAGGAAGGAAAAAGAGTTAGAGAGTGTTACGGAAAAATCCGTTTTGAACCAAAACTGGCAAAGTAAGAATTGAAGGGGGATGCTTTGGAAATAGTGGGAAGGGGGCGTAACAATTTGAAGTGCCTAGGGTGCTAGGGCGATTAAAAACAGCCCTGTAGGTAGGTAAAATGCCTCAACTAAAAACCACACAAACAATAGTAGAAATGAAAACAATGCAGGTTTTTTTTTCAAAATTCCTACTCTCTATTAGCTCACTCTCTCTATATATTTATTTATTTATCTTGTTCAAATTTTCAATCGTTAATAAAATACTTTCTATTCATTCAATCAAGTTCAAATAAATTTTTTTAACTGTAGATGACACTTAATGTTAATACAGTTTTTTTAAATATTAATTAAATAAATTAACAAATTAAATTAATAACCGGTTTTCGATGCCAACTTTAATTCGCCGCCATTGCTGTAACAATGTAACTGTTAAAACAATGACAAAAGTTGGCGTCGAAAACCGGTTTTTCAGCTTAACGAGCCAAACCGGGTGTGAATTGTTACAACACGACAGAGACAAATCATGTCTCTAATCTGCTAGAGACAAATCATGCTCTTTTTTCCATTCCTGCTATTTTATTCACTCTCTCCCTATATATATATATATATATATATATATATATATCTTGTTAAAATTTTCAATAGTTAATAATATACTTTCTATTCATCCATTCAAAATAGGAATTGACTTAAATTTTTTTTTATATTACTTGTTTATATTGTTGAGAGAAATACCTTACCCCTCTCTTCGTTTTTGACGAAAAAATGCAGTTAGGTTTTTAAAATTGACTTAAATGTGTTAAGTCAATTTGTAATCTTGTTAAAATGAACAAATAAATGAACATGAAACAAAATCATTGTTAAAATGCTTATGAATGTATGAAATCAATTTAAATCAAGCAATTTTATGTAAAATGTTGTTTCAAAAACTTTTTTTTAAAAAAAATTCATTTCCAATAGTGCAGTGCGTTTGGTCTTAATTAGTCTTTTGATATCTAGCTGATGTAGATATATAAGTATTTAATTAATTCTGAAATGATAAAAGCTATTAAAAACATCAAAATTTTAAAAGAGGGGGAAAAGAGAGACAGTATTGTTAGAATAAAATGTTAGAAAAAGAAAAAATTCTACAACACAAGATACGAGAAAGTTTACAGCCGGTTGGTTCAAATATTTCTTTCAAAATCCAACATCCGAATTGTTACGGTAGAAATAGAAATATCCTATTACATTTGGCGAGTGTAGTGGACAAAGGCCAGAAAATAATGTATTGATAAAATACCAAAGGTCGGTGCCTAATCTTATCTCTTCAGAATTTTTCGTAGATGACCAAAAACAACTCAATCCAACCAAAAATCGAAGGAGGATAAATAAGAAGAAAAAAAAAATAATAAAAACCTTCTCCAAACCTCAAACTTTTCAATGTCAAAAACACATCCCTTTGAAAAATTTTTCAATCGTGTCCGTTCCTTTTGGCCTTTTTTTCCCTTCCCCAACTCCTAGTTTCTTATATTTCCGAAAAACGCGAGCCCCTTAGAGGACCCTATTTCCCCTCCCCCTTCACTCAAAAGGGGCATTTGTCCGTAAATAATAATAAATACACCAAAAAATCGCTTTTTTTTTTTCAAAAATAAAAAAAAGTTCGAAACATCTGTCTTTTATTATTATCATTTTATTTATTTTTTTTAAAAGACGATTTCTATGTTGCAGGGAGAGTGATTCCTAAAATTCCAACAAATAAAAAGTTATTGCTCAAAAACGCGATCTGGCAATAGGAAGTAGGGGGAAAATGCTAGCTAAAGGGGGTATTTGCCAAAGTATGTGTGTACAGCGCGAAATGTAATATATATAAGTCTATATTGAGTAAGCCAGTGGGAATAAACGATAAATTCCCCAACCTATAAAGTCGAATTGAAACTTTTATTTATTATTATTCTTTTTTTTTTCTTTTTAAAGTGAACCTTTTATACTTCGAACATGATGGTTGGTGAAAGTTTTATAAATCTGTATTTTTTTCACTTCTCCGTCTCTCTTCTTTTTTTTTTTTTGTGAAAAATATCTATATTTGTTGCCATTTGAAATAAGAGAGTTTGAGGGGGGAGGGAAGACCTACAGCAGAGTGGCAAAAATCTGCTAGATACAGTTTTTTTTTTTTTTTTTTTGGTAAAAACTATCATCTCTATCTCTCTCTTTTTATTTTGATTCACTTATTAGTTTCTTTTTGAGAGTGAAACACGATGACAGAGAAGTTTCTTTTATGAGTCTAAGTATCGAGTTCGTGTCAAAATATTAGACATTTTTTTATCACGCTTTCACACTCCCGTGGCTATATTTGAGAAGTTTTAACGGACGGTTGGTTCTTTGTCTCTTTGAAAATTTCGAAAAGTTGAGGGGGAGAAAAGTAAACAAAAAAGTAAACTTTGAAATAGATCCTTAAGTTAGTGACACCCAACAGAATCAATTTCGGATCGTTTTCTGTCGTAATGGCGTCACGTTTAAAATGTACATTGTGACGACTTTAGATAGCACATAAGTTTTTTTCTTTTTTTTTCCCAATGACCAAATTAAGATTATTTTTTTTAAACAATAAAATGGAGCTGGAATTAAAATTGAATAATACAAATAAATTGTTCATTGTGTAGATCTCAAGACTTACTGATCAAATATTCACTACATTTAATATTACTTATTGGTAAAGCATTTTTACCGCGTTTTTCACGCAGTGGAACAAAAGCGCAATTAGGACACAAATATCGACTTCGTCTACGTCCCATATTTTGTCGTACCTTTTTCTCAGCCAATAAGCAACCAATTGACCTCGGGTTTTCGGCATTGGGTCGCATTTGTGCCCTAGATGAGCCGACTCATATTTAAATTTTCCCATAATTTTCCCGAAATTTCCTACAAATTTTCCTGAATTTCGCTAGTTTATAACAAAATTTTCTCAAATTTTACCTAGTAAATTTATTGTTTGCAAAAAGTTTTTTTTAAAAAATCTACCTGCATTTTGGAGGAAATCTTCACAAAAAAAGTTCAGAAAACAAGTATAAAAGACTCTGATTTTACTTTTTTAATTTAATTCTTTATTTTAAACAGTAAAGTGTGATAAGATATATATTGTGAAGCGAAAATAGTTTTTTTAAAAACTAAAAGTGATAAGATATATAGTGTAAAGTGAAAATAGTTTTTTTTAAACTAAAAGTGCGAAATTTTTTTTTGAAAACTAAAAGTGAGAAAAGTTTTTTTGAAACCTGAAAATGGGAAAGAAAAGAACGTTGATTTGAAAAGTGAAAGGAAAGCAGACCGTGAGGAACATCAACAGAGACGAGCAGAACGGTCACGTTCTCCAATAAATCCACGTGACAATGTTGCAAATAGAACGAGATACAACATGTGAAAAACGCGCTAAAATTACTTGGCTATACCAATGATTGATATCTTGTTAAAAAGAAATTATATATTTAGCCGTAATAGATTCCTTTTGAACAACCAAGAAAGCAGAATTTCGAATTAATCTGACCTTATAAAGTGGGGATGTTATAGAGCAATATTCCATTTGTTGAACAATTAAACGAACAGAACTGGAATTTGAAAAACAAGGTTACTTTACTGGGTAGACATCCGGTAAGAACTTGTTTTGTCGATATTCGACTTCCAAGGGGGGCTACGAGAGTGTCATAGAAAGAAAAAATTCCCATTTTCAAACTATGTTTATTGATGTGTAACATTTTTCTCTCGGTTGCTGAATATTTGTAGGAGTTATTTCGTGAAAAGGGACGGAAATGTGTAACAGAACAGTGCATACAAAAATTAACACGGCTTAATAATTTGTACTGTTTATAGTTAATCTCGTAACTGCCGATTAAAAGTTACTCTATTGTCTCCCCAATGTCACCGTTTACCTCATAGTTGTGCAAGTGTGATGTGTTTAAAAGGGGGTGAAAAGGAATAAATAAGTAAAACTTTCTCTGAAATAAGTAAATCCTTCGCAGACACTATCAAAGTCCTTTTATTGCATTCCAAAGCCTTCAGAATAATTTTATGGATAGAAGTGCACAGAAAATACCGCACTTCGGAGAGACGTATATATACGTCGGGGGTAATCAACGCTTTGGCTGAGGGAGACGCTTATATACGCCGGTGGCACTTAAGAGATTAAAGTCGTACTGTAGCTTTAGCGCCAAAGTATAGCATTATTGAATTCAGCCGCCCATCTGGTATAGTGGTTAGTGACGCTGACTGCGGTTTCGTTGGGCCTGGCTTCGAATCCCGGAGAAGGCATGTATGTTTGTAAATGTATAGCGCCTTTGTGTGGCAGAGGGATACTCCAAATAACCGTCGAGCCGCATGTCCCCACGTGAGGTTGGTTGAAGAGGAAGAGAGGTGGGAGGCCCCTGACCACCCCCAGAGTGTTCTCCCTCAAAATTGGAGCGGAACCGAGCAATATTGTACTGTCACCTGCATGGTGCTCAAAGCTAAGCTAATGACAGGCATAAAAATCTAGCCCTTAGCCGCGATGAATTTCGTGAACCTTGATCTGATGGTACTGTCGATCAGGTGGCATAATCAATAACAACATTATTGAATCCAATACATGGATATTGTATGAAAGGGGGGGGGCGATGAAGGTTATGATTGAATATTGGATCGCAAGTTTTGAAAGTTTGAGAAGCAATGAACTACACTATCCAGAGAATTTAAAAGTAGGTTTTAAAATTTAAGTAAAATTAAGAATTTATTTTTGCTCTTAGAAAATCACCGACATTTGAAATCTAAGTTAATATCAGAACTAGCTAGTGTATTGGGATATAAATGCGCAAAGTTATTGGATATATTTACTGATATGAAAAGAAATACCTTTCCGGAAATCATTTTTAAAGAACTGAGGGAGAGAAACAGTTAAATCTTTTTTCAAGGATAAGGCGCGAAAAACAAGACTGCTGAAAGTGAATCCGGAGTATATTTACATTTTTTGTAACAACATATCTATGTAAATCAGCGGTGTCAAATTCGCGGGCCGCATGCTGCCCCCAGCGAACATTTTTGCGGCCCGGTTAGTATATGGATCCACAATAACATTTAATAAAATATCAAAATTTTTCCCGAAATAGGAAAGATAGTAGCAGAGAAGAGATGTTGTGAGCACGATCTATTTGGCACCGCTCCTTCACCATCTTTTCTACCTAAGGAAGGGGGGGGGGACAAAGCATCACCAACAACTTTCATAATAACTATTATTTTATTTCTCTTCAAACACACTTAATCAATCACAAGTGAAACTACAAAAGGAAACCCTAGGAGTGGTATATAAAGCGAGCAATATATTCTCAATGAATAACTCTAAGTAAACACGACTAAGTGAACTAGACAAAGTGAACAAGCGCTAGTGATCCGATTACTAAATCTAATTCAATCTATCTTAGATCCTTAATCTAATAATTTAATATCTTAGCAACTCCTTCCGTAACTCGCTCTATGTTTGTGATATACTCAATGAAATATTCTGATATTCTCACCTACATAGTCTTGCAACAGCTCTCCTTCTTCTATATTACATCTACAAAACTTATAGACTTTATATAATCAAACTAATTTAAACATCAGGGTTTCTTCTTGAGAGGCTGTGAATTAACGCGAATGCTTTCCCCAAAGTTTCCCCAAGAGGATAAGTTAATAAGGACGCGTATAGATCCGTCACAATGTCAAGTGTCAGGATGTAAACATTAAATTTGTCTTGTTCTTTTATTTACGTTTATTATAATGTATTATTCGAAGTAAACTTACGTTTCTATGAATATTGATTTTTTTTGTGGCCCACCTAAAGTTTAATCTTGTTTTCTTTTTGTCTTGTTTTTTTCTTGTCTTCCTTTTTCTGTCTACTTAAGATATGTACTGATTAAAAGTTAAGATTTTAGAAAAAAACGTTTTTTCTTGTTCGTCCCAATTAATTCGTACATATATATATATGTAGGATTTATTTATACTACTAATTCGTGTCATCCATTCGTTATATATGTGTATATATAGTCTTTTTTTATTGATAACTCAAATTATTACGGTCCATTATTATATCTATTGGTTCACAATCCATCACTTTCGTATACCTAATTTCTTTTCCAACAAAAGAATTATAACACAAAAACAACAAAAAGCTAAGAAAGAAGAGAGGGGAAAAAGAATAGTTTATATTCTATCAACTTCCCTCTTCCTATCGGGAAGTGTCATTTTTCCGAAATCCAATCCAATCCGATCTTTCGATTCCTCGCCATCCCCTTGAACCCCTCTTTCGATCCCCTCCCCCTTAACTGAAGAGCCCCTGATCGAAATAATCTGTTCCATTTGATGATATCTGGTCCATCCCATCCGCTTATCCCATTGGGTAATAGAGCGGGTGTATTTGCTTCCGAATTAGAGGGGCACTTTTCCAGTACTTGTTAAACAATTACAGCAGGCTAGAAGGTTAACTGCAATTTTCTCTGAGCAACCCCCTCCCCATACGCACCAGACGATTTTTCTCTCTCCTTTCCCAACCTCCCCTCCCGTATCTTTTAACTTCTCTATGTAGGGAAAAAATAGTTCTGTTTTGGACGGAAAATGAGTTTTCGAGGCTTGTTTTTGAAGATGGGGGAAATGGTTTCGGGGTTCACGAAATGAGATTAGATAATAATGTTATTTGTATTAATAAAATTGATGCGTCGATTTCCGCTTTTCGTTGTTCGAGTTATTATAAGGGATTTACGGAAGCTCTTCAAATTTATTGTTCAAATGAAATTGTTTGAGAAAGTGACCTTATTTAAAATTGTATTTATATTGTGCATTAAAGAACTTATTTTTTACAAACAATTTTAGTATTCGAAACATGTGCAGGAAAACAATTTTCATTTTTACTATTCGGGAAGGGGGGAGTAAGGGAGGTTATGTACTATAATGAAATTGCTTAGAAATATTTACTTGAATACCAGTTATATGGGAATGATTATATTACAGTCAAACCTCCATATTATTAACCTCTATATTGCGAATTTTTTTAAGTAGCAAACTTTTTCTTGGAACCAAGAACATGTAGCGGTATCATCTACATAACCTCCGCACCATGGTGATCATTTTGATGTAGTGGTTAAGTTACTCGGTTTCGGATTCGAAGGTCCCAAGTTCTGTCCTCAGATAGCGCACCACGTCATTGGTGGTCACTGGCTGAACTCAGAAAAAGGCAACCGTCTGAACTGTCGTGGTGCCATATATCCACCGCAAATTCAACCAAAAAACCGTCGCATAGTAACGCAACCCTCAAGCCGTCACGCATGAATGACGCAACCAGCAAAGCCGTCAAAACTACTGACACAGCAGCAAACACGCTTGATTTAAAAAATACATCGTTCATTCGCCTATCCACCGACTCACTGTTGGGGGAGTGTGTAGCGGTATCATCTACATAAGCCAGTAACAACCTCCGCACCATGGTGATCATTTTGGTGTAGTGGTTAAGTTACTCGGTTTCGGACCCAAAGGTCCCGAGTTCTGTCCTACCGGATAAGTGCGCCACTTCAAACATTTCATGATTTTCTTCGTAAAACAACCTCCCAATACAGTAAAGTACATTTTCTATATAATGAACTTTTCCTCTTGTGATTCAATCTTTTTCTCTCCATTTTCAAAGTATTTTTGGAACATTTCAAGTTATATTCTCTCTTTTAACGCATTTTATGGTGGTGATAAATCTTGAACTGGTTTCATTAGGTACCAAACTCGCCGAGAGCAATAGAATTCTGGGAATTTTGTGACGGATCTATACGCGTTTCTACTATTTTCTTCTTTTTTCTTTAAAACAAAATATTTATTTGAACGAACCTTCATCGAGAAACCAAGCATGATTTATGTAAGTGAGAAATATGATATAAATTCGGTTTTCGCGAGTTGGAAGGGAGTGAAATCAGAGGTCAAGTTAAGTGAAGTAAAGTGAAGGAAGTGATCTCTTAACACGTAGTTGTTGACAAGCTGAAGTTGATACGTTTGATGTACGCAAGTAGAAGTGGTTAGTGAAGATTGAAAAGCAGTGGAATTAAAGATTACAGAGCGTGGAGCCATCGTCATTTGATCAAGCTAAAGAAAGTGCCTGAAGTTTCCCGTGAAGGATTCGAAGCATTAAGGATTCAGGTATCGTAATTTGATTAAGTAATAGCTGATTATTAGTGTGCCACGTAGTTGTAAATGAGCATATTTAAGCTGTCTTAGATTCATTTGAGGGTCTGTAATATTATCCCCGCATTTGAGTATCTCACCTCTGCTCTCTACCATTGTTTATATCCCTTAATTAGAATTGTGTTGTGTCTGTTTCATATTCGTTAATAAGAATTAATAAACCAAATTAGATTGGAAATAATGTCTTTGGATTATTTAGCTCATCCTACACATCTAGCCGGGTTTACAGATAAACATAAGGGTTCGAATGTAAGGGGTAACCAAAGGTTACCACAAGTCTAACCTTTAACCCTCATTGTCCAGTTCACTGGAAACATCTTCGATAAATGAATAACGTTATATGAAATAATGTATGTTTTAAATTACTTGTAGGCTTTAAATTAGAAAATGTCCTTAAAATTCATTAATTTTATAGTAAAGTTATTTTCTTTATGTTGAAAAAACAGAGTATTCTTCGACATTCTTTTTTCTTGTCTTCCTTGCAGTTTTTTCTTCCTTTTTTGGTGGATAAGATACATAAAATAAATAGATATTAATTTAGAAAAAGCTGTGAATAATAATTTTTTTAAATATATAATGTTTGCGAATTTAAAAACTGTTTTAGTGGTTCATAAAGTATATTGAAAGGTGAACTTTTATATAACGAATTTTCCATGTAACGAACTTTTGGAGAACGAGTCTTCAATTTTTACAACTAGCATCACGAATCACAAAATATTTCGTGCATATTTGCATAGTTGTGTGCAAATTCAACGTATTGCTAATTTTTTTAGATAATATTTTCAATTATTTAAGACTACACAGTACCTTACAAATTTCAAATAAACCTTTTTTTTTTTTTTTTGTGGTCCATATTATTGGGAAGTTTGCCACTAAATTTCAGATCTGATTACAAATTAGTTTTTAAGGCATTTGAAGTTTTAGTTTCGATTTCGTTTTAAAAAATATTTTTTCTACTCTAAAATTGAACTAATTAAAAATATTTTTGAGCACAATCAATTGTTTTAGTGGGGAAAATATTTATTAATTCCAATTTTCATGACTAAAATAATTTCTGCTTGATTATGTTTTGAGTTTTTTGAATTCTCATAATTAATTAAGTGAAATTGATTTCAAGTCCAATTTTTGTTTTAAAAATAGTTTATATAAATTAGAAGCTTGGGAGAGCGGTCGGTTCCTTCTTACATATGAACTCCCTTGTCTACCTGTAAACCCGGCTAGATGTGTGGGAGAAACTGAATGATCCCACAGACATGATTTCAATCTAATCAATTTATTAATTTCAAATATCAATCAGACACAAAACAAATATAATTAAGATAGATAATTAAACAGTAGAGTGCAGAGGTGAGATTCTATAACACGGGGATACTACTATAGACTCTCAACTGAATCTAAGATAGCTCAAATACTCTCAAATATAACTATGTCGCACACTAATAAGCTAACTTCTAATTAATCAAGCTCACAATACCTGTACTTTTTATGCATCGGATCTTACACTGGAAACTTGCAGGTGATCTCTTCGGCTTGATCAATGTCGTTGGTTCTACGCTGGGTAATCTTTTGCCTAGACGACTCCAAGACCTCTAACTAATTCCACTCTCTTTCAATCTTCAACTAACCACTAACTCACAGACTTTATGTTAACTCCTACTTGCCAACTTCAACGTGTCAACTCACAAATTCGCGAAAACAGAATTTATATAATATACTTCATTTACATAATCACGTTTCCTTACTCGATGAAAGTTGGTTGAAATAAATATTTTCCTTAAAGAGTCATGAAGGGATTAGTAGAATCGCGTATAGATCCGTCACAAGCTCACAAGCTTTATCATTAAATTTTTCCTGCTGAGAAAATGCCATAGCCCAAACATTCTCAGGTTGCTGAGAGAAACAATATTTCGAAGAGATGGAATAGTACTGAAAATGAGGTATCTAAAAATCAGTCCTCAGCTGATACTGCAATTAGCCTTTCCAATACAAGTATTTTGAATTCAAGTATTGCAAATAAAACTGTACATTTCCTTGATGTACAAAAAATAACAATATACTAAACATATTATAGTACAATATTTTAGTATTTTAAATTCGTACAAGAAGAGTTAAAAAACTTCCTAAGCTACCCTATTTAAAACCGAAAAAAAATTAATTGTTATGTATAAACCTGGCGATTTTTGCTTAAGTTAGTATCATTATTATTGTGTACATAAATGCTTTGTGTTTCAAAACTTTAGTGAAAATATTAGGTCAAGATTAAGCTGAATAACCTGTCGTCGTAACAAATGCTATCAATATTATGCAAAAACATAGTTCGAATTTAAAAAAATGTTTTCAGCCATATTTAATGTAGAACATAGATTGGATTGTAACATATTAAAAAATTAGAACTTCAAGGGAGTTTCAAGTTTTTGTTTTATTCATTTATAAATTTTAAATGCTTTTTCTCAGATTTTAAATTTTGAAGATATAAGTACTTTTTAATCCCTGAGGCTTTTTTTCTGCTCAAGATAGAGTCTTGAAATTTTTTGTATTTACTTCCAAAGGTATGTTTTATAAAAGTTAGAATGGATTTAGGTCTGAGATCTCTAGTTATTTTTTTTAAATGCTAAAGTTAATATTTTAAAAAATTTCATGTTTTTCTCAGGTTTAGCTAGAAAAATAATTATTAAAAAATATCAAATGGAACAGATTTTCAAATCCCCTCTAACTTTTCTTCACAACAATCTAAGAAATATAAATCACTTAAACTGACTAAAAAATTTTAAAAATTGGGAATTTTATAAAAATTTGGTAAAACTTCAAAAATTCTTAATTTTTTTAAATTGTAAAATAATGGCTGGTCTCAAACTGACTTTTTACTTTCAGAATCAACTTAATAATATAGAATGAATACAAAATATGAGTTATTTTAACTGTAACTGTCTCCAAATTTTTTTTTTTTAAATGGTTATGTGTAGTTGAAAAAAGTTACTGAAAAATCACTGGAAAAATTAAATTTTTTCATCAAAATTTATTTATAATCAATTTTTTTATATTTGAAACTATCTAATTCCTGTCAGTAATTGAAATTAAGAGAAAGCTTGTAATCGATGTTAAAACCCAACTTTTCATTTAAAAACTAATTTTATACTGTCAACCATGAAGAAGCAAGATTATTCAATGAAAATTACAGAAGAAAATAATATATTAATATTTTAAGAAATAAATAAATAGAAACGTTGTGGAGGAGGGCTGAATTTTCAGATGAGAAACGGAATTTCAAATAATATTGATTTAAAATAAGGTGTTTATTTTCGAATGGATGGTGTATCCTGGATTTTTTTCGGTACATGATTTTTTTTTTCTCATATTTCTTTTTTATTTAAATTTCTGGTACTTTTCCGTTTTGCTAGAGAAAATCTCGCCAAGTAGGCTACATCGACGACAACACACGATATACACATAAAAAAAATATGTTATACCTATACTTGTTCGCATTAATTTTTCATCTGTTTTTGATGTATAATGAGAAAAACGTTATTGATAAAAAAAAATTGCGACTTATTTTGAAAATGTGGTGGTAAAAGGTTACCAGCGGGAATATTCCGTTTGGCGACAGTTGTACCATTTTTGGCGACTTGATCGCTTGCGCCGGCGAAATGGGAAAGTACCAAATTTCTTTTAACTTAATTTCAGTCGGATAATTCTTAATGTAATATTCTAAGACAAAAATGTGTTTCATTCCAAAAGGAATACTAGATAGCCTGAATTATGTTAATTTAATGAAATAGTCACTAAATATTAAACCCAGTCCGATTGATTCATTTATTCCTTATTTAAGTCATATCGCAAAGCAGCACGTGGGCTATAGTACCGTTCAAACATCAGAGTCAAAATAATGTTTATAGGAATAATTGATTGGAAATAAAAAGGAAAAGCATTTTACTAATAATATTTTTGATAGAGGTATGAGAAATAGCTATTTTTTTAAAAATTTTACGTAGTCAAAAGCTTGCTATTAGTGAACTGCTACAGATATTTTCTGAAAGAAAATTTCTAAATTCAGGGGCAATTTGAATTTTCTTGCATGAAAAATAAAAATAAGGAAAAACAAATTATAGTTAAAAAAAAACTAAAAAAAAAAAAACGCTTTATAGTTATTAGAACTTTGTATTACAATTTTTCACTAACTCTGCATTTCGGAATAGAACTAGTAATAAATTATAACAATCGACATCTAGCACCCCACGCTTTTACCACAATGACATTCATTTCCTCGTTAATCCTTTTATTCTTATATTAAGAATTATATTTTACTTTTTAGTTCAATTAACTATAAAAACGTGTTTTTAGTTGTTGTTTTTTAACCTATAATTTATTTTTCATTTTTTCGTTCGATCCACAGTAAAAGCTTGTTTCTTAAGTTTTTTAAACTATCATTTATTCATTGATGAATTAAACCTTTTTGTTTGTTGTATTTGTATAAATCATGAGCGATTTCGCTTTGAGGTTGTAACTTATCTTTTAGACGCCAAATCTAGAAATGGGATCTGGAATTAGTTGTCAAATCTGGAAATGGGGAAATCGTTAATCCTGATCAGGACAATGGAACAAAATTATGAAATAAGTGTATTGTCATCGGTCCTTGACAAGTATGCAAAACTTCGAATTAATCCTACATTTTAAAGTGGGTAAAAATCCAGTTTAAAGATTTCGTTGTATACACATGAAGCTAATAAAAGATTGTTAAAAATGGGTATTTGCTTATTATACCGTCCACTAATTTCACCAAATGAAAAGAAATCGCTAATTTTAAAAATGTCGCCAAATGCTGTCAGCTTTATTATTACTGGGAAACATGACTTTAGATACTTGTGATTATACAAATTCCATAGAGCAGTGCCCCCCATCCCCACCCTTTGTATTGCCGCGGACCGGTCAACGTTTGATAAGCAGCCCGCTGAGGGTGGGACGTTGATTGTTTATTTTTAGATTGTTTTTATTTAATAATTTTAATTTATTTGTATTTAAATATGCCTTCCGAACAAAATACAATTACACTGAAAAGGAATATAAAGTGATTTAACATGGAATGTAAAATGATTTCCATGGAAAATCACACAAACAATGAAAGAAAAACATCACAGTAAATAAAATGAAAATACAGTCGAAACTCTTTTTAACAAAGTCACTAAACCCCCAAAAAAGTTCGGTTTGTGGAAAATTCGTTAAACAAAGATTCACCTTTTAATATACTTTAGAAACCACATAAAACTAATTTTAAATTCATAAACACTATATATTACTTAAAAAGTAATTATTCGTGCTTTTTTTTAAAATTAACACTATTCATTTTATATATCTTACCCATTAAAAAAATCTGCAAGGAAAACAAGAAGGGAAAAAAAATACATTGTTCAGGAATGCATTGTATTTTCAATAATTTTATATTAAGATTAATGAATTTTTTAACCATATTTTCTTATTTTAAGCAAACAAGTAATTTTAAACGTACATTATTTTACAACCAATAATTTTAAGCATACACTACCACATGCGTCCTTAAAAATTTAATCACTGATAAAATCTATTACTTTTATTTGAGTTTTTTGTTTGAAAAACTGTGGCAATATTTCATTGCTCTGGGACAGTGGTCTTCAAACCTTTTCAACTCACAGAACCTCTAGAATTAGAAGGTGTTTTCGTAGACCCCCTAGAACTAGAATGTGTTTTCGTTGAACCCTTATGACTAGAAGATATTTTCGTGGAACCCTATTCCACATTCACACTTAGAAGAATATATCTTTATAAAATACAATATTTAAAGTAGATCAACAATAGAGAGAGAGAGAGAGATAATGTAAAGGAGAAATTATAAAAAGTATTACATTTATTATTAAAATTTTTTATCTACTTTTAGTATAATTTACTCATTAATAATGTTAATCTGTTATCCAAGTGTCATCTACTCGTGCATTATGTTTAGTAACTTGCATTTTTTCACACAAACTGTTGAAGTCTAGATCTATTGAGAATCACTGTAATCGCATTACATATTCTGAGTTTCATTTGTCTCTATACTTTGTTTTTGTAACCACACACATCTAGAAATATTTTTCACACATCCACATTGTCCTGAATAGCATTAAAATGTTTATAGCTGTGAGAGAAATGCTGTGTATTTTGCATGAATCTGCAACCTAAAATTCAGGATCTGTTCTTGCTTAAGTTTAGATTTGTAAAATCGAATCTGTTGATATGTTGTTGGTGTTTCTCCTTAAATATAAAAATGTACATTTTCCATTAGAAAACTATTTAGTTTTCCAAGACATTGTACTAACGAGTGCAAAATTAGCTCGTGGAACCCCAGGGTTCCGTGGAACACAGTTTGAAAACCAGTGCTCCAGGGCAGTGGTCCCCAGCCCCTGGTCCATGGATCTGATTGTACCGGGCCGCACTAGGAACATTATAAGTTATTTTCATTTTATTTACTGTGGTGTATTTCTCTCAGGTATGCGCGACCTTTTATGAAAATCTCTTTATATTTCATGTTAAATCTCTTTATGCTCATTTTTTGTGAGATTGTATTTTATAATGAAGGCTTGTTTAAATAGAATTAAATTAAAATTATTAAATCAAAACAATCTAAAAAAAAACAATCAACGTCCCCCCACCTCAACGGGTCGTGGTAAGATTATCAAATGTTGACCGGTCCGCGGCAGTAAAAAGGTTGGGGACCACTGCACTAGGGGAATTAGTCAGCTGGTAAAACAAGTTCAAGGTCATTGATCACCATAAAATGTGCTAAAGGACAGAATAATTTCAAAAATGTCATGAAATATATTAAAAATAGGGAGAAAAAAATCGAATCACGAGAGAGAAAGTTCGTAAAGTAGAAAATGCACTTCACTATTGGAAGGTTATTTTACGAAGAAATAGTAAAATGTTCTTGGTTCCAGGAAAAAGTTCGCAAAATAGAAGTTCATAATATGGAGATTCGAATGTAACTTAATGCTTCTTGGGCGGCCCGGTATCATTTGATCCACGAACCGGGGGTTGGGTACCACTGCCGTAGAGAACATAAATCTATTTTGCATGCATTCTATGTTTTCGTTTCGAGTTTTTATTTTGACTCGTGGATCCCCATTGTTCCGTGGAACACATTTTGAAGCCTTAGACTTTTCTGTTTCTGAGTGTGTTTGAGTGAGTGGTACGAAGGAAACTTAAAGCCATCTCTATTCTTTTAGCTTAAAACTATAATTACATCCCTAAACTATTAATAACTTGACCTTATTCTTATACTTGTAGGTATATTCCTAATTTACTATACTTTGACTGATTTTTACCGTCAAAAACAAATTCTTCCACCAAAGTTCTTACGTTGAAAAGGAGACAATGCAATTTATATCGGTTGGCTGGCGAAACTCAACAGATGGTCTTCTAAAAAAAGAGGGGACGACAACTCATAGAAGGGGAGGGGGGACCGACATACAGAAGTCACACACGCCTTATTCAACACCAGCCCCTTCAACAAAATCTTTCCGATTTTTAAGCCTCACAAAGAAAAACCCGCGGAATCATCTGCCTCCCCCCCACCTGACTCTGATCAACCCCTGAAAGAAGTCGGGGGTATTGTATAACCGTATAATAGATCAACTCATGTTGGCTTCATAAGCTTGTGTGAGACTAGAATGATAAATTTTCTTTCGTATCCTGTTTGTAATTCAGCGGTAATAGTTATATACAAGGGGTTTCACTATTGGGCCCATAAGGTAGTGTTAACACCTAGGAGCAGAACAGATAATGTTTTTTATATGATGATCATAGCACCGTATTTGTGCTTTATTGGACAATCTATTTTTCATGTAACGATATCTGCTACGTTTTTTTTTTGTATGTGTGTGTCGTGTCCGTTGATTATACATGGCCTCTTGCAGTAAGTGGTGTCAAATTCTGTAAGCGATTGCTGTTACGTATGGCTGTTTTCATACCATCTGTTAATGTATACCTAAAAGCTAAAGGATATACTTAATCATTGCTGTGTTGCTTGTTGTGAAAGATAAAAGACGTTGCTTGTCGGCTGGAACGGTCGTAAATTTCATTTGCTGCCTTTCGTTTGTACGTAATTTGACCGCGAAATTCTTTCGAGAGAGTATAAGCAAATATTTGATCATATGTGCAGGTATATTCTTACCGTAAGGAAAATTTTTATGTAATTTTTTTTTTTAAATTATAGATGGTAAGTAACAAAATCCTACCGATTTTTTTTTTACAAACCAAAAGGAGAACGGGAATAGATATTATACTTATTTTGAATAGAGTAACACTGGTCATATAATAAGATAATAAGGTAAGTTCAATTTTTTTCTAAGACAAACTCAGAGGCCAACTTGGGCTAAACAAAAAAAAAGTTTAACTTAAGTTGGTCTGCAAAAAAATTAATATTCGTAGAAATATAGGTTTATTTCGAAAAATACATTGTAATAAACATGTATAAATGAAGAGGAAAAATTTAATGTTTACATCCTGACACTTGAAATTTCTTCCCTGCTACTATCTAATTTCGGGAAAAAATTTTATATTTTTTTATATACTGTTGTGAGCCAAAATATTGGTCGTACCGCAAAAAATGTTTGTCGTGGGCCACATGGGGCCCGCGGGCCACGAGTTTGATCTAAAAGAACTTTCATTTTTTATTAATGATTTTTTTCCGTTTGCTTGGGGTATTTTAAACCTCTAATTCTTAGGTGAAGCGAAGATTTTTTTTTTCTGGCATACACAGAAACAAATTACGGAACAATTTAAATATAAAATCAAATGTACCATATTGCATATTTTGTATTCATTTGGTACAAGAAAAAATATTATCTCCTTCACTGTCCCGTTGAAAAACTTTTAAAACTTTTAGATGCTTAATAACTCACGCCAGGGTATTTTACAGTTGTAGATTTTGTAAAGTATTCCATTGTATTATCAAAATAATCTTAATTAAATTAATTAGCCAAAAAAAAAAAGAAATTCATTCACTGTAACATCTCTTAAAAGCGAGCCCCTTCTCTCACTTCAAAAGTGGGTGATACTAATCTCTGTATTGCTCATGATGAGGATAAACTATTTAGTTTCTACTGTTCATGTTTATAGTAATATCCCCTCCCCATTGAATAGAAATTCCTAGAAGTACATTAGAACAGATGATTAGAATAGATGAGTATGAGGTATCACGAAATAAACTTATTACAGATGATAAGAATAGATGAGTTGAGGTATCACGAAATAAACTTATTACAGATGATAAGAATAGAGGAGTATGAGGTATCATACTCCTCTATTACTCCTCGAAATAAACTTACTGTGTAAAACTCGCAAATAAAATGAGTTTGATACATTCGAAACTTTATATCAAGAATGAGAATCGTCTCGTGGGGATTATTTTACATAACTACGTTGTTTTTAATAAACAAAATGCTTCAATAATTTCTTCTTTCTCTCTCGAGAATTCCTGTATTTGGTAAACAAAGTGAATGTGGCCTATCACTATTCATGCGTTTCGGATAGATTCGAATACAGTAGAGTCTCGAAAACTCGGCCTAATGGGGATCGAAGAGTGGCCTAGTTTTTGAAAATGCCGGGTTATCGAGTATGGAATTAAAAAAAAAGAAGTACGAGAAAATATTGCACTGAACATGTATGTATTGTTAATATGAGAATACAACAGAAAAAATACTGCTCAAATACGCTTAAACAAAAAAAATGTGCATACATTAAGAAAGAATAGAGCATTTACCAAATGGAAATGAAAATGAATGAATACATAATATACAGTCTTTACCTTATCAGAAAAAAAACTTTATGAAGGCACAAAGCAGTCTATAATGAAAATTAAGCAGCCGACTTTGCAAAAACTGGCTACTTTTTCTTTAAAGTAATAGATAATGTGCTGTTGCCTTTCATACTGCCCTCTGCGTTTTGCTGCTTCATCACGAAGACGACGAATGAAGAAGTCCATTACGGATGCACCTTGCTCAGAACGGGTTCGACGGTCTTTAGTTTCTCACTTTGTGATATTTTGTAGGGTGTCCTCAACGTTAACGCCTTCATCATTTTCCGGCATTTTTACATTAACTGTGACACAGACCGCAATAATTTCTGTATCGGATATCGCTCTGGAATCAATATTTTAACGTCGTTTTCATTTGCTTCATCCCATCCAGGAATTCTTTTCAGGAGCTCAAGTTGAGGAAGAATTTTTAATCTGCTGGCCGAGATATCCGAAATGCAGGGTTATCAAGTGCCAGGTTTCCGAGTTCGTTTTCCCTTCAGCATTCATTCACTTCTGCCCTTGCTGGTAACAGTTCTGGAACAAGGTTTTTGGAAGGCCCTTCAAGAGATTCTCCATTTTTGCCTGAACCTCTTCAACTGAAGTAAAATGGGTTCCCTTTCAGCAATATTTAACTGCAGAAAATAAAAAAAGTCGCATGGTGCCAAATCAGGTGAATAAGAATGCCGCATCACAGTAACGTTTCTGCTGGTCAGAAACTTCATGACAAATAGTGCCGTATGAACGGGTACATTGTCTTGGTGCAACAGTCATCCATCACTCCCCAATTATGGCCTTTTTTAAATTTTTTCACGAAGTCTCTTACATACTTCAATGCAGTAGTGTTGATTAAGAGTCTGACTACTTATGTGAGTGGAAACCCGCTCATATCACAAACTTTGTCAATGTTTTGGTCTGTAATCGCTTACCTTAGATGCCCAGAAGGTTCATCCTTTTCCACACTGTCCCTTCTCCCTGAAAACCACTTATACTATTCAAACACATGCGCACGAGACAAAGTTTCATCTGCATAAGCCTCGGTTAGTATTTGAAATGTTTTCGAGGCTGATAAGTTTCACAAGAAACTTAAATGTTTACTCGATATTTTACCGACAGAATGCAGTTGTACGTGTTCAGTCAATATGACCCAGTACTTCCAACTGGCGGTGATCGGTTAAGGCGAAACTGACCAAATGGATAGAGGAGGGGTGTGGGATGACGTCTTCAAAACAGTTATTGACAACTCTATTATTTTTCAAGCTACACGCTTAGTCTCACTTTTTTGTGTCACACCTTGCGTTTTATTTTGAAGACCAATTGATTAGGTTTATAAAAAATAACGTTTAAAGTTTTCCTTTTACTATTGCAAAAGTTACAACTTTTTCAATAAGAGAGAATGCAGCTTACAGCTGCGTACACAGATATCTGTTATAAAGAGGTGGGGTGGGGGATTTACATCCCAAAAAAGACGTTAGCGAAAGCGCCAAGAGGTAATTAAAATTTTGTTTTCCTGTAGGGAGGGTTGAACCCTCACCTTTTTGTATACACCCTTGGCTACTTGCAGTATACAAACTTTAAAAGGCGTTTTCTCAGGAAATTTTAAACAAGTGCGACGATTATAGAAAAATATATGGAAATAATTAACTCAATTTTTTTTGTAATTGTTTTGTATAATATTAGAATTGTTTTGACTTATTTTTAAAGAATCATTGCATTATTACGAAGTTAACATCCACTTATACTTAAAAAAAAGCATTGCTTTTAATCGATTTCATATACTGACTATGATAAATAATTCTACTTTTTTTAAAAGTTTAAATATCTTTACAACTCTCTGCTTTGGGTTCTTTACATAAATGATTACTAATCAATTTAGGAGGAAAGCAACTCGCTCACTTATTCACTCATTCACTGATCACGAAATCTCCAGAACTACATAGACAAACAAACTTTAAATTTGGCAGGCATGTTTCTTTTGTAGAGCAGATATCTTCTAAAAAATAGTTTTGCAGAAATTGACTGATAAAGAGAAGGGAAAGGGTCGTAAAAATATATTTCGGTTTTAGAAATATTTGTCCTGCCCTCTTAAAATCAAGAGACGAGGTTATAAGAAGGGCTTTGAATACAATCGAACGATTAATTCTAGGAAATATCAATAACTTAAAAACAATATATAGTCCTACAGCATCAGTTCCCCATCAAAGCGGTTGTGTAATGGCTAGTGTGGCATATACATGCAGAAAAATTGAAATTTCTTTCATAAATTACACCGGTAAACAAGATTTTTGTCTCATGAGTACAAACAGTTGTATTTAATGCAGTTTTTTTATCGTATTTTCAAATATGTATTCGGAATTTCTCCATCACCCACAGTTTTTTTATATTTTAATTTCAATTAATGTGTATTTAAATATTTTTTTAATAAACGACCATTTGTCCATTGTAAAATAAAAACTCCTAGAGCATTGTAAATGTGATGGAACCCCATGAGCTAACTCGAATGGTATCATTGCTACTATTGTGCAAGTTCAGACATGTACAGACACTTTAGAACCAGACACAACAGACATGATCTAGACTAGCATGCATTGATTAGAACGATGACAGTTGTGAGATGGTAGTGAATCAGTAAACATGTAATTGTGAGTGCTTTGTGTCTGGATTGTTGTATGTTACGTATTTACAAATTTATTTCTTTTAATTTGTTGTTAGTTACAAAATGAATAGAGCTTGTTTAAATCATCAAAACAACTTTTGTTATATATGTGGTGAAGTGACGCTCAAGTCCCAAAGGCGAAACCTTACTCCATTACTAAAAAAGTGTTATGAACTTTATTTTGGGTGTA
This sequence comes from Trichonephila clavata, assembly GCA_019973975.1. Taxonomy (NCBI): domain Eukaryota; kingdom Metazoa; phylum Arthropoda; class Arachnida; order Araneae; family Nephilidae; genus Trichonephila; species Trichonephila clavata. Next base: position 87,157 of record BMAO01005142.1, on the reverse strand, counting down.
AAGGGGGGGGGGACAAAAGGACCTGGGCCTCACATATCTGTTGTTTATCGTGTAGTAGGCTTCTCACTGCATGGAAGAATGGCACACGCCACGTGCCATTCGCTATCCCTATGATTTGGAGGGAACCCAAAGATCACTCCTCTGACTGTTATTTCTGCTTAACAAACATTAAAGGGATTACGTTAAAATCAAAACATACAGTGGTGTACCCTGATTTGCAATCTGCAATGAGACCAGTTCCCACACAGCGAAGAGTTGCCCATACCAAAGCCTCAAGAACATGTGACATTAGATAAAGAGAGCTCAGATTCCGATAGAAGTAAGGAAGAAGAAGAAACAGCTTGTGGTGATACAACTTTTGCACCAAGCTGTTCATCTGAGCCTCATTTATTGACTCAAGAAGATCTTAACGATCTATACGAGATTTAAAGTTATCCAAAAAACAGTCTGAAATGCTTGGCTCCTTGCTAAAATGATGGAACCTTCTTCAAAAGAATACAAAGATATGTACTTATCGTAGTCGTCATTCTCAATGTAAAGACTATTTTTCTGAAAAAAATGGCTTAGTGTTTTCTAATGACATTTCTTCTCTTATGGAGACATTTAGTATTGAACATAACACTATAGAATGGCACTTGTTCATTGATTTCTCCAAAGCAAGTTTAAAAGCAGTGCTTCTGAATAATGGAAATGAATTCTCATCGATACCTGTGACTCACTCTTCTAGTATGAAAGAATCATATGTGAAAACTTTTAATTTATATTGGCAAAGCTTCAATATGCAGTGTATGAATGGAATATTTGTGGTGATTTGAAGGTAATTGCACTTATTCTTGGTCTGTAAATTGATTACACAAAGCACTGTTGTTTTTTGTGTCTTTGGGATAGTAGGGACAGAAAAAACCATTACATCAGAAAAGAATAGCCTAAATACGAATCATTCATTCCTGTACTGACAAATGGGAAACATGACGCATTGTATAATCCTAAAAATGTGTATTTACCTCCGTTACATATCAAACTAGGATTAATGAAGAATTTCGTGAAAGCCATGGGCAATACTCCTGGTTTCATGTACTTAAAACAGAAGTTTCCTAAAATTAGTGAAGCAAAAATTAAAGAATGGATATTTGTGGATTCACAAATACGATCCCTAATGCATGATGAGAAGTTTGAGGAACTATTAAATCCACTGGAGAAAGCAACTTGGCAAGCATTCAAAAATGTAACTCACAGTTTTTTGGGAAATCCTAAAGGCGGAAAATTACCGTGATATTGTTCATGATCTTATAACATCTTATAAAAATTTGGGCTGTAATATGTCATTAAAATACACTTTCTGCACTCACACTTAGATTTCTTCCCGGAAAATCTTAGTGCAATGAGTGATGAGCATGGGGGACACTTTCATCAGGAGATTTCAGCGATAAAAAAGAGTTTCAAGGCAAATGGAATGCTAATATGCTGGCCGATTATTGTTGAACCATCAAGAGGGATACTCCACAGGCGAAATATAAAAGAAAATCGTGATTTCTTAATTTCTAGGTGAGTCCGAATGTCCGAATATTGTGAAAGAATGTAGAAAATATTAAAGTGTTTCAAATTATAAATGCCTGTCTCTCGAAAACCTTGCGTGATGAAGAAAAATCGATATCATATTTGAATTCAGGAGAAAAAATGCTATCAGAATCACATATGTTTCATTCTGAGACAAAAAAAATGTTTCTTTTTTGTTGCCCAGTGTTATCTGTTCGGATTATTATAAGATTTCTTTATAAGTTTTCACCAATTTTTTTACAAATTTTGGTACGGAAAGTATCTTTTCCTTACAAAATGTTAGCTTATTTTCTTATATAATTTACTAGATAAATCTGGACAATCAAAAACACAAAAAATTTCTAATATCTTAAAATTAACAAAAAAAAATTCTACAAAGTCGGATTCTTTACTAACTAATAAGTAATTCGTAAAGATACATTAATTTTTTTTATTATTTCTACAATAAACTAATACTCAAAATTTTAATGAAATGATCATTTGTGTAACGCATATATATATGATTGAAAAACTAATAAATTTCAAGCGAATATTTCAAAAAATTGCACTGGTTTCTGATAGCATTTATCTTAAACAAAATACGATCCATTTATTTTTTTAAAAAAAAATTGCTAAAATAAAGTTTGAACGTTAAGTCAAAATACGAAGCATGTCTTTTATATATATAATACCTTTTTATTGCTCCTTTGAATCTTTATAAAAAATGGGGGGAAAATCACCTTTATTACCATTATTAAAAGAACTAAATTTAAAAGCATTCTTCTATAGCATACTTTATAACACGAAAAAAAAAAGACCTTTAAATAAAATATTCTTAAAGTTACCATTTACATCTCCCGCTTTCAAATTAATAATCAAGTTATAAATCAAGTAATAACAACGCCAAGACTGTAACCGTACCCCGCTAACGGTTACGCAAGGCTTACATAAGGCTCGGTGCAAAATATTATGCGATAAATATTCCTTAACGACTTGTTGATAATCAATTTTCATCTCAAAGTGGGCCCTCTGAATGAAAAGGGGGGAAGTTATGAAAGGTGAAAAAACATTTAAAATGAGTCCCCGACAATAGGTAGCACTAAATCACGCCCCTGACAAAATAAAAGCTAATAAATAAGGGGCACGATTTGCTTTTTGTAGAGGGGGGTTATACTAGTAGGGTAAAGTATTTATGGCATTGCTTTTTGGAGACCACATACGCGTGGCGGTCCTTCCAAAAGGGGCTGGTATAAAAATCTGTAAAAAAATTTTTTTAATTGGTTAAAATGTGTGAAATTCTTAACAGGGTATCTGTGAGAAGATTTCAGAGGAGTCTGTTATTTATAGAGTAAAGAATAATAATAAATTCACCTTTGTTTTTAGTGGCAGTTAATTTAATCCCATGTATAGTTTTGTTTAAGTATATTTTTTTAAATAGTAAATGATAGTATAACAGTTGTAATGCCTGTCGGTTCCCGCTTCCCTCTGAATCCCCTTGTCTAACCTCAGATCCGGCTAGGTGTGTGGGAGAAACTGAATAATGAGTAGACATGGTTCCCTCTAATTATTTTATTGTCACCAAAATATCAAGCAGACACAATAATAATCTAATTAAGATTACAAATCAGATAGCAGAGCGCGGAGGTAAGACTCGTTAGCCTGGGGATAATAATACGGACCCTCAACTGATTCCACGATAACTTAAACAAGCTCAATATAAATTACGCCGCGCACTAATAAGCTAAACTTCTATTTAAATAAGAGTCACGATACCTGTACTTTTATAAAGTCGTTCAAAGCGATCCTTATCCGGGTTTAATCACCGTCCATTTATCCTCTCTCAGAAATCTTCAATTGATAAACTCCGATTGCACTTAATCATTTCACGATCCTTCACTCTCCAACTAACCAACTAACTCCCTAAAACGCGCGAATACAGAATTTATATAATATACTTAATTGCATAATCACGCTTTCTTCACTCGGTGAAAGCTGGTTGAATTAATTATTTTCCTTAAAGAGCCCTGAAGGGGTGAGTAGAGCCGCGTATAGATCCGTCACACAGTTGTGTGTGAAAAATGCATGTCTCATAGTGACGTTCACGAAGTTAAGGTTTGGATGTTCTAACCCAGGGGGTACTCAACTTTTTTTTCCCACTGGGCCACATATATATAAAAGGTATTTCACTTGAGGATAACGGGGAAAAACAGTATAAGACCAAAGCAACATTGGATAGCAAAATTGATCAAAATATTAAAACTCAGTTTTTCGGCTTTTGTTTTAATACTATATTACCCTTCCATCAAGTACACACAAAAAATATTTACTTTTATGCATTTTTTATTGAGTTAAGGGGTAACTTCAGTTTCTTTTCATCCATGCTAAGCCTCTTGTCACTGGCGTAGGTAGTCCAGAGTGGGCCCTGTATCGAAACTCATAGGGGGCTCTTTTTTGGGGCCCCTTAGCATTTTATGGGTTTTTTGCTTACGTATTTGGAACCCCTGTAGCGTGAGGGCCCCGTATCATTGATACGGTGGTAGCTACGCTCCACATACATTCTGCTATAAAAAGAAGTAAATTGATAGCAAAATTGATAGTTTTGATTTCTTGATTGACATAATTTCCCTCTAAATTTTCAGTGTATTGTTCTTAAATAATTGAATTTCTTAGTGAAATGGGCCATCACCGGGCCACTCAGAAAGGGCCATCGGGCCACAGGTTGAGTATCGCTGTTCTAACCCCTCCCATAAATCAGCAGACTTTTAATTTTTAACATAGCATTTTTAATCTCGATGCTTTCGTCGATGTTTCTTTAAAAATATAACCCCTCCCATGAAAGTAGTTTGTGTATGTTTCCAGTTTGTTTCTGGTGCAAAATAAGCATAATAACACTTTTCATAATGATATACAAGGCGTGGCTATTAAATAACGGGACTAACGCTGTTGCAGAAAAATTAAGCAAGTTTCAAGCGCCAGCGACTGACAGCTATTAGCGTAAGTCCTGTTTTTTCGGATGCAGCTCTTTTCATTTCTGTGAACAAATCCATATAGCCGTAGCCTTCGTTCGCATCAGAGTTATTTTTGTTGCTTCGCTGGAAAAATGATAATGATAACAATAGAGCTACGAACTGTTGTGAAATTCCGCATGCAACTTGGAAAAATCCCTACTGCATCTTATAATTCATGGAAAGAAGTGTAAGGCAATAAAAGTTTATTGCATGCACGTGTTTTTGAGTGGTTTAAGCGTAAGTATTTGGAGAGACTGTAGGAATTGACAAAGAATCCATACAGAACTTTTTACTTAATAATTTTGGCATGCAAAAAGTGTGTGCCGAAATGATGCCTACAATTCTCATTTTTAAACAAGAAGCTGGCAAAAATGTTTTTAATGATACTTTGAATGCCATTAAAAATGACCCAAACTCATTGAAAAGGATCATTACGTGTGACGAATTGTGTTTTTTACTTATGAAAGTTCAGGTCTCGTCCCTGTCACTTGACCATGGCTCAAAATTACGAAATCTGTCGTCAATAAACGTAGTGTAGTTTCTAAATGTGGTTTTTACTCCTTAATTGCCGATTAAAAGTTACGCGATTCGTACCAGTGCCACCAATTTTTGCATAGAGAAGCGTATGTGGTGTAGAAAAGGCACAGATTAGCAAATTTTTTCTCTGAAATAAGTAAATCCTTCGCAAACACACACTGTCAAGGTCATTTTATTGCATTCCGCACCCATCGGAAAAGGTGTGATACATGTCAGTTCTTGCTTGACTCTGAACCCCCTTGTCTACCTGTAAACCCGGCTAGGTGTGTGGGAGAAATTGAATGATCATCAGGCATAATTTAAATCTAATTAATTTATTATTACCAAAATATCAATCAGACACAATAACAATCTAATTAAGGTAGCGCTGAGGTGAGATTCTATAACACCTATAACTACTGCTACGGACCCTAAACTGAATAGCTTAAATACGCTCGAATATAACTACGTCGCACACTAATAAGCTAACTTCTAATTAATCAAGCTCACAATACCTGTACTTTTTATGCATCGGATCCTACACTGGAAACTTGCAGGTGGTGTTTAATGGGCTTGATCAATGTCGTGGGATCCACGCTCTGTAATCTTTTTCCTGGACAACTCCTAGACCTCTTACTAAAAAATTCCACTCTCTTTCAATCTTCAACTAACAAACTAACTCGCATACTATATGCTAACTCTTACTTGCCAACTCCAACGTGCCAACACACAAACTCGCGAAAACAGAATTCATATAATATACTTCATTTACATAATCACGCTTTCTTGGTCGGTGAAAGTTGGTTGAATTAATTATTTTTCCCCAGAATAGTTCCTAAGGTGTTAATATAGCCGCGGATAGAATTGTCGCAAAGTTTTATCAATAGTAGCACAAAGAAAGAATCGTATTTCAGCAGGACGTATATATACGTCATGGGCACTCAATGCATCGGCTGAGCGAGACGGATATATACGTTGGTGGCAGTTGAGGGATTTATAAACAATCGATCTGGATTTAAAAATGCCGTTTAATTTCATGCAAAATTGTTTAAAAAAAGGGCATTTCTTCTGAGTAAAAATTATTTCCTAAATAATCCTAACATATTTTGTTTCCTTTTAATAACCCTATTATACGAGATTAAGATGTAGAGAGGGATAAAAAAAAGCGATGCCATAAATATATTCATGGAATACTTTCTGAAATATCTCTCAATATACACATTACTCTAATACTATTCCAAAACTTAATCCTCTTATTAAAGCTCAAAAAATTTTGCAATACGGTTTGATCTTCTACACCTGCATCTAAAGCAGACGCAGTATTCATAGCCTTTCTAAATTCCTGCAATAAAAAATAATAACATTAGAATTTATACTGATATACGAATAAGAAAATTTAAAACTATTCCGAAATAAAAATTCTGGTAATCCTCCACTCTGTACTGCTTATGAATTTAATAACAAAAAACGATATATTTTTAGTAGGGTTGAATTTACGCATTTTTCTTGTATTCAGTCAAAGAATAACTCATAAAAATATTCCAAACACATTCAAAAGTTTCTGTAACACCGTGACAAATTAGTACGTTAACGTTTTTATTACCTTACACCCCTATTAATAAATTTGTCCAGTGGGTCCATTTTTATGACGGCTTTATTTGACGTCTTTGTATTTGCTCCAGGAACACATAATAGAGATATAGAAGCAGCTGTTTGTGTTCTGCACCATTTAGCGCAGAAAAATTAACGATTTATATTGACATAAAACGTGGAATACAATGAAGAAAATTATTATAATAGTATGAAAGGGGGAGAGGAAAAGGTAGGTAAGTTTTAGGGTTGCTTTATGAAAGTTGTAAATTTCATTAAGGAAAAAAAAAGCAGCGTATTTTGAACTACTATATTAATATTTCGTTTTCTACAGTCAGCAACGGGAAATAGTGTTCATCTAAATGTTATGAGTAGTTTTTAATAATTTCTTCATTCATATAGTAAACTGATTTTTAGTTATCCGGACTGAATAGAAAATAGGAAATCACGGGGGGGGGGGGATCTTGGTTAAGAGATTATTCATCCAAAACCGAAAGTAAAGTCCGGTTTTTAAAAAGTTGAAACTTAATTTATTCTTGCTTGAAACAAGACAGTAAGCTTGTCTGTGTTCTTATTTTTAAATTCCTACTATTAGCTCACTTCTCTCTCTGTATATCTTGTTCAAATTTTCAATCGGTTATAAATTACTTTCTATTCATCCAATCAAGTTAAAATAAATTTTTTTAAACTTGTAGTGGATGACACTTGCATTTTTACTGTTTTTCAAATATTAATTAATTACTTTAATTTAACTAAATTAATAACCGGTTTTAGACGCCAACTTAGATTTGTCTCATTGTTGTAACAATGTAACTGTTAAAACAATGACAAAAGTTGGCGTCAAAAACCGGTTTTTCAGACAAACCGGGTATGCATTGTTACAACAATGCAGACAAATCATGCTCTTTTTTCAATTCCTACTATTAGTTCACTCTTTCTCTCTCTCTCTATATATATATATCTTGTTCAAATTTTCAATCGTTAATAAAATACTATCTATTCATCCATTCAAAGTAGGAATTGACTTAAAAAATGTTTTTATATCACTTGTTTCAATTGCCTTTCATCAAGTGAGTGCTTATTAAATTCGCACTAAAGAACAACGCAAGAGCTATTGGAGACAGACCTCGTAATTTTGAACCACGGTCAATTGACAAGGACGACACCAAAGTCCCCCCCCCCTGCTGGCTGGGTTGCGTAGTTGGTTTGGTGCTGGCCTTGTACGCCTAAGTTTCCTGATTCGTCCACCACGGCCCAAGTCGGCGGATTTTCCTGATGCAGAAAATCGAGTGTCAATGTCACATTATGAAACGGCCAAAAAGATTCCTAGAGTGCCTGTTAGGCTGGGTGCTCTCGGCAAAATTAAGTTCCTAGTATGATTTCGCATCGTCAGAGCTCAGGTGTCGCCCTCTGAGGAGGAAACTGGACATCAAAATTACATTTCTGGAATTAGTATCCATCTATACGGTCCCGCACTAAAAATTATACCAACTGTTGGGGAATACCACCCATCCGATATAGTGGTTAGTGACGCTGACTGCGGTGCCGTAGGGCCTGGGTTCAAATACCGGAGAAGGCATGGATGTTTGTGTTATAATCCTTTGGGATGTGTGCTTCGCGCTTACTTCTGTGTAAGCCCTCATGTGATACTTTAATGTGCATGGGGTTATAAATTTTCTTTAAAAAAAATTAAAAACCTGCTGGAAAATGTGCTAGATCTGCTATAGTAAAATACCATAGCCCCATTTGAAAAAAAAAATTATGTTGCTTATGTTTTATAGCTGGAGAATATACATAGTTTTAAAAGCAAATAAGAAAACATGAGTATAATTGCGATATGATGTATAGAAGTTGGTATTTTTACAGCATATTTAAATGATTTATTTGTGCTTACTATTTCGAATTTTCTTATTATTACAAATTTTTTTCACTACTTTAATTACCATTCTTTGATCTCTTAAAAATCTAATATTTTACTTCTATGTCATCATTATTATTATTAAGATTTTCTTTCAAGAGTTTTGTTGTTGATGAATGAAATTATAAGACCTGAAATGGATAAAGCATTTCCTTTCCAACAAAAAGCGCCAATTTGGCACAGACAAATTCCTGCCAATATGATCAAACGGTCGCCAAAACAACCAGTCATTACTAGCTCCTCTGCTAGTTGATATGAAAAGCGTCGTATTATTGGCATCATTGGCTTCGGGAGAGTTATGGAGGGCAGGATGTTAATTCTGATTTAAGGGACTCACCAGGGGGTCGTTAGGGGTGAAGTGAAAAGTCAACAATAGGAAGGGGACTCGCGCCTACGTGAGAGTTACCTTTCACAACAATTCACAAAATTATAAACAGCTCTCCCTCTCTCTTTTTTTCTTCTGTTACGTCGGTTTTTGTGGGATGTCAAAGGGACGATCAAATCACGTGACAAAGACGAGGAATATTCTTTTTTTTAAAAAATTGATTTCTGAAGTGAATTGTATTCAAGGAAAAGGGACATTTTATCAGCAATGAATAGATTGGTTAAAAAAGAAAAGAATTTTAATGAAAGCGAAGGCTAAGAGGGCTGCAATAAAACTAACTGAAAATTGTCTACCTTCACAGAGATAGTACAGTAAAACCTGATTTTGTACTGTAGATAGTAACAGGGACATCTTAAGGCATGGGCCAACTGAGCCTGGGCCCAGGGCCTCATCTCGTTCTCGACTCAGCCTTAATAAGACCACGATTCGAATAATTTCAATGGTCTAATGTTATTTCCGGTGGTATTCTGCGAAAAACTGGGAATTTCGGACGATATGGCTATATGTGATGACCATCGTCCATGTATAGGCCTAGGCCTACCACCATATATTATTATTACTCAAAAGGCGGCAGTTGGTCCAGTTGGTTTGTGCTAATGTAATTCATGCACATTTATTAGTTTCGGGTTATTGTTTATAAGAGTTTTTGACAACGTATGCTGTTATGTCTACTTTTAAGGCTTATAGGCGGGGCCTAAATTCGTGTAAGGGCCCAGGGCCTACTTTTGCGTAGGGGCCCAGGGCCTCTAGAAGTCTTAAGACGTCCCTGGATATTAACCGCATAAAAAGAAACTGCACAAAAAATATTCGAAAATTTCATAAATACTTACATATAGCAAACAACTTAGTCGACATACAACAAAAACATTTTTTATGCGGCAAAAAGGGACCGCATGAATAAAAGTCACCCTTAGAGGAAATACTTCAGTTATTTACGAACTGCATGAGAAAGTACTTCCAAACAAAATGAATAATTAAAGTGCACATGGTAACTTTAAAAAAATATTTAATTTCCTAAACTTCAAAGGAAGGCACTGCCCCGCGAAGGGCTTTTTTGCCGGATATGATGATGAAAAATATGCTTTTTTATCGAAAACTAAAAAGAAAAATCAATATGGGCACTTACATAGCCTTATAATCAAATTTTTTTTTATCCTACGCCCGTCTTCGGCATCTCTGCCATTAGTCGACGAGCAGCCCAATAAAATGATGACGAAGCATAAAAAGAATTAAAATTTGTCTCCGTAGAGTTGTCTACAAAAAACTTTAAAGCAATAGGGCAATGTCTGAGGTGGTCACCATCCCTTTCACCCTGGTTGCACAGAGGGCACCAAGCAGAATCCTTTACTCCAATGCAATGTAAATGCCTTTGCAAGTAGTCATGTCCAGTAAGTAGACGAAAGCACGCAACTCCAACAGATCGAGGCAGGGAACTGGGAACTCTACCACTTTTCTTAAGCAAGATATTCCACCTTTTACCTGCAGCTGCTTCACCATACAGGGAGGAGACTATTGGTTTGCCGTTTACTGTAAATGATTCTTTTGATGTTAAAAAAGGGGCAAGGGAGAGTCAGGTTGGGACATGAGAGATCCCTCTTTAGTAAGCCTATCTGCTTTCTCATTTCCAGAAATGTTGCAGTGGCTGGGAATCCACTGGAGGGCAATGCTTTCTCTAGACTTCCCAAGTTCAGCTAATTTCCTTCGACAGGAATTCACTAGAGCGTTTTCATTATATCTTGAGTTTATTAGAGACAAAATGGCAGCTTGAGAATCGATAAAGAATACAGTGTTATGTTGTTGTTGTTACTAATGCCACCTGTCTGACGTAGTCAGATCGAGGCCCACGAAATTCCAATGTTATGTTCAGATATTATGCTTTCCAATTTATCAATCGCAAATGATATTGCTGCTACCTCACCATCAAAATTGTCACAATACTTTCCAACAGGATAACTAATACTGAAAGCACTTGAATAGGCTCCAGCACCAGCATTTTTAAGAGCATCTTCTGCTGAACCATCTGTGTATACATGGAACCATTTGTCAAGAGGATATCTGTAATGTATAGTAGCAAGAGCAGCACTTATTAAATAATGCTTATAATCAAATGAACATATTAAAATGAATGATTCAGTGCTTGCAAAATTTTGCATTAATGAACTTCTAGAGCGAAAAGGATTAAAAAATTGCAATTCTAGTCACTGAATAAACTTCTTACCTATCGAATTACGAGGTTTGTATCCGATAGCTCTCATGTTGCTTTATAGACGTTAATAAAACACTCACTCAATCCGCGCCTGTCTTTTTAATCAAAGTTCAACTTGTTTACCTTTCTCTTTCTGAAAACCTTGCCCCAAAACTATATTTTTTTTTTCACGAAAGTAATCTCATTTTGTAGAACTATTACAGGATTATATTGTTTTGTTATCATCACACCCTCTAAAATTATCAGTCATTCACTTTACAATATCGTGCATATTCTTAAATGACAAAACTTCTATACTTCATTGAGTGAAGGATTTAGAGCCCAATTAAATGTAATATACAGAAGTTCCCTTGAGGCCGTTATAGCCTAATGGTCAAGGGCGCGGACTCATAGCCGGCGTGTCATGAGTTCGAGCCCTAGTGCCATTAAATATCCCCCGTACAGAGGGGCAGAATTAACCCGAAAACCATCCTTCGCGTTGACGTAATGTGGAAGTCAGGAGAGTGGGCATCCAGCTCAGGTGTTGTCATTTGACCCTGGTTCAAAATTCCAAGGACCGTCAATAGATCTTGTGGTGCCTTAGAGTATGGCGTTAATCTAGGTGCGGTCGCGAGGGGCGCAGAGTCCCCCCCCCCGACTCACGAAATTGTTAATTCTGGAAAAACTGTTAATTTGTTACCAATGACCTTGACAGAACCCTCCTATGTGACAGTCTTCATGGGAACAAAAATGTATTTGTCACATATCTCCCTCTTTTTTAGGAATGGCAAACTTTTTTTAACCCGTGGTCACTTACGCCTGTTTTTGCTACCGTCGTTACTAGCAGGGTGTAGAGAACACCCCAAACTTTTAACACGTGTATTTAAATATGAAGAGAAAAAAATTTGTCAATTATGACACATTTTTATGAAGTAAATTTTTTTTTTAATTATACAAATAAAATTATTAAATTTATTGCATAAAAATGAGACTTAACATTAATTTAAACTAACCTACAAAATTTTCATTTTAAAATACATTAACGTTATATTATAGCCGGGGTGTATAGAACACCCCGCGCGAGTGATCGCGGGTTGACAATCTTAAGGTACTTGGGGTAACTGAGTTCCCGCACGACCACTTTTATTTCAATAAGTTTTCTATAAACAGCCTAAATTTTTCCCCTGTGAAAGACTTAGTGATTTTAATTTCTGTGTTGTACAACTCTTTAAGATTCATAAATGTAAACGAGCAGACTATATAAAGAAAGAAATAGGCATCTGTACGATCTCTAATGGATTAAATTGAAACTGATCTAGCAAGGGAAGAACCTGATGAAATAACGGATATTAATCGTGATATCGAACGTAAATTTGAGAAAGGAGATGAATATGAAACGTTTGGGTTGGAAGGAAAGTTTTCAACTGGTACCTAAAAAGCTTCATCAAGAAAGATATGAAGCCGCAAGTGTACCACAAGCCACACTGCTCCCTGTCGAACAGGCACAAGCAAGAAAAATTTCAACATGCTATTTGTGGATCATTAAAAGACAATAAAACTACAATAAATTGAACAAATTGTGGCAGCTTTCTTCGCTACCTGGCTTTCAAATGCTACCTAAAAAAACCTACAAAGAAAAACATGAAACCGTAAATGTACCACAAGACATACCGCACCCTGTCAAAAAGACACAAGCAAGAAAAAGTTCAACATGCTATTTGTCGATCATCAAAGGACAGTAAAACTACAATAACTTGAACAAAACGTAAAAGCTTTCTTTGCAAATATCCTTCATGTAATGTTAGGGAAAACTGTCTGTAATTTGTGTCTTTTATTAAAGTCGCGCATATTTGAAACATTTTAGTTCAGTTTGATTGGATTTTTTCTCAATTTATCAAAGAAAAATTTATAAGTCCTTAAAAGTAGATAAGTATACTTTCTCTTAGTTTAAAATCTCACTCTGGAAGTATACGATTTGTATCGCGTACAATAAAAATAATTATAAAAGATTGGGGTAACTCAGCCCCGTCCCGCGTGACCATTAACGTTAGTAGGGACGTCTTATGGCATGGGCCAACTGGGCCCGGGCCCAGGGCCTCGGCCAAAATAGGGGCCTTATCTCATTCTCAACTCAACCTTAACAAGATCAAAATTTCAATGGTCAAATGGTATTTTCGTTTGTGTTCTCCGAAAAACTAGGAATTTCGAACGATGTGTCAACTGGCTACATGTGATGACCATCATCCACGTTAAGGCCTAGGCCTATCACCATACACCATCATTACTCATGCAGACAAAAGTCGGCAGTCGGTCGAGCCAGTTTGTGCGATTGTGAAGTAGTGTACATTTATTTGTTTCGGGTTATTGTTTAAGCGAATATTTGACGACATATGCTGTGTACTGTCTACTTTTAAGGATCATAGGTGGGGCCTACATTTTCTAGGGCCCCATGGCCTACTTTTCAGTAAGGTCCCAGGGCCTAATTTCCGGTAAGGGCTCAGGGCCTCAAGAAGTCTAAAGATGTCACTGAATGCTAGCCCTCTCAAAGTAAACCATCTTTTTCTGGAAACCTATATCAATGAGCTGCAAAACCTCATCAGTAACTAAGGAGATAACGCTACATACGCATTTGTTAAGGACAAATAATCAAATTATTTATCTGGTTGAATGAAATTAATTAACAATCATTTGGAATTAATTAGATGCTAATGGGAGAATTGCGAGATAAATAGATGCCCCAGCACAACCAAAATCAAAAATCCAATCCTGCACGTCTTCCCCATGCAACTGAACCCAGTGAAAATCCCTTTTAATCTAATTGCTTCGCTGTTATTTACCGCCCATCACGTCCACGCTCCGGAACTAAATGCGAACGCCGCCACTGCAAAACCATTTATAAAACTTTCCTCGAGTCGGAACAAATAAATGAATTTAATTCTCTACGACAACCGCAAATTACACTCACAATACTCATAATAATTGTCTGCGTCATGGGAAAAGTGAAAAGGGCCCTAGAATTATTTGCGATTAAAACCCCGAACGACATTACACGGGTACTGCTTTCATTAGACTCTATCCTCCCCACTAGGGTTGCTGAATGTGGATATTTTCACATGCAAAAGGAAAAGCTCGCCAAAGGAAGCAAAATAAAATCGCCAACTGTTTGGTTTAAAACACTGGAAAGGTCAATAATTAATAATACTAATTTTTTTTTTTGGTTTCGAAGAAAATGCTTAATTAAACAAATTAAAATCAAGGCTCCTTGAAAACTAATTTTCGTCCGGATTGTGTCTGATCAAGATTTTCTCCTAATTGAACCTCCAGTGAAAGGCAATTAATCTTATCTGATTAAAATTTAACACTTAATTAAATTCATGAAAGTTTAATTTTATCACGCCGTACGCCGCAACTTTCAGGCTGAAGTGCACAAATTAATGGCTTTTCGTGCCGGTAATGAGCGGATCGGAAATTTTAAGGTCTTTTATGTCTAGCAAATTATTTACATTAACGAGTTTTTATAAAAAACTAATTATAGTTCAAAGACTGTGATGGTAAATATTAAATTATCGTATTTATAACGTGCTGTTTTATAATTAAAATGCCTATACATTGTCTTATTCCTTGTAAAAATCATGAAAAGTAAAAACAAAATACGCATATCTACAAAAATAGAATAGTCCCCCCCCCCTCTCCCTTAGAGACATCTAAGGCATCAGCCAACTGGGCCCGGGCCCACGACCTCTGCCACAATGGGGGCCGTGTCTTGTTCTCGATTCAGCCTTAATAAGACCATAATTCGAATCAGTAGCGCACACAAAAAATTTTCAAGGGGGGGGGGAGGAGTCCATAGTAGGAAGTCCCCCTACTCATATCATACCTCAAGACAACACCAATTGATTCTTCTGATATTGTCGATTTTGTTAGCAAATAACAGTAAAAAATAAATTATTGAATTAATATTTAGAATTAATTAATAAAATAAATTGTTAATCACAAGAACTAAAAAATTTTACATTGTATATATATAGGATTATCATCAATCGAAAAAAACTCAAGGGCTTTGGGGGGGTGTCCGACCCCCAGGACACCCCCTTTGTGTGCGCCACTGATTCGAATAGTTTCAACGGTCAAATGTTATTTCCGGTTATATTCTCCGAAAAACTAGGAATTTCGGACGATATGTCCACTGGCTACATGTGATGACCGCCGTCCCTGTAGAGGCCTAGACCTACCACCATACACTATTACTCATTCTTTCAAAAAGCGGCAGTCGGTAGCCCCATTTTGTGAGATTGTAAGTCAAGCACATTTCTTTCTTTCATGTTTATACGAGTATTTGGCAACGTATGCTTTGCATTATCTACTTTTGTAGGTCATAGGTGAGGCCTATATCTGTGTAGGGGCCCAATGTCTACTTTGGCGTAAGAGCTCAGGACCTCAAGAAGTCTTAAAAAGTCCCTACCTATTCGGTATAGTGGTTAGTGACGCTGACTGCTGTGCCGTTGGGCCTGGGCTGAATCCGAAGAAGGCATGTATGTTTGTAAATGTATAGAGTGTGCCCCTTTGTAGCATGGGTTCTTGAAATAGCAGTTGAACCAAAAGTCCTTCTTCTGAGGTTGGTGCAAGAGATGGGGAGACTCCTACCCCCCCCCCCCAGATGTTCTCCCTCAAAATTGGGGTAAAACCGAGTCGAATCGAACTATCAACTGTACGGTGCTTAAAGCTACGGCCTAACGACAGGCGTACATCTAGCCCTCTACCGCGATGAATTTCGTTGGCCTTGATCTGATACCGCCAGACAGGTGCATTAGTAACAACTCAAAAATAATATTGTAGAGCGTTGGACGTTAAAGGTTAAACTAAAGGTGGTAAATTCGGAATTGGGTTCAACTGTCTCGATTAGTGTAACAATTAGTTATTAATTTAGGTTTAGTTTCACAAAGACAACACGTCATTAAGAAAATAATAAGAGCAAAGAAAATGCACAGTTTTTCACCTAGACAACTATCTCTCCTCATCTGGCCTCTGCTGAAGTGGGGTGGTCGCTAGAGGGCGTTCCTGCTGCCTGGGACAGTCAGTTGCAGTTATTATGAAACGAGCTGTTCCAGTATACTAATGTTTACAACGCATATGTACTATGAACTGAAAATTATAGTGAACATTCTGAAAAAATTACTTAGAAATAGCTCAGAGATTATCCAAACCTTGAAATTAAATCTGCATCACAAATTCAGTTGATATTATTTAATACAATAATAAAGCTTAAGCTCCGACTACTTGCGACAATTTTTTTTTACAAAATAGATATACAGGGATTTGGGGGGGGGGTTCAGATTTAAGAAAAAAATATACTAAAATTAAGAAGAGAAAAAGAGATTATTATTGCTAAAATGGGGGAGAATGGGTAATAAGTTACAAAAAAATAACATAAACGGGGCCCATTCTGTACCAAAAGCTTAGGAACAAATTTTCAATTTTTCAATTCTGATGTGTTGTTATTTTATTTTTTTAAATGACTTTCAGGATAAATGATATTTTCATTTTTACAAAAACTAGAGCTTTTTGTATTAGTTATTATATGAAATTACTTTATAAAAAACATTGATTATATTCACAAAAGGGACTGTCAATTTTGTAATAAAACAGTGATGATAAATCTGAAGGTTAAAACACTTCTACTGTTATACCGAACATACACAAAAATGTCAGTTAGTTTTGTTCAAAACTTTTTTAGCAATCGCTGACCCCGTTTGATTATTTTCAAAAAATCACATTTCGAGTAAAACGCGTTTTAAAGTATGACATTTTGCTCAAAGTAATGGCATCTGCTTTTACTAAAACACTTGTAGTTTTTGTTCTAGTGAACGGAAAGTAATAAACTTGGTATTTTTATAAAGCTAATAAGATGGCCTATAAAATAAAATCATAAAAAAATTGTCAATTTTTGGTGAAATTCACAATAAGTCCTAAGGCCTGCTTCTGCTACTTATGTAAACTTTTTAACACTTCTTTGTTTCTTTAAAAAAAAGTTAACAATAATTTCAAAAAAAAAGAAAAAAAGAAATCTATTTATCTGTATTAAATAAAAAAATTTTATGGAGGGATTGTGCTTCACTTCTTTTTGCAAATGCTCTCATATCAGGTGTAATATCTAAAGTTTGCAGTCTCAGTTCGGGTTCTAGCTTTCCTGATGGTTTCTGCACTTATTTTCAAGATGAAGATCTAAAAATGTTTTTTTTTCCACATAAATAAGTCGTTTAGTAAGCACAGCTCGAAAATTTTTTCCTGTAAGTGACCCTAAAAGTTTGACAAAGACTTATTTTTGTAAACCAGTTTCAAATATCCATTTTCACCGCCCATCCGGTATAGTGACGCTGACTGCGGTGCCGTAGGGACTGGGTTCGAATCCCGGAGAAGGCATGGATGTTTGTCTTGCAATCTTTCCTTTGTGTTGTAAGCCCCCGTGTGATACATTGTGTGGTGCACGGGGTTTCTCTAAATGTTCTCCATTAAAAAAAATCCATTTGGAGAATTCTCCTCTTCTTATTTTCTGCGTTTTGCAACTAAACCTTTTCAGACATGGCAAGTCCCCAACTGTGAGAGCCATTTCAGTGGCACCATCTAGTAGTGACTCTCGTTACCAAGTTTGGACGCTTCAATCCATTTAATTCCAACTCTCGTTGTATGCTAAATATTGCCGTGGATTTAATTTTACCAAGAGTACGAGAGCCAAATTCATACTCAAGAAATCTTTTACATGCCACATTATCGTATGACATGCGTGCCTACGATTTCCGCATCCAGAAAATCCCTCTACTGAAGCCGGGATTGAACTCGTTCTCCAGAATTCCAAACCTCTTCTATTCGACTAAGATCTATGGACCTAAATAGAAAAAGAACTTAAAATTATGAAAAGAATACATAGATAATTGATTTGTGATGATAATTTGTCATAGATAATTGATTCCTTTTGATATGTAACGTCATGAAAAGACGTACCGTTTTCCAGTCCTGATTGATAATATATTTTAGTTTGTAAGTACACTTTTGCTTTTTTGTCTCGATTTTGGAGAAAAAAGGTAAGCTGATGCACATCTACAACAATACAATTTTATTAGTATCTTCGAAAACTAATACAATTGTAAATGACCCAGTAAAAATCTTACAAATTGAGAAACTACATTAAAACAATACTGACTGTGTTTAATAATTATTTAGAATTTTGATTTTATTCCAAACCTAACTGATTGAAACTGAAAAAAATATTTAACAATATAACTTAAATTCGTATCTTTCTCTTATTTATCCCATTATTTTTAAATTTCCTCTTCTTAGATTTGCATAAAAAATGTGCTATTTGCGTTAAAAATTCCATAATAAGCCTGTAAATAACATTTTTCACCTTTCCATATTCTTTTGTTAGTTGGAAAAGTTTCAAGTGACACGCATAATTTTTTTTAATCAGATAGTGGCACTCTTCCCAAAAAGGGTGGACACTCCTGGTCAGGGACGTCTTAAGATTCTTTGAGGCCCTGGGCCCAGAAAAATTCTAAGATTTTCTGAGCCCCTGGTCCCTTGTGCAAAAGTAGGCCCTACCTGAGATTTTTAAAAGTAGACAGTATATAGCATTCTTTGTCATATACTCATTCAAACGATCATTTGAAACAAATAAATAAGCAAGACTAATAATCTCAAAACCCTAGGCACAAACTGGCTCGACCGATGACCGCATTTCAACTAAATGAGTTGAATGATTGCTTATGTATTAGGCTTAGGCCTAAACATGGACAATGGTCATCATACAATAGTGCAGTCTGACCACTTTTGCCAGTTGACATGGAGTTTGAAATTCCCTGTTTTTCGGAGAATATGCACGGGAATAATGTTTGACCATTAAAATGATCGCACATTTTTTCCGGATCATGATCTTATTAAAACAGAGCCGAGAAGAGAACAAGGCCCCTATTGATTGCGAGGCTCTGGGCCTGGGCCAGTTGGCCCATGCCTTAAGACGTCCCTGCTCCTGGTATAGAGGAAGGCGATGCACGTTAAATCTGTCGTGGCTGAAAGTCCTTCCGTTGCCGTGGTAGGGGAGGGGGTGCCAGCTCAGGAGCCGTCCTCATCTATTGACCATAGCTCAAAATTACGAGGTCTGTCACCAAAAGCCCTCGTAAAGCCGAATAGTGTGACGCTAAAATTCATTCATTTAATTCCAATAGGACTGACCACCTGACCGAAACATTTGCTTATGCATCTCAATACCTAATGTCTTGAAAACTGAGATGGGTACAGTAGGCCTTGGCCCTCCTGGGTTGTTGTGCCACTGAGTTTAGTTTAGCATGAAGATTCAAAATAAAACAACCTTTAACAGGGTGTGTTTTTCAGTTTTACATTCTTCTCAATTTATTTCAATTGAAACCACGAGACCCGTGCGGTCAAGGATTTTTGAAATGTGCCGTAAGTCAGAGTCCTGATTCTGCTAAAACCTGATCTGTTGAAATAACGTGCTATTGCATGTTGTCTAGGCTTCAAATTTCTTACATAATGCTGTGAATATTATTTGCTTGTTTATCAAAGTGACATTTCGAACTTACATGAAGACTTTGGTGACAGATCTCGTAATTTTGAAACATTCTCAAGTGACGACGACGAGGCCGTGGTAGCTTAGTGGTCAAGGTAATGGACTCGTGGCCAGCGTGTCATGAGTTCGAGCCAAGTAACGCTGAAGACCCACCGTGCAGAGGGGTCCGATCCATGTTTAATATTTCGAAGCTTAAATGTCCTCCAGTTGGTATGGTGTGGAAGTTAAAAGAGGGGTGTCAGCTCAGATGTCATCCTTTTCACTTGATCATGGTTCAAAATTACGAGGTCCGTCGCCAAGAAGCCATCGAGTAGCTGAATAGTTGTTGACGTGTCCTTCCTGAGGGGAAGGAATGAAAGCTGTCAGAGCCCGAGACAGGTTGGACTTCTATATTCCTCCCCAATTTTGAGGGAGAACACACTGCGAGTGGTCAGAGGCCTCCCACCTCTCTTCCCCTTCCACGAACCTCATGAGAGGACTTGCGACTCGTTGGCTATTTATAGTATCCCCCTGCTGCAAAAAAAGGCACACATTTACAAACATCCATGCCTTCTCCGGGATTCGAACCTAGGTCCTATGGCACCCCAGTTAGCGTCACTAACCACTATACTGAATGGGTGGCCAAGCTGAATAGTGTGACGTAATATTCACTTACTCATTCAAATGACAAGGATGACACCTTAGCTTGCTCCTTTCCCACTTGACTTTCGCAAATGTGAATAAATTGAGAGAATAAGACATCAATTCAGATATCCTGTGGCTGGAATTGTTGAGTCATGGGTTCGAAACCTGGGGCCACTGAAGACCCCCGTGTAGAGGGACTGATGCGCTTTAAATCAGTTGAGGCTCAAAGTCCTCCCGTGGATGAGGAAGTGAGGGGATTGGGTGCCAGCCTGGGCGTTATCCTGATCAGTTGCCAGTAGTTTAAAATTACAAGGTCCGTCACCAATAGCCCGCGGGCTGCTTCAAAATATGACGTAAATTAAAATCAAATCCAGTATTGTTTCCGTAGTCCAAGAGAGATTCTAAAACAGGGGTTGGCAACCCTACGGCACCCTTGCCACATGTGGCACGCGGTATTCATTCTCAGTGGCACTCCACCCTACAAATTTTTCAATATTTGAGTGGATGGAAGTTATGAATTTATAATAGACCTTACAGTAGAATGTCGTTTATCCGAATCAATTGGAACCAGACACCATTCAGATACTCGATTGTACGGATAACCGAAAACTGAATGCGATCCATGCAATATATGATACTGGACACTATACAGATATTGAAAATCATCCTATGTGGGAAACGTGCTTGAAGAAAAAGCCAAATAGGTGTAAAACGTCTCAATTTTACCTTGATTGTGGAAAATAATCACTTATTTTTCGCTGTACCATTGTACACCTTCGTTTTTCGACTGCAAGATCTCTGATTCTCTTGAGCTGCAGTATTTGGGTAGGACAGCACTCTGATTGTTGTTCATACCACTCCATAGCTGTCCTTGCTATTTTCGTTGTTGTTGTCCACGTCTTCATTCGTTTCATCGTCGACAGGGTCGGATTCTTCTTGCACGGAAGTCACAATCTCATCGTCATTTAGCATTTGAAATCCAATCTTCTACATTGCATGCCACCCAGGTTTCTACATCAACAAAACTCAACAAAAGAACATATATACATCCCCTCACTTGGAAAAAAACTGACCTAATCTTCCGCGCATATGTTTACCAAATCACACAATTGAAATTCCCCAAATATCCCTCACCTTGGGTTTTCCGGTCACTTTTGGCCTCACAGGAAACAATTGTTTAGCATTGCACTGTTCGAAAACGTATCCGGACTTTGGTCGGATATTTGACGTTTCGGATAATAAACGCGTTCGGATAAACGACGTTCTACTGTATTTGACAAACATCAGAATTACGGACATTTACGGAATTACGAAAATATCTGTAAGGCAACCCTGAAAATTTATAGCTATTTTGTTAATTATTGAATGTCATTGCTGTAGAAATTTAAATGTTCGAAGAGAGAAAACTGCATGTACTCTGCTTTCCGTTTTTGGCTCTACGTATCTAAGTGGACAATCTTTCATCGTGTATGAAAATTGTTTCGAATCCGCAGAGAAATTGTTTAAGGGATGATGGGCATTAAAACTAATTTCTTAAATTCTTAGCTTAATTATCTGAAAGTGGAATCAATATAGTAAATGATTTTTTTATTTCACAATTTAAATATATTTTTTTAAAAAAAACTATTATAAACGATTTTTTAAAAAAAAATTAAAATGTTAAAGCTTTTTTTTTTAAAAAATGCTCTTTGCGCATTAGTTTTTAAGATTATGTACATGGTTTTTGTTTCATGTGTAGATGAACTACAACGAAATATATCTGTGCATGAATTTTAAATTCCCCCAAAAAATTGATAAGATAAATTTTCTTACTATATGAACTATTTCACAAATCATCACATTCAAGGTATTCAAAAAACATAAGATATGATCCGTCAAATATTTTAGAAAACTAATGCACAAATTTGTGAATTATATCATCTTTCATAAGTTGTGAAAATTTCAAAGACATATGACGTAATTTGAAACGCAAGGAGCATTTTACGTAACAATGGAAACGGAAAATTTACGAACCAAGAAAAGTGCATTTTAAACTTTTATTTGAGTAAAATAAAAAAATAATTCTGTAATTTTATATTAATCAGAATGATAAAATTCTTTGACAGAACTGTTCTATGAAATATAAGGAATATTATTAGTATAAAAAAAAAATCAAAATTGCAATAATTTTGACCGAAATTTCACATAGTGAAGGTCCACCCTCCCCTTAACAACTGAATGCTCAGAATCAAAATGTCATACTGAAAGTCACAAATAGATTTTGCTACATGAAATATGTAAGACGGTGCAAGCACTAGGTTCGAATTTAAATTATTGTTTAATTATAATGAAGAGAAATACTTATATCTTATGTTGTCTATTTCTCGTTTGAATAAATATGCTTAAAAATACATAATATTTGTACAATTTAATTTTAAAATTTTTGTTGAAGAAATAGTTAAATTTTATGCCGTGTTCAGTTTTATGTTAATAAATATTCTTGAAAAATGCAAAATTGAAAAATAATAAAACTGTAAATCCATATTATTGACCTCTATTCTCTAACTTTGCATGCAAATTATCGAGGAGAAATCAAATTGTTTCAAACATGTCTTCTTGTGTGCAGTGGCGGCGCTAGACCACGCGTGGACGTCGGCAAAATTAGGGTTCGCGAAGCCTCCTTTCTTCCCAGTCAAGAAAACGTTAAATTACATAAAAAAGCCGAGAATTATAGTTAAACTAATGTATGAGTAAACGAGATTTATTGCTAATCAAATGATTTTTCGAGGCCCCCTCAAGCGCGAGGCCGTCCGCGGTTGCCGACGTCGCTGACGCCTAACGCCGCCACTGCTTGTGTGGCACGCTGAATCATATTGGTAGATTGGCTTGGCACGTCATAACTGAAAGGTTGCCGACCCTTGTTCTAAAATATGAAGTCCGTCAGCAAAAACGAAATTGCACAAATAAACTATTCAGGGGTGCACGCAGAAATTTTTCAAGGGGTGGTCGAGGGTCAAAAGTCCACCATTCTTGTATCATACCACAATGTATACCCCCTGCCAAACATTTTCTTTTGATTTTGTCGATGGTCAGGAACAAAAAGCAGTACAAATTAATTACTGAATAAATAATAAGCAGTGGCGCACACACAGGAAGGGGGGGGGGTTCTCGCGTCCGGACCCCCCTTCCCAAAGCCTTTGATTTGTTTCGATTGATTATAACTCCATGCATATAGTACGTAAAGTTTAATTATTTGTTATTAAAAATTAATTAATTTATGCTAATTATTTATTCAATAATTAGTTTTTTACTGTTTTCCCCCCGAAAGTCGACAAAATCAAAAGAATATATTTAGCGGCATGTGGACTTTCAACCCTTTACCTCCCACCTTAAACAATTCCTGTGTGTGCTACTGATAATAAGCATTAATTAATAAAACTAATTCTTCATAATAAATACTTATTTAAATTTCACTTACATTTTACATTTTTTCCACTTGATTATAATCCTATGTATAATCAAGCGAAAAAAACCTCCTTGGGTGATAGGGGAGGAGAGGGGTCTGAAACTAGGAACTTCCTGCCTCCCCCCTTGTGTGCGGCAAAACTATTCAACGTATTTTTAATACATTAATAACAAAATTCAAAACACCGAATTCCAAAAGACATGCGGTCATGTAATTGCTTTCAAATAATGTGAATTATATTTGTTTATTTCATCCATTTTCTAATGAGTTTTTAAATAATTTTTTTTTGTTTGTATTTGTAAGTTTATATATCACAGATAAAAACTTTAAAAAAATTATAAATGAACTTTTGAGAACATAAATGCCACATAATAACGGTAAATATTCGAAGCTTCTACTCCTGAAATCACTAAAATTACATTTAGTAGTTAAGCCACAGAAATAGTTACTATTTTTTTTTAATGTCCCTTGCAGCCAATCCATTCACAAGTAAAGGCATTTTTCATTTTAACCGTTCCACTAACGTCCAAAACAATCAGCACAATCCAATTAACATTTCCCCGCAACAAATAACTGTCACAAAAACAGATCACAGCAACCACTCCTAACCCTTTCAACCCCTGGCCTCTTTTTTTCCCCTGCCTCACATTGTTGGCGCGAAAGAAAGAACTGCGATCTGCATTTCACTCGCCAAGTGATTAATCGCCAAGAAAAGATCGCCCGTGATTCTCCCCCCGACTCGATGATATACGAGCCATTGCGCCAACAGCTCAATCACCGTCATCGCCAGTCGGTATCTCCTTTTGGAAAATGTGGGGGCTATCGTTAATACCTAGTACTTTGGCTATGGAACAGGCGGCTGGCCCAATTTGTCAGCAGCCACGGGAGTTAAATAAATATGAGCGGCCAACACAAAGAGACCTGGACGGGGGATTTATTTTGCCTCTAGTGGACCGGGGGGGACCACTAAGGGGCGGAAAAAGGGGTGGTGTAGGAAAACAAGGAAAGTAGCAATCGAATCAGAGATCGTTGTCTTATAATGACTTTAATTTAGAACTGGTCGTCTGTTCGAATATTTTTGTTTATAGAACTAGAATTTGATACATATTCTGTTGAGAAAAAATGAAACTTAAATATATATATTCTAAAATAATGGTTAATACATTTCAGTGGTGCACACATGTCCTGAGGGTCCTGACACCCCCCCCCCTCAAAGCCCTTGAGATTTTTTCGATTCATGATAATCCTGCATAACGTAATTCTACTAACGTAAAACTTAATTTCGTCCTTGTAATTAACAATTTTTTATTAATTAATGTTAATTATTAATTAAATGATTTATTTCTTTACTGTTTTTTGTTAACAAAATCAGAAGAATCATTCGGTGTTGTTTTGAGGTATGACACGGGTTGGGGGACTATCGACCATGGACTACCCCCTTGAAAAATTTTTGTGTGCGCTAATGATGTATTCTAATTTTTTAAATATATCGTGTCGTTTTAATTAGTAGACCAAAATGTATATTGCTGATCGTTTTCTAATTTTTACTCTTGTTAGTAATTAGCTTGTTTGGACAATTAGCTTAATTTAATTTGATTTTAATTTACGACGCACTAGGAAGCAAGTGCCTATTGGCGACGACGGGCTTCGTGATTTAGAACCACGGTCAAAAGACGAGGATGGCATCTGAGTTCAGTGGCGTACCGAAGAATATTAGGGAGCCCAGCAAAGTCACGTTTGGGGTCCCAAGCTGGATATTACAAAGGATTGCAAAACCATAGCATAGTATAGGCTTTGGGCCTCTCTAGAACCCTGCCCCCCCCCACGATGCGGGGGTGTACGTTAAGCCTCTGTCTGAGCTAGCATCTCTTCAAACTCCCACACTAAGCCAACGGGGATGTGGCCACGGTAGCGTAGTGGTTGTGGTCAAGAGCTCGTGTTCGGCGTGTCATAAGTTCGAGCCTTGTGCTACTGAACACCCGCCGTGTAGAGGAGCTGATGCATGTTAAATCTGTCATGGTGCAAACGTCCTCCCATTGGCGATGTGGGGTAGTTTGGAGTTGAGGTGCTAGCTGAGGTGTCGTCCTCGTCCCTTATTCGTGATTCTAAATTACGAGGCGTGTCACCAATAACGCTAAAAGTTCCTTTACAGTGCGACGCTACTAAACATTTACTCACCCAAGCCTTTCGGAGGATAATGAGATTTGAAAGTTTTAATGTGCATCAGTACCTCTACACGGCGGGTCTTAAAGTAGTTCTATGGTTCTAACCCGCGACTCAACAATGTCGGCCACGAGTTCGTGACTATGACCCATCAGCTACCGCGGCCTGAAGCTAAGTTTATTGAAGACCTGGATTTTTTTGATGGCAAAGTTGCAAAGATAAGTAAAGAGAAATAGTATAAATACTCGGCACCGAATGAAGTACCGATAAATTTAACCCAAATCCATTTTAGCATAGAGGTTATAAAGTCTGAACGGTAACAAAGTATTTAGGCATGAAGAGACACAGTCATGAGTTCTTAATAGCTGTTATAGTTAATAGTTTTAGTTAATAGTTAATAGTTGTAATGTTAATAGTTTTTCCACCCTACCCCTATTTCCTTCCGTGCTCCATTAACAACAGCCGAAACGGTCCGTAGTTTTTAACCGAGATCAGATGACAAGGTCGGCACTTCAAATGGAATCTGTCAAATATCAGTGTTGCATTATAAAATGTGAGACGAAATATGGGACATATTGGGAGTGAGTTAATATTAGCGTCACGCTTTTCAGCTTTACGAGGTCTTTTCGAGACGGACCTCGTAAATTTCAACCAAGGTCAAGTGACGACGACGACACCTGAGTCGGCACCCCTCTCCTAACTTCCACACCACACCAAAAAGAGAACGTTTGAGCCTCAACATATTTAACGTGCATCTGCCCCTCTACACGGCGGGTCTTCAGATGTACTAGGCTCGAGCTAATGACACGCTGGCTCCGAATTCTTGACCTTGACCACGCGTGGCCTTAAAGTGCGGGGGGGGGGATGATTCCTTTAAATAAAAAGGAATATGAAAATAAAACCGTTTTCTACAAGACAGCAATGGCGCGCACAAGGGGGAAGTCCTCGTGTCCTGACCCCCCTCCTTCAAAGGCTTTGATTTTTTTTGCAATTGATTTTTTCTTATGTATATAATACGTAAAATTTAATTAAGTATTTGTTATAAAATTAATTTTATTAATTAATGCTAATTATTTATTAAACAATTCATTTTGTATTGTTTTTTGTTCCCGAAAAACGACAAAATTGAAGAATATGTTGGGTGGCATATTGAGCACGATACGAAAATGGTGGACTTTCAATCCTGGCTCCCCCCCCCCCCTTAAAAAATCTCTGTGTGTGCCACTGCAGTGAAGTCAAAATGTGGTATTAATATTGAAACATTTTTCAATCAGTGAAAATAATTTCGCGAATTTGATCCTAGAGTACAATTGAACTCTTTTCTACAATTAACCAAAGGCAGACTTAACCACTATGCTACCGTGGCTCTCAACAACATAGTTGCAGCCCAGCCTTTAAGCTACAGTTGTCAATTCTGAAGCCAGAGAACCGCTCAGAAATCTTTTTTCTGTTGAAAATGGTTTTATTTACAGTGATATTTTAGTTCGTTGGACTATGTTTTCATGATATCTGAAAGCCAGTAGATGGGTAAGTTTTTGATGTGTATTTAAGTATGGCTTTTTATGTATAATGTACGATAAATATTTTTAAAAAAATAATTTTTTTTAAGATAATAATTTGTATGTTCACATCTTAAATCATGTTTTGATTTTCTTAATACTACTAAATTCATTGATTGTTATAGAAAATAACTGAGGATATGAGAACTAAGTTACCAATCGGAATGAAAAATAATTGAATCCTAATGTGATATTACTTTAAAACAATAGAAAATTTGATAACATTTTGTTATTTTATATAAATTTATTGTTTACGAATCCTGAGCTATACTGATATTTTACTTTCTTTTCATATTAGTAAAATGCAGTAGCGCCACACAAAAATTTTTCAAGGGGGGGGGGGGTTCCTTGTTCGAAAGTCCCCCAACTTGTATCTTACCTCAAGACAACAATTGATTCTTCTGATTTTGTTACCAAAAAACAGTAAAAAAATAAGTTATTAAAATAATATTTAGCATTAATTAATAACATAAATTGTTTTTCAAGAACTTAATAAAATTTTACGTTATATATATATAGGATTATCATCAATCGAAAAAAACTGAAGGGCTTTAGGAGGGTGTGGGGGTCCGGACCCCTACGACACCCCCTTGTGTGCTCCACTGGTAAAATGTAAATATTATGATGTATTTATTAATACTCGTATACCAACGTAGAATGAAATGTGAGTAACAAATGGTTTTCCTCAAAATCAATAAGTACACGTTACAGAAGCAAGTAATCAAAAAGATAAAAATTACAATTAAAGGATTGAAAATTAATTTAATTTACTGAACTGAACTGAACTGAACTCAGTGGCGCAACAGCCCATGAGGTCCAAGGCCTGCTGTGCCTATCTCAACTTTTGTGACCTTAGGCGCTGGGGTGATGTGCATATGTTTCGGTCAAGTGGTCAGTCTGATGTGAAACCCTAGTGTTCAGTTCCCGAGCAGGCTTGGTACTCATTTTATCGACCCACAGAAGGGATGAAAGGCTGAGTCGTCCTCGGCAGGCCCGAGATTTGAACCCCGGACCTGTGGTGTGGAAGCGCGAACTTAATCTACTATCCTGTTGAAACTCGTTTACAAATCTGTATTGTTATTGTAAAATAATTAAATGTTAAAGAGCAAAGGGGAAGAATAATTATTTAATGATTTTTATTGTATGCTCTATTTTTCTTCGTAAATATTTTCTAAAAATTTACAATTTTTTAAAAGAGATACCTTTATTTTTTTATGGTATTTTTTTCCTAAGTTCTTAACTATAAACAGGAAATTTTGTTTAAAAAATTAGATACTTTAAGCATATTTAAGATGAATAATAACCTTACAATATTTATATTAGAGTTGTAGCCTTTTATTGATTCTTTAAAAACCGAAACATTCAGTGGCGCACACAAGAATGTGGGTCCCCGGGAATCAGATCCCCCCCCCAAGCCCTTGATTTTTTTTCGATTGATTATAATCCTACGTATATTGTACGTAACATTTAATTAGGTATTTGTTATTAATAATTAATTTTATTAATTAATACTAATTTTTTTCAATGGTTCATTTTTTTTTTTTTGTTTTTTGTTCCCGAAAATCGACATATCATAATCAAAAGAATATGTTGGGTGCCGTATAGAAGCATGATACGAGAATTGGGGCCTTTCGATCCTGGACCTCCCCCCTTTTTGAAAAATTCTTGTGTTCACCTCTAGAAACATTATCAACTAACATTTATATTTACTAATTTGATTTGATTTCGTACTTCCTACATGCATTGTTTTTTAACACTATTTTAACACAACTTGACCGAGATTCTGAAAATTACTAAGTCGACGTTAATTAACAATCAATCAGAGACAGTAGCGCACACAGGAATTTTTCAAGGGGGGGGGGAGTCCAAAGTCCACTGTTCTCGTACCATGCTTCAATACGCTGCCCAACATATTCTTTTAATTTTTTTCGATTTTCGGGAACAAAAAACAATAAAAAAATTAATTAATTAATAAATAGCATTAATTAATAAATTAACGATTAAAACAAATATTTAATTAATTTTCACGTAATATATACATGTAATTATAACCAATTGAAAAAAAATCAAGGGATTTTGGGGGGTCCGGACCCCCAGAACTCCTCCCCCCCCTTGTGCGCGCCACTGATCTCTCTCTCAGAGACTCTTTCTCTCTTATTCGTACTCCATTACAGTAGAACCTGTTTTTGTGCGGTACATAGGAACCGCATAAAAATAACCTCTATAAAAAAATATTCGAAATTTTCATAAATTCTTGCATATAACAAACAAATTCGTCGAGATACTACAGAAAAAATTTTTATGCGGTGGAGAGGGACCGCATATAAAAAAAGTCTCACTTAGAAAGTACGCCAATAATTTACGAAATTTATGAGAAGTACTTCTATGACAAAATAAATAATTAAATTACACACGAAAACATTTTTAAAACATTTAGTTTCTTATTGTATACACACACCCATGGAGAAATTTTCAAAATGTACAGACATATTTCACTGCTACTCATCGTAATCCAAAGCCCTCATCTACCTGTGATGAATAAGTTCAAAATCGCTTTCGTTACTTGAAGATACAATTTCAATTGATTTATTTTTTGGCACCATAAAACAAGAGATAAATTTTTGCGACAAAGGTCGGTTGGTCAGATCCTTTAAATGTGACGATAACCAGATATGCATAATTAAAGCTCTTTTTGTAAGGAATTTCATACTCTTTTCGCGGAGTATCTATTTTAAGAAAATGCTTTTCCAATCTGTTGGAAAGCTGTATCCTTGCATATATTTTATCCGCTCTCAAGGAATCCGATTTTTCTTGTCCGTCTTCATAAACTGTCAAATTATTGATAATGTCACTGTCATTGAAAGGTTCTTCTTCAGTCGGGCGCGGGCTGCTGGCGCGTTGAAAGAAAGTAACTGAAAATGCATTTTGGGAGACTGTTTATAACAAATGAAGAGAGCGTTTTGAAGTGTATATATGAACATTGTAGTGGCGTAATGTACACCCCGGCAACCCCACCCCCTCGTGGGGAAGGGGAATCGGGGCTCTAGGCCTGACTGACGCCAAGTACGCATTTACCTAATTTATAAAATATAAAAGGCAAAACCTGACTTTGCAGGGGGGCAATAACATTCTCCGTTACGCCACAGGTACATTGATAGAAAGCATTAGAATGGCGCCAAAGCCGTTGAAATTCATATACCGCATTAAAAAAAAAAAGATCGCATTTAAAAAATCGCTCAAAAATAATGCTTCTGTTATTTAAAGTTTATTTTTATCAAAGGTTATCGAGATTATAGTAAGAACCTCTTTAATTTTTAGATAGTAATGTATATTTTGAGTATGCCCATGTCAATTATTCAATTTTGTAATGTCTATGTCAACTATTCAATTCATGTCTTTATTAGATTACAGGAAAATTGATAAGAATTTTTTGATTATATATGAAAATTAATAAGCCTCTTTAGGTTAAAAGAAAATTAATAAACTTTATTGGATTAAAATAAAGCGAAAAAGAGCCTTATTGGTCTAAAAGAAAGCCAATAAGCCTTATTATATATATATATATGTATTTTTTTTATATTTTGTTAAATGTTTAACAAAAGCTTTAGATTTTTAACTTGAATTTTTGAGCGCAAAATTGAAACCATCGGGAGCAGTTAAGTGGCGCAAATGTAACCGCGTTCAGGGGGGGGGGATTGAAATGCTCGTATGTAATGATCAAAATAAAAACGATAAAGCAAACTTTAAAAGGCGATAGTACAACACCAAAACAAGCAACATTCATCAAAGAAATCATACTCGTAATTTTAACCCGAAGGTGATAGAGGGCGCTGAAACAGATTTCGTTTTAAGAGACAAAAAAGGAAACAAAGAACATTTACGTTGTAAAAAAAAAGTTTAATTAGAAAAGATTACAATAGCTGCTCGAAACACTGACCATTAGAGGCGATGCATGCGGTACAACGGTGAAGAAGGGATTCACGAACCCTCTGAAACACGCCAGGAGTATCGCGCCCCTCTCCTGCAGCTGCCGAAATTCTGGCGACGAGTTCTTCTGCAGATTCGATAGGAGTCTCATACATAAGACTCTTCAGGTGTCCCCACAAAAAGAAATCCAGGCATGAAAGATCGGGCGATCGCGCTGGCCAAGGGACAGGACCACCTCGCCCAATCCATTGATTTGGAAAGGTTGCGTTAAGATAATTTCGCACATCTGGCGCAAAATGAGCTGGTGCTCCATCCTGCTGGAACCACATTACTCGCCGGATACGAGGGGGAACATCTGTCATCATTTCCGGCAGCACCTGTTGCAGAAAGGTAAGATATCTTAATAACAATTTGCATATGCGTTCTTCTTCTTCCCCATATCACAATTTCATGTTCTTCTTCCAGACATTTGCAGCTATAACGCTTGCATGGCTAAAATTTGAAGATGCTCTAACACGCTTGCGTTTGAATTCAAATCATGCATTTTCTAATCAAAGTTGATTGTTTTTATGTTGTACTATCGCCTCTTAAAGTTTGCTTTATCGTTTTTTATTTTGATCATCACATACGAGCATTTCAATTCCCCTCCCCCCTGAACGCGGTTACATTTGCGCCACTTAACCGCTCCCGATGGTTTCAATTTTGCGCTCAAAATTCAAGTTAAAATCTAAGCTTTTGTAAACATTTAACAAAATAAAAAAAATACTGGTAAAAGGTAGTTGTTCGGTACTCCAAAGTCTAGAGTGCCCTCTAACGGCATTTTTTTAACTTTGTCTTTAAAACTTTTTTTTAAAGAAAATACTAATTTAAAGAATGATTTTAGTGAAAACCGCAAATGAATCGATCCATTTTTCCGTTTTTTATCATCATTTGAAATTTAGGACCCTAAACTTTGATGGCGCCTTTCTCCTTCGGAAGACGTTTGGGACCATTGGTTTCCTATTTACTATTACTCGTCTTGATGTGTACTATCACCCCTTAAAGTTACTCCCATCATTTATGAAACACCCTGTATATATAAACTAAAAGAAAATTTATAAGTCTTATTAGACTAAAACATTTATAAAAGCATTGAGCTAATGGAAAATAAGCCTTATTGGACTAAAAGAAAATTGATAAGCTTACAAATATTAATGTCTTATTAGATAAGAACGAAAGCTAATAAACCTTATTGGACAAAAAGAAAAGAAAAAAAAATTATTGGACTAGAAAGCTACAAAAATTTACTGAACTAAAAGAAAAGTAATGAACCTTATAGGACTAAAAAATTGATAAGCCTTGAGCCAAAAGAAAGCTAATAACCCTTATTGGACAAAAAGAAAAAAAAAACTTATTGACTAGAAAGCTGCTAAAATTTACTGAACTAAAAGAAAAGCAATGAACCTTATAGGACTAAAAAAAATTAATAAACCTTATTAGAATTGGATTAGAAAGCTAGTAAATTTTTTTGAACTGATAGAAAATTAACAAACTTTGTCAAATTAAAAGAAAATTAATAAGTCTTATTAGGCCAAGAAGAGATAAATTAACCGTAATAAATTTAAAACAAAATTAATAAACCTTATCGGACTAAAAGAAACTTAATAAGTCTTATTGAACTAAAAGAAAATTAATATGCCTTGTAAAAATAAAAAGTTTACTTTTAGACTACTGTAATTTTTTTTAAAAAAGAAAAATTTCCGATCCCTTATCTGAATTCAAGGGGGGGGGGGCTAAATGTATGATGCCATCTCTCTAATATATATAATCGTCACACACAGTGGCGTATCATACCTCCCCCTAAACTCCCGGGGGGAGGTATGATGACACTAAGTATATATGGTTTTGCAGTTCTATGAAAGATCCGGCTTGAGGCCCAAAACCTGACTTTTCAGGGGGTCCCTAATGTTCTCCATTACGCCACTGTCGTTACACATGACAACTCAAATAGTAAAACACTACTTAGTAGACAGTAAAACACATAAACACTTTTACATTTAAGTCCCACAAATCATTTTACGAGAAATTCTCAAACACTTCAGTAATTATTTGCAGAGTCGAGCTGTTGGCAAAACAAACACATACCGATCCCAAAAGTACACAAAAACACTTCCCAACAGTCCCGACTCAAGAACAAATAAAATTTGCACAGAGTCCCCCCTTTTTTTCTGTTCCACTGGCAACTTTATGTCATTACCGAATGAATATCCGTTTCGGGGCGTTCCAAACGATTCGGAAAGATCCGTGAGAACGTGTAGGGGACCTCCCCCCTTCAAATCGGCTGCATCTATGAATAGATTCGTCATGGCCGATTTCGGACCTCAAATGTATTAAGACCTCTGACTTCCGATAAGCTTGACGATGGAGAAAATACAGAATCGCTTGATCTGAATGGGTTTTCATAGGGGCACAAACCCATTGGTGATTTGCCGGTTAACCACGCTTGTCAACTTAGAGATAAAAGAGACGTTCATATGGGATTAAGTTAACCACGAAAATTTTGTTAGATTTGAAAGGAAGAGGTGGTGCGCCATCTGGCTGCCTGTGTTGTTCAGAGATTTGTAATCGTCTTGGCTAGATGGGTGATTTTTTTTTCCGACGTCAGAGGGGAAAAAAATGAAATTGGCGACAAGTCGTGGAAAATTTATCGTTCGACAGGACGCACTTTTTTTGTTAATATTTTCAGTGTTATTTAAACGACTTTTTTCCGTTGGAAATTACATGGTGTTGGATAAAAAGGCACAACGTTGCCGTTGAAAAAAAATATCACCAGCCTATTTAGAAATGGGGATTTTGATCATAAAAAGGATGAAAGGAGAGTTCATGGTGATTTTTTTGATTGGAATTGTCAGAAAGTCTATGATTACGCAATTTAACAGTATTCATCCGTCACGTTGGGTTATTACTCAATTTGATGTGTAAAAAAAACGATATGTCTATATTAAGGTTCCTTTGCCCGGAAAGATGTGGGTTATATTTTTTTATCCTTTTAGAAAGGAAAGATTTCACATAGAAATTATTTTTTTTAAAAAAAAATTACTTCATCTAAGTGAGAAGATTATGAGTTTTCATTATTTTTTCTCGGATGAATTAGAGGAGACCGGGGCAAGATGACGAATGTCTTAATTTTTCCGTATTCCACCATTTAGCAGCATCAAACGAACACTACTGGCTCTTTTGGTCGTACGGAAAACAATAGTATAGAGACGTTGAAATCGCCCTTTTTGAGTTAGTTGTGAAGCTTTGATTGTTTTTCGCTGCCACGATATAACTTTTATGCATGTGTAAATAAGCTCTGCTACAGATTCAGATAAGATATATCGCTTCTTTTTAATATTTATGAGAAACTTGGTTTAAATACTACCTATTACCATGAATAAATGTCAATTAATTGCCTTCCTCCATGGCAATATTATTTTCAACAGACAGTCCAGGGCAAGAGGACGAGCTCGGTAATTTACCGAGGCCACACTAAACTTAGTCTGATAAGTTTAGTGTGGCCTTGGTAGCCTAGTAGTCAAGGTAACGGACTCGTGACCAGCGTGTCATGAGTTCGAGCCTAGTTCTGTTGAAAACCCGTCTTTCAGAGGGGGGCCGAGGCACGTTAACTATGTTGAGGTCTAAACGTCCTTCCTTTGGCGTGGTGTATAAGTTAGGAAAGTGGGGGTGGGCTAGGTCGGGTGTCATCCTTGTCATTTGACTATGGTTCAAAATTAGGAGGTCTGTCACCAACAGCCCTTGTAATTTTTTAATTGATATTGCAGATCATTTTGCCAAAGTCGCTTCTACTAACGGTGTATAAGTGAGTGTTCCAGCCCCTCGCTCTTATGTCATCAATATCCTTTAAAATCAATTGATTTTAAAGAATATTGATGGCATAAGGGACTGGGAGAGTTAGTGGTCAAACTCTCTAATACTGGCTTAAGGGTCAAACCCAGTTTAGATATCAATCCCCCCATTCAGTTACGTCATGCAATTCTTAACAGACCATGGTCCATTTGTTTCTTATTTGCATTGCTTCAAATTAAAAGCTACTCCCAATTGTCTTTGTGGCTCTGTTGGGGAAGCTGACTACTATGTGTTCTCATGCCCTCTGACTAAGGATTTCAATCTCAAAATGCTAAAAAGGCCTACTTCCAACTTATCGTTAGAAAAATCCTTCCATTTACTCTTAACTAAAATCATGTATTAAAATTGCCTCTACAATCCGGGATCGAATTCTTTGTGGGATTGGATCGGTACTCTTTACATGGTCACACAAGAGGGGTTTTTTTTTTCGCCCTCTCCTTTTCTTTTTTTTTCATTCCCCAAATGTTTCCTGCCCTTTTTCCTTATTTGAATGGTGCATTTGTATATTACTTCTGATGTATTTGCAAGAATGCTGGAATATTGTATATTATTTTTCCTTTTTTTACCCTTTATGTTCTTTATTATCATTTTCAGCTTTGTATATGCGTACCTTGCAATAACATATGAATATCGTTTCATTTACCTTTAATTTGTAATATGTAAATTTAATGCATGCTAACGCGTAAAATATAAACTATGATTTTGCTCAATAAAAATTGATCACGGGGGTGGTTGCTTCCCGGGGGATCGTTTTGTAGCTCCAAACCTCTTTCCGGTAAGCTCAGTTCCCTTTGACATTCCACCAACAGCCCTCGTGCAGCTTTTTATAGAGCGACGTAAATATAACTCTGAAGTGATTTGAGGATCTATTTTTTTTATTAGAGTTCTGCCCTCTTTTTACACTTTAAAAGTAAGAACTGTTAGTTTTCTGAGAGAACTCTAATAAATATTTTTGCTAATTTAATTACATATGGCAATCCTGGAATATGCTGAAAAATTTAATTTTGTGCAGTCATATATAAAGAGGTTTTTTCGTAAAGAAATGTGGTTCAGTTGATGGAGCCTTTGCCTTGTGTCAGCGATAACTCCTTGATCCAATCTCTCAGTGCGCAAATCAGAATTTTTTAGACATAGGTTTATTATTAAAAGCTTTTATTTAACTTACAATGTATGTATGTATGCATGTATGTATGCATGTATGTATGTATGTAATTTGTTCGGGTGGAATCTTGCAACTCAATTTTGAAGCTGATATCTTCCTCCCATTGAGCTGAAATTTTGTATACACGTTTAGTTTGGATGACAATGCATGTTTTGACCATTTATATTCCGATATTGCAATTAATTAAAAAGATATTAATTAAAAACGTTAAACTAGTTTTGGGCGCCAACTTGGATATATCTGCATTGTTGTAATAATTTTATTGTTACAACAATGACAAAAGTTGGCGTCGAAAATCGGTTTTCAGCCAAACTGGAATTTCATAACGTTGCGCTATTGACAGTATTAATTAAATTTGTCTAAAAAATAATTACATTTCTACAACGTAAAAATAATCTAATTTCTACAACGTATGCAATTTTTTTACAAATTTCTATCTATTTTCTTGGATTTAAATTCAAAACAAAAAAGTAGAGCTATTTTTCAAGTAGATTGGTACATTGTATACCTTTCTCAACGCTGCCAAGTTAAACTGAGATGGAGTATTGAAGAAATTCTTTAAATAATTTATCTAACTTTAATCTATGAAACTCAGACGAAAAATAATTACAGAATCGGAAAGATCATTTTTTTATGTATCTTACCCATCAAAAGGAATCCGCTAGGAAAACAATAAGAGAAAAATATTTTCTAGAAATGCAATATATTTTCGATTAAAAAAAATAATTTTATAATAAAATGAAGGAATTTTTTAAAGAAATTTTCTAATTTTAAGCCTACAAGTAATTTAAATATACCTCATTTTATCACCAGTAATCTAAACACACACTACGACATGTGTCCTTAAATTTAATTACAAATAGAATCTGTTAATTTTATTTGAATTTAATTATTGATTTTTTCAAAATCAAGTTTCTAAAGATGATCTGAGCAATTAAAAAAAATAGATTCTTACGTAGAAGATATTCAATGTGCAGCAAAAAATTATCACTATTTGATAAAACTTTCTTTTTTGATTACAAAATGCGTTTTGAGTCTTAAGCATTTTATTGATTAATACAAATATGTAAATGCCTTTTGAAGTTTTTTAATAAATAACTAAAATTTTCTTCTAATGTGTTAGAAAAATATATCCCTTATCTTCAAAATATTTCAAATCAATAATATATTCTTTAAGTTTTTCAAAAATAGTCAAAATTTTATATAAACATTTAATAACTTTGTCATTTATGAAGGTAATCTCACTAAACCTTTTTTTTTCGTGTGTAGAACAATGTTACCCAAAATCTGCACGAAGATTGAAAAAATTGCTTAAAAATTACGGATTTAAAAAAATTGTGTTTTTAGTCTAATACCCCATTTTGCGAGAATTAATTCAGCTAAACCAGGGATGGCGAACCAGCGTTCAATGAGTTGAACAGGCTGAGAAACCTGTCCAGCGATAACTAAAAAGTAAAAAATAAATTAAATGTAAAAAAAACTTTTTTAAGAACAAGCTTTTATTTAAACGCGCTAAAAAGAATAAAATAAACTTTTCCTTTAAAACTTTTTTTACTATCAACTTATAACGTCATTACACAATTTATATGATATAAAAGCTTGTCGCGAGATATACCTGAGTAGATAAACAAGTAAAATAAATAACTTGACCTGTTTGATTTTGGTTTTTAAAAATTCAAACTAAGTAAATATGAGTACTTAAATATTGCGACAAGCTTTTATATCATATAAATTGTGTAATGACGTTATAAGTTGATAGTAAAAAAAGTTTTAAAGGAAAAGTTTATTTTATTCTTTTTAGCGCGTTTAAATAAAAGCTTGTTCTTAAAAAAGTTTTTTTTACATTTAATTTATTAT
Source organism: Trichonephila clavata (assembly GCA_019973975.1). Taxonomy (NCBI): domain Eukaryota; kingdom Metazoa; phylum Arthropoda; class Arachnida; order Araneae; family Nephilidae; genus Trichonephila; species Trichonephila clavata. The sequence goes on along the minus strand of BMAO01005142.1, from coordinate 48,813 downwards.
AAGTTTAAATCTATTATTTGTTTTGAACATACGTTCTTCAGCTCCCTTCACTAGTAATGCTTATTGATTCTGTCTCATTTTGCTGAATAAATTTATTACGCTGCTCACAATAAATGTTTATGTAACATAATTAATATAAAATAACTCGTATTATATGCTATTTCTTTTATTTATCTTATCTTAACAGTATTAAAATTTAACGCAAAATAAAAATTGCAGTATTTTTACTTTACAAAAAAGTGAAACATTGCATGGATTTTAAATTATTCAGAAAATAGAATGGGGCCGCGGTAGCCACAAGGGGCTATGGTCACGGATTCATGAGTTCGAGACCTAATGCCAAAGAGTTACAGTGTAGAGGAGCTGATGCGTATTAACTCTAACGAGTATCAAGGCCACGGTAGCGAAGTGGTCAAGGTATCGGATCATGGCTAGTGTGTCATGAATTCGAGCCCAGTACCACTAAAGACCCGCCGTGTAGGGGAAGGATGCACGATAAATATGTAGAGCTCAAACGTCTTCCCGTTGGTGTGGTGTGGTAGTTAGGAGAGAGGGTGCCAGCTCAGGTGTCGTCCGCGTCACTTGACCATGGTTCAAAATTACGCGGACCGTCCCCAAAAGCCCTCGTGTAGCTGAACAGTGTGACGTTAATATTAACTCACTGACGGAGTATCAAGCTCCTCACGTTGGTGTGGTATAAAAGCTCGGGGAAGGGGATGCCCATTCAGGTGTCATCCTCGTCACTTGACCATAATTCGAAATTACATGGTCTGTCACCAATAGCCATCGCGTTGTTTTTCTTTCTCTCTCTCTCATGTCAAACTGCAGTAGAACCTGTTTTCGTGCGGCCCTTTTTTATGCGGTAAATGAATCTTAACGGCTTTGGCGCTACTGTAATGTTTTCTATCAATGTACCAGTGGCAATCGGAGAATGTTAAGGCCCCCCTGCAAAGTCAGACTTTGCTTTTAATATTTTATAAGTTGGGTAAATATGTACTTGGCTTTAGTCAGGCCTTGGGACCCCCCACCGTTAGGCAGGAGTTACATATTTCGCCACTGTAATGTACACATATACATTTTAAGACGCTCTGTTCACTTGTTATAAACAGTCTTCGGACAATGCAGTGGCTTTCTCTCAACGCGCCGTCAGCCCGCGCTTGATTGAAGACAAAAATTTCAATGACATTGATACTATCAATAATTTGACAGATTATGGACAAGAAAAATCGGATTCTTTGAGAGCGGATACAATATATATGCAGGTATCCACATTCCAACAAGTCGGAAAAGCATTTTGTTAAAAAAGATACCAATCTCGAAAGGAGTATTTAATTTCAAAAAGAGCTTTGATCATGCATATCGTGATATTTACAAGCAACTGACCAATCAACCCTCGTCACAAAAAAATTATCTCTTACTTTATGTGCCAAAATATTATTCAGTTAAAATTGTATTTTCAAGTAACGAAAGCGATTTTGAACTTATTCATCACGGGAAGATGAACGCTTTGATTACGATGAGTAGCAGTGAAATATGTCTGTACATTTTGAAAACTTAAATGTTTCCGTGTGTAATTTAATTATTTTGTTACGGAAGTACTTTCTCATAAATTTCGTAAATAATAGGCGTATTTTCTAGGTGCGACTTTTTTTATGCGGTCCCTCTCCACCGCATAAAAAAAAAATTCTGTGGTATTTCGACGAAGTTGTTTATTATATGTAAGAATTTATGAAATTTTCGATTTTTTTTCTTTTCTACGTGATTTCTTTCTACCGCACAAAAACAGGTTTTACTGTATACACAGTAAATTTTGGCTTTAAAAATATTCTACAATTTAAAATATATTAAGAGATCAAGATTTTTTAATAGTTGAACAGGGCTATTATTAAAATTAACTTTCAAACAAAATTAAAAGTTGACGCGCATGGTTCATCTGCGTGCAATCAAGATCAAGGCTTCGTTGGCCCCGCAGGGAAAGGCAATATTTAAGGCTGTCCCCTTGGCGAAAGTACGAGAGCATATGAACTAAATGTGAAGCACATTTTGAGACAGAATAAATAAACTAAAAGTAAAAAAACTTTTTTAAGAACAAGCTTTTATTTAAACGTGCTAAAAAGAATAAAATAAACTTTTCCTTTAAAACATTTTTACTATCAACTTATAACGTCATTACACAATTTATATGATATAAAAGCTTGTCGCGAGATTTAAGTACTCGTATTTACTTAGTTTGAATTTTTAAAAATTAAAATCAGTCAGGTCAAGTTATTTATTTTACTTGTTTATCTACACAGGTAAATCTCGCGACAAGCTTTTATATCATATAAATTGTGTAATGACGTTATAAGTTGATAGTAAAAATGTTTTAAAGGAAAAGTTTATTTTATTCTTTTTAGCGCGTTTAAATAAAAGCTTGTTTTTAAAAAGTTTTTTTTACTTTTAATTTATTTTTTACTTTTTAGTTATCGCTGGAAAGGCTTCTCAGCCTGTTCAACTCATTCAGCGTTGGTTCGCCATCCCTGGTTTAGCTGAATCAGTTCTCGCAAAAAGGGTATTAGACGAAAAACGCAATCTTTTTAAATCCGTAATTATTAAGCAATATTTTCAATCTTCTTGCAGATATTGGGTAATATTGTTCTACATACGGAAAAAAAAGGCTTTGTGAGATTATCTTCATAAATGACGAAGTTATTCAATGTTTAATTAAAATTTTGACTATTTTTTGAAAAATCTTAAAGAATATATTATTTATTTGAAATATTTTGAAGGTAAGAGATATATTTCTCTAACATCTTCAAAGAAAAATCTAGTTATTTATTAAAAAACTTCAAAAGGCATTTCAGGATTTGTATTAATCAATAAAATGCTTAAAATTCAAAACGCATGTTGTAATAAAAAAAAGCAAGTTTTATCAACTAATGATAATTTTTTGTTGGACATTGAATATCTTCTACGTAAGAATTTATTTTTTTAATTGCTCAGGTCATCTTTAGAAACTTGATTTTGAAAAAAATAATTAACCATCGCCTTATTTTTATAGTCAAACCTCCATGTAACCTCTATTTTAAGAACTTTTTCCTGGAACCAAGCACATATTACTCTTTTCTTCGTAAAATAACTCCAAATTTGACGAAATTTTTCTTCGAAGATTCGATTTTTTCTCTTTTTTTAAAAACATTTCAAGTCATTTTGCAAATTATTCTCTTTTTTTAAAAACATTTCAAGTCATTTTGCAAATTATTCTCTTTTGGCACATTTTATGGATATGAATATCCTTGAATTAGTTTTACAATGTGCCTAACTCATCTAAAGAAACAAAATTGCCGTAATTTTTCAAACAAAAAAAAAACTCAAATAAAATTAACAGATTCTATGTGTAATTAAATTTAAAGACACATGTTAGATTACTGGTGATAAAATGAGGAAAAATTTAAATTACTTGCAGGCTTAAAATTAGAAAATTTATTTAAAAAATGCATTCATTTTAATATAAAATTATTTTTTTAATTGAAAATACATTGCATTTCTGGATAATATTTTTCTCTTATTGTTTTCTTAGTGCATTCCTTTTTGATGGGTAAGATATATAAAAAATGATCTTTCCGATTCTGTAATTATTTTTTGTCTGAGTTTCATAGATTAAAGTTAGATAAAATTTTTAAAGAATTTCCACAATACTTCATCTCAGTTTAACTTGGCAGCGTTGAGAAAGGTATTTAATGTACCAATCTACTTGAAAAACAGCTTTACTTTTTTTGTTTTGGATTTAAATCCAAGGTAAATAGATTGAAATTTGTAAAAAAAAATTGCATACATTGTAGAAATTAGATTATTTTTACGTTGTAGAAATGTAATTATTTTTTAGACAAAGTTAATTAATACAGTCAATAGCGCAACGTTATAAAATTCCAGTTTGGCTGAAAACCGATTTTCGACGCCAACTTTTGTCATTGTTGTAATAATAACATAATTACAACAATGCAGATATATCGAAGTTGGCGCCCAAAACTAGTTTAACGTTTTTAATTAATATCTTTTTAATTATTTGCAATATCGGAATATAAATGGTCAAAACATGCATTGTCATCCAAACTAAACGTGTATACAAAATTTTCAGCTCAATGTGGTGAGGATATCAGCTTCAAAATTGAGTTGCAAGATTCCACCCGAACAAATTACATACATACATACAGTGTAAGTTAAATAAAAGCTTGTAATAAAAATGCCTCAATTTACTTGAAAATTTGCAACATTATAACTCATACATCTGTGAATAACGTAGTGTTTTTGAAATTTCAAATATTCCACATAAATACTTGGTTTTTCATTTTAACGCGTAAGGGATACTGACTTTACAGTACGGCAGAATTTCTCAAACTGTGGGTGCACTCCGTAGGGGGCGTAATAACTCTACGAGGGGGGCACGAGCATATTGAAAAGTCGAAAACAAAAAATTATTACCTTACTGAAAGTAAAACAAAATACATTCTGGTAAAATAAAATAAACATTTACACTGATATAATTCCCTCATAAATGTATCAATACTGCACAATGTATTTTATAGTTAATTTAACAATACTAAATTAAGAACAACATTAATAATTACCGATGACCCCATGGGCTGGTCATATATAAAATTATATTCAAATATTAACACTAATCTTGATTTGTACAGTTTATAATTATTAACTTAGCTGCTGAAAAATGAAGTTAAGCTATTCACTCCTATTTCCCACGTAGGCGCACATATGTGATGAATTGGGGTGGGGAAGAGAAAAGGAATAAAGAAGCAAATTCTTGGAAATAAGTAAATCCTTCGCAAATACTGTAAAGGTCCATTTATTGCCTTCCAAAGTTTTCGGAATAATTTTATGTATAGCAGTGCCCAGAAAAGATTGTACTTCGGAAAGACGTATATATACGTCCGGGGCAATCAACGCTTTGGCTGAGCGTGACATTTATATATGCCGAGGGCATTTAAGAGGTTAAAGTCGTATTGTAGCTTTAGTGTCAGTGTATTATTGAATATGGAGAGAGGGGGGGGGCGTGATGAGAATTCTAATTGAATATTGAAACTTTGAGAGGCACTGCAGTACGGTATAAATGAAAAAACGCGAAACACATTTTATACCGTTAAAAAATGAATCAACTCAGTTAAATGGGTAAAAAAGGATAAATCTCTAATGGATAACGTAGCCAGAATATAATATTAATTTTTCATTTGTTTTATACTTGGAAAAATATTTCAAATTCGGGTCCTATTCCACATTAACCAAAAACAGCTTTAAGGAATGGAATTTATATCAACAGAGACCGTCAGGAACAACGTATGTGTCTGAAACTAATTTCCCTAAGACAGTAAAACAACTCGAAAGTACAGGGACATTGTGTAGAAAATTAAAAAGCTTAAATTTAAACTTTAAAAAGTACTGAGTTTATCGCTGAGTGATTCAAGGTAATTTGATTTAAATTGTGGTTGTGAGGTAGATCTGAAAAAGATAGTAATTTGATCGAATTTCAATATAGTGGTGCCATCTATTGAAAACTTTTGGAACTGTAATTCAAAAATGTTAAGATATAAATTTAAAAATAGACGGAAGGAAAATCGTAAATTTAAAAAAGGAGTTAAAGAATCATACGTGCGCGTATGTAACGTAATCATAGCTTTTGAATTTTTTTTGAAAAGGTGAAATCAGATATGCAAAATAGTAGCATGCGCAACTTTAGGGTAAAATGCCAGCAGCATTTATTTTCTTGCAGAGTTGTACTATGAAAGAAGAAGAGGGATATTGGCGACGGAACGCGTAATTTTAAATTATGATTAAGCGACGAGAGGACGACACCTGTGCTGGTGCTCCCTTTCTTTGGCTAACTAGCCTTGAGAGGGGACAGTATCAAAGCTAATTGGGGGCTCTTTTTTGAGGTCCCTTAACACTTTAGAATTTTTTGCTTATGCTTGTAGGGCCCCCATAACATTGATACGGCGGTAGGTACACCCCTGCTCTCTTTCCAAACTACCCCTACTACTCCAATGGGAGGACTTTGAGACTCGACGGGTGTCCTAGTGGTCAAGGCCATGGACTCGTGGCTGGCATGCCATGAGTTCGAACCTCCCTGCAGAGAGGCCGATGCACGTTAAAGCTGTCGAGGCTTAAACATCCTCCCGTTGGTGTGGAAGGTAAGAGACGGGGTGCTACCTCAGGTGTCATCCTCGTCACTTGACCACGGTTCAAAATTACGAGGTCCGTCACCAACCCCCATCGTGCAGCTTTATATTTCGATGTTTATGTAGAACTTCGACAGATATAACATGCATTGACATCCTCTACACGCAAAGTCTTCAACGGCACCAGTTCATGACCGACCTCTAGGCTACCGCGGCCTGGTGTTAGTTCGGAGTGCGATGTTAATAAACAAGCAGTAAGAAGCTTGCTCTTACTGAAACTATAAATAATGCCGGTCACTTGATAGGCAGAACTAATTGTGTTACGCAAACGTTTCAATCTAAAATTGACGGCGGTTTTGATTCTTGAGACCACTGTGTAAAGGGTCTGAAATTCCTGAATCTATTACTAATAGCCCTCGTTTAATAGCAAAGTGCGATGTTAACAAACAATTAATTCTTAGGGACTTGTATTCAAAAAAACAAATGAGACAAATTGATCAAAAGCAGTGATAACAGACTTCTTGTGCACCTTCAGTGGCAGCGGTAGCTTAGTGCCACTCATTACCTGAATTTGTCGCAGATTAGAACCCACCGAACTATGGATTCGTAACATACCACAAGACCAAAGTGATCACTCCTGTCCGGAGGCTTTTACTGGCTTATTTAGCTATCGCCACACATTGTTGAGTCGCGGGTTCGAAACCTAGTACCAAGTAAGACCCACTGTGTAGAGGCCATTACATGTTAAATCTGTCGTGGGTCAAAGTTCTCCCGTTAGCATGAAGGGGGAGGGAGTTGAAAGGGTTCCAGCTTAAGTGTTATCCTCGTCACCTGACCGTGGCTCAAAATTATGAAGTCCATCCATAGTGGCCCTTGTTTTTGTTTTACAGTATGATATTAATAAACACTCATTCGCTCACTGGAACCTTGTCGAAGGCTATTACTAAGATTTTAATGTACTTTATGAATCAGATGGACGACTCCAAGTAACTGAGTTTCTTTTTTTAATGAGTTGTATTTGGCAATATAGCCTTTGCAGACACGGTAAGTCTCCAAGAGTGGACTATCCTTTCGCTACAAAGTTTGAGTTTCATTTAATTCAAACTCTCGTCGGATGTTAAATATTGCCGAGAGTACCAGAGATAAATTGATACTCAAGGATAGAACTCGGGACCTTCTGATTCGTAACTTACCGCTGGATCAAAATGATCACTTTAATCCGGATTATTTATTACGAATCTATTTTAATAATTAATACAAAATTTTTACTTTTTACAATTTTTTGTTCCCAAAATTGACAAAATCAGAAGAATGTTTGGCGGTGTATTGAGGTATGGTACGGAGAATGGTGGACTTTCTACACTAGATCCCCAACCCCTTCCTGAAAGTTTGTGTGCGCCACTGAATGAAATATTTTTTTCAGTTTCTAGTGTTTTTTGTGATTAATTTTCCTCAAAGATATTTTTAATATTACCTCTATTAATCTTAATGGAGAGCTTAATTCATTTGTGCTTTATTGGTCATTTTAAAACTCTGGTATCGTGGTGCCATCTATCGGTTACATCCTGTGTACTATTAAGAAATAATATTATATTAGTTTTTCTCTCTCTCTAACGAAAGTGGCACTTTTATTAAATGCAGTTGGGGGAGCCCAACCCCCAATAAGAGGTCTGAGTACGCCCCTGTTAAACCGCTACATGAAATTTGATTTAATCTATAGTTAAAATATTTTCAATCAGTTTGTTCCCTGTTTACGGTTTGGAAGAGAATTATTTCCTTCGCAAAACTCCAAACACGTATTTTCATACATACGAAAGAAAGTCAAAAAGTAAAGGGACTTTTGCAATTTATCTTTCCAAGGTTTGACAACAGAAGGGGGGGGGGGTAATCGGCAACACTCTTACAAAACATGCCACTCGTCTTTCCTCGTAGTTACCCAACAAACACAAGCCATTTTAAACTTTTTTTCAAATGTTACCTTAACTTTAATACAGATAATAGAGCTAACTCACTCATTTCCACCCGCCAATCCCAGTGCATCCTCTCCAATCCAGCTTTTCGACTCAGGGAAAAAAAAACCCATTAACTCTCAGACTTTTGCGTTCAGTCAACCAGATAGCTCCTCCACACCCTGCCAATGTCATCAGGCCTCATTAGAAAATTCGATATGGGACGGAGGATCGCATTGCGATACATGTTCCAATTACATATATTCCTCGTAATCGTTGGAGAGTAGTAGACCATCCAACATGGTAGCTGTATTGGCGATCTGCACCAAGGACAGTGATTCGCATTTTGTTTGTGGAAGGAGTGATAACTGCGCTAGATACTAGCCATTCCTTTCGTCACTATGCCTTCAATGATTGATGTCGATGGACTACCTGATCTTTCGTCGCCACAAAGGAGTTCTTCCCAGTTTGAAGCACTATCGATTCATAGATCTTGCTTCGCGATAATTTCCGTTGGTTTCACACCTTCCGCAAACAAAAAGATAATCATTGTTCTCCTTGGTCACATCCCAACGAGTGACACGTTGTACAGAAGTGTTGCCGACTGCCCTTCATTCAGCGTTGTTGCCTAACCTTGGAAAGAGAAATTGCAAAGGTCCCTTTACCTTTTGATTTTCATTCGTATATTGTTTCGTTGAAAGGTGCACTGAAAACCAGGAGTGTATCTACTACTGTATTAATAATACGGGGCCTCAACAAGTGTAAAATTAACTCATTTAAAAGTTTTTAAGGCGATTATTTTCAGGACTAGCAACGCCATTGCTGAAAACAATTTTAAAATTGTTCCTTCTAAGGCAATGGGCTCACCATTCTTTTTTAATTTAACAACCAAATGCCGATATTCAAAAAGCTATCCATGTATTTTTGGAAAGGGGAAACTTACACTCTGATAAAATACTTAAAAGTTATGAATCGCTTTCTGCAAGCATAACAGTAAGAGGAAAGTAGATGTTGGCGCATGCGCACTTATGTAAAATATGCGGACAGATGAGAACTTTCTGTGGAGGAAGGCTTTACGAGATTTCTCTATAATATGCTGACGTGAGCAATAATAGAAATCTAATATAATTTGAAGCTCACAATTATAAAAATATTTCAAAATTTGCTGCGCTTGTAAATAGCTTATATATGTTGTGTGAATAAATAAATAAAAAAAAGAAGCAAGCGTAGCTGGTCCGTCACTGAAGAGAGCAACCAACATACTAAAATAAACAGTAGACATCTTGCATTGGTGAAAGGAAAAATTGTCCCATCTGTTACTGGTAAAAGAATGTATTATATGTAAGTGAATGAGACATTAAGCTATCATTTCCTGAACGATTGTTTGCAATCAACTGGTTAGATACTGCTATTTGTGGAATATGTTTCTTTATCCTTCAGTTTTGGCCACACTCGCAATGGACAGATTCGATTGAAGGTATTTGAAATTTCTTACACTAATTAAATAAAATAACCAGGTTTTGAATGAAAATTACAGTTAAAATGATATCCATAGTCAACAAATCGTGGGTTATATAACGTAATAGAATATACTTTAATTTTTCTCAAAAAGACATTGGATGTTCAACATTTTATCATACTTTCAAATGCAAAGCCCCTTTTACGATATACAGGATAATTAAAAGTTCCATTGGTCAGACTTAAAATTTGAACTGAATTTACTTTAGGAGGGGGAAAACGGTAAGTCATAAGCAAAAGGTTTCCAAATGTATCAATAGAAGGCCCTGTAAGCGGTATAACGAAAATGGATTCAGTTACTAATGACATTTTGAATCGAATTACGATTACTTTGGCATGAGTAGCACATTAAAAAAACTATACTGTTTAATTTTTTGACGGAAAAAATTACTTCCAAGTCATTCAACAGTTGAGGCAATGTTGATGAAAAGCTCATCCACCACGGCAAGGTTGTACCACTTTCAGGGACGACTTGACTTTTTGAGGCCCCTATGCAAAAGTAGGCTCTGGGTTTTCACACAAATGTGGGCCTTACCTATGACCCTTAAAAGTAGACAGTACATAGCATACATTGTCAAATACTCGTACAAACAATAACCCGAAACAAATAAATGTACATGATTTGCAATCGCACAAACTGGCTCGACAGACTGCCGCCTTTTGACTGCATGAGTAACGATGGTGCATGGCGGTAGGCCCGCGACTATACAAGGACAGGGGTTATAACATGAAGCTAGTTTACGTATTGTAAGAAATTCCCAGTTTTTTGGAGAATACAACCAGAAAAAATATTTGACCGTTGAAATTATTCGAATTATGATCTTATTAAAGCTGAGTTGAGAACGAGACAAGGCCCTACTGTGGCCGAGGCCATGCCTTAAGACGTCACTGACCACATTAGATCGAAAAAATCGGTTAATTATCCTTGGACCAAAAACCGCATAAAAAGTAACACTGAAAAAGCCTATTAACTATTGCTAGACATGCCTAATATACTATCCCCCATTTTCCGCTACAAGATGAAACGGATCAACAGTATACTCTACAATAGGGCGGAGTGTCTCAAAGGTTCACATTGTGAATGTATTGCGTAATTCGTACAATAAATTAACTAAAATTAGAATTGGGTCATTCAACACAACATTTTAGAGATAACCCCACAGCAAGAATGAGTAAGGATTGAGGTCTGGTGATCCTGAAGGTCAAGCGATTGGAAAATGGCGACTGATCATTTTATCATTTCCGAAATGTCTCTTAAGCAGTTGTATTACTGGTTTTACAATGCGAGGAGAGCCACTTTGCATCTTTCACCAACATCTATTGATTACACTTTGGAATTTCTTTAATGCCACAGTTTTCGCCTTCTTCAAATGTATTGCTCAAATTTGAAGTCTTTCTGACTGATTTTGTTTTTTGTACAGCATTTTGAATGCGAGACTTGAATTATAATCACCCTGTATATAGGGGCATTCAATTTCTGAAAAACATACATTTTTAAATAAACAATGTATTTTCTATGATTAATAAATGAAAGAATGTGAAGTGTAAAGATTTAACAAACAAGAGGACTCTTCAAAATGTCCAATTCTTTGATTTGAGTAAATAACAGGAAATGTGGAACCAACCTGGAAAATATATTGAAAGATCTCTTTTTCTACAAATCAAACTTTTTCTCGGAATTTAGCGATTTTATTTAATAGAGGTTCCTGGTAAATTCAAAATACTTGCATTGAACTAATTCACTTCAATCAATAAAGTGACCAATTTATTAATAAAACAATAGCTTCTTTGTGGCCATCAAGGCAATAAAATGCTGTCAAAAACTTAGGTAATGCATTAATACTTTTTTCAAGTGATTTTCTATTAAACACAAGCATTCCCAGTATTTGACAACCACTTGGTATACATTACACCTGCAACGCATAAAAAGCTTTAAAAAATTCAACAATGAATAAAAAAACGAAATTCATAAATAAAAAATGACACAAAGCAGTCTTGCTTCTACAGAGTCCAGTAAAAATGAAATTGTCCGATACATAAAAAGCTGCTTTTGCGTTTTAAAATATTAGATGAGCTAAAAAAAAAAGATGTTTAAAAAGCATTACCTCTAGTGAAGTATTTCCCACAATAGAAACTTCCCATGCACTTTTTACAAAAAGACAATGATTCCAAAAGTTTTGCTTTTGATTTTTAAGTGATATTTTTGAGCAAGAAATACATATAGGCAGAACACCCAACAGAAGTAACAAAAACACATTCCTTGTTTTGTGACATGTTTAAGGAATAATAAAAAGGGAGTAGAAAGAACTTTTAAATGTAGGAACAGTCAGTCAATTTTAATTATTAGTGAAAACATGAAATTTAAGAATAAAGTTCTAATGGTATTATTCATAAGAACATTTTTTTCATGACGCTTGGAATCTTAATTCCAATATTGTATTATTTTTATGCTTCAATGAAGAACAAATATCTTCAAAAGTTGCGGAAAGTATTACTTTGTATGTACAGTCGGACCTCTATTTAATGAAGTCACTAAATCCCGAAAAAAGTCTGTTATGTGACAAATTCATTGTTTAATATACTTTGGAAACCACATAAAACCAATTTTAAATTCATAAACACTATGTTATTTAAAAAAGTAACTATTCACATTTTTTGTTAATACCCATTCTATATATCTTATTAATCAAAAAGAAATTTTGCAAGGAAAAAAAAAAATTGTCCAGAAATACACTGCATTTTCAACTTTAAAAAAGTTTTATATTAAAATTAAAACAATTTTCTTAATGACATTTTCTAATTTTAAACATACCTTATTTTATAAGCAGTAATTTTAAGCATGAACAAATACATGTGTCCTTAAACTTAATTACTGATAAAATCTGTTAATTTTATTTGAGTTTTTTTTATTGAAAATTTATGACAATTATGTTGCTCTAGGGGAGTTAGGGAATTGGTAAAACCAGTTCAAGATCACTGATCACCATAAAATGGGCTAGAGGAGAGAATTTGACAAAAGTTCTAAAATATTTTTTTAGGGAGAAAAATAATCAAACCATAAGAGAAAAAGTCCGTTAAATACAAAATGCACTTTACTATTTAGAGGTTATTTTGCGAAGGAAATAGTTAAATGTTCTTGGTTCCAGGAAAAGTTCGCAAAAGAGAGGTCCGACTATATGTATATAAAGTTCTAATAAATATAAAAGAAAATTAGAATTGCAGTGAGCGGCGACTGCTACAGAAGGCACCTATTTCTCTCCAGCACATGTGGCTCTTTGATACCTTAGGTTATCTTGTTTTCCTTGCAACTCGACTCTTTTCTCCGAAAGTTTGCCGATCACTGGGATAGGATATTAATCAATGCAGCTTTTGAAATTATTACTTTATTATTTAAAAGTTTTAGCATTACAACTTTTTCTCCTAGTCATAACTATGTTCAGCCTTAATACGTTACAATACAAAACATTAGCATTTTTAATATGGACATCATAAAAAAATACACAATATAACAAGAAAATCAAGACAAGCATTTTCTTAGAACTTACTATTTTCCTAATTAACCAGTACATTACTTGATTAAAATCAGGATTTACAAGACAATATTCATTAAGAACTGGTGCAAGTTTATATAATTAATCGTTATTTCTTCCTTTACACTTTAATTTAATTGCGGATTAAATTCAAGAAATAATGTCAGCTGTTTCTTTATTGGATAAAATGGTAGAACCATACAATTGGGCTTAATAACTAAATATGAAATAATTTCAAAATATACTTAAGAAAAATTGTATTACTCATTAAAAAAAGCCGACAATCATCAAATATAATTACTCAGTTCATATATTAACATGTTCCTGCAATCACAGTTCAATAAATTTACTCTAATGGCCACAAAATAGCTAACTTACCAAATTCAATTTTGCTCCAGATGTTACAATTGCTGCCAATTTTAAATTAAAGTAACAAATCAAAATTTTCACCAGAAGCATATTTTTATTACACAAGACAGATAAAGGAGATTGAAATGTAATTACACAAGAAATGGCAAAATGATTACATTAATGAGAAAGTATTTTACAATTTAAAAAATGAACTAATATGCACTTTTGTTTAAATGTTTAATGACCTATTAATGAGTTATACCAATTTTCTCCCTTCATTAATTTTGGAAGTTGCATCAATAACCATCAAAAGCATTAGATTCTCCATTGTTATTATAATTATATTCTCCTTCATAACCTGTGTTATTAAAATTTTCTTGAACAGGTTCAGGTTCTACAGGTTCCTCCCTAACTCTTTCCTCTCGCTCAGTCGCACGTTCTCGTCTGCTTTCACGATCCCCGCGGTCCCTATCTCGATCATGATCGCGACGTTTGCGATCCCGATCTCTGCTACGACTACGGCGACTACTGCGTTTGCGATCTCTACTGCGACTTCTTCGACGCTCCTTGCGAGGCGGTTCCCCATCAGGAGGTGCTTCTCCTGAAATATCCATGCTAACATCTCCTTGACCAGTACTCAAAGGAATATCACGGTTCCTTTCACGGTCGCGGGAACGTTCCCTTTTGTGGCGGTCGCTGCGATGACGATCACGGCTCCTGGAAAAGAAATTAAATTCACAGTTATTGTTTTCCTGGACATGCACTCCATTTTATGATTCTGCATTATATTGAAACACTCAATGTGATTGTTGTTTTCCCTGCAGTGATACACTGCTGGTGGAAAATTGAGTTTTACAGGAAAAGTGCATTTCCCAGCATGAACTCGAATAATATTATGCCAACCTTAGAATATGTAAGCTGGATTACCATATTGGTGACTATCACACTTGGCGAGAAATTATGGCGCCAAGAAATATTCAAGAATGGATCCTTCTGGAAATTTCCATGAGGCTATGTAAGGGACCTCTGAGACAACAATGAGTCAGTTCAGTTCAGAATCTGTCTTATCACAAACAACACAGAGATTTCACCTGCCTTAGCTCCTGCAAGTGGAACTCTTATGGAACTCTATACAGCTTTCTTATGAGAGCATTTTCCTATTACTAAATAATCTGTTTAAACAAATGCATATATATGTCAATTTGTCTTCATGTTGTCAATTGTTCATCCTTGTCCATTAATAAATTTATTATACAATTAATTAAATGGAGTTGTTACCTGCCTTCCCCCAACAAACAATATTTACCATTTGAATCTTTCAATTTTGTATGCTTAAAACAGTAGTTCTTAACCTGGTTTGAAAAGAAATCTAAAAATTAGTACCAAATGTTCTTTAATTTACTGTGGAGAAGTACATAATTTTCTTCTTTTTTCAAAATTGCTGCCAAATGTTTGCCATTGGCAGCCAAAACCATTTGTAAGGAAAATTCAAAAATTATATTTACCTTTGATTTTTGGTGGGGGAAGGGTAATGATTAATAATTCATTTTTAAGTTATAATCTACATATCGACTTACCTCAGAATGTATAAGTAAATATTTGTGCAGCTTTTATAGAGTATATTTTTTAAAAATAAGCATTAGTAAAGAAGATTTGGTGTAATTTATAATACTTACAATTAAGAAAATAGGGATTTCTGAGTAACTAGTAACTCAAAGAGTTTTTTGAAACATTAGAAAATTTTTTTAACCATCCTCTGGTGTGTTCATTAAGTTTTCATCCACAAAAAAATTTATTTTGTTTTTACCAAAGAAATGAAAAAGTCTTAACATGGTGATATCAATTTATTTGCCAATTTGTAAAGCATTGTTCTGAAAACTATAATATAACTTTTTTCAATATCATCCAACATGCATAATTTTTTTTACCCATCCTCACCAAGCATAATTTGAATTATTTCAGAACATGCAGGATTACACAATTTTGGTTTAAAGTTATGAAAGTAAACAAAAAAGTAAAAAAGAAAAGTCTTAAATGATACTTATAGTTTTATAAAAATAAGTTGTTTTAAAATATGAAAGATACATCTTATTTCAAATTTTAGAAGCATTATTTTTATATATTTAATTACTTTAAACTTAAAACTTTTAAATTTCACAAGAATTCTGCAAATAACTAAAGAAATATTCATTTCTGGAAATTACAATAAGATTTTGGGGAGACTAAAAGGACCATATATTGGTTTAAAGTCAATTTTGAATTAAATTTGGGACACAAGTTATTAAAATCATTCTCTACATAATTCTGCAAGGGTTAAAAATTCTGATTCAAAAATGGAAAATTAATTCTTACAAGTTAATTAATTCATTAAACTATAATTTAGTTTCTTTACAATCATTAGTAGAAATCTCAACTTTATACAACTATGACAAGAATCACAAGTTATAAAAGGGTTGTGTTATTTATTTTTTTGCTGACCAGACACATAAACACTAAGAAAAAAAACATGGCTTTTTCTCTTTTTTTTAATTCTTCACTGAAGCATGAAGTACTAGTTAAGAACAACTGTTCTAGAAGCCATTGGTTCGAAAAATCATTTTTTTCTTTAATTTTTGAATTACAATTGATTTATGTGTTACACACTGAGTAGGCAATGTTTTCATTTCATTGATTGTTTAACAACACCAGGGCTATAAGCAAAGAATCTAGTAGTTTGGCATCACAGTCAAATGGCAAAGACTACTCCCGAGCTAGCACGCCATTTCTAAGCTTCCATTACCATTCAAAAGGAAGGCCTTTGAGCCTTGACAAATTTAACACACATTAGCATTTACACAAAAGATTAATGAAATAGGGTCTTATCATAGCTTCATTGTGGAATTAAATTTTTTAATGCTTTAATTTAAAGAAGATTCAATGAAACTAAAAGAATGCAGTAAAAAAAAGTGAAACAGAAGCATAACTACCCTTAACTTTCAGGATATGGAATTAACATCACTTCAAGCTGTACAGTAAGATATAAGCAGTGAATTTTGTAAATTTACTTTAGAATATGGGGGAATCTAACAAGAACAAACTTTAATACTTGATATCCCATTTTCCAAACTTCTATATTATTCAGAAGTCTATAACAGAACTTAGACATGAACCCTTCACCTTTAGTTTTTGTGAATAGATTTGTGCTATTTAAAAGATCAAATTAAAAAATTACATAATTCTAAAGTGTGTAAGAAAAAAAAAAACCAAATGAAAGTTTCTTTACACAAGATAAGAGGGACATATATCAAAGATCAAAATGTACAGCCCCTTCAGTCTAAATTTAAAGCATTAACCCCTTGAGTCTCGCTCCCATCAAATTCACGGGGTGAAATTTCCCTTTCTATTCCTCATGTCTGTGATATTTCCGGGGTGGAGTGTTGAAAAGTATCTTGCCAAAAAAGCTTCGAACTATCTATTTTTTTACACCCGGAATATTGCTTATTTCTTAATCAATACACCACATGGCAGTACCAGATTATTTGTAACGTGTTTAGTGGTAATTATTTAATTTTTTCAACTAGATATCAGCACAATCAAACATATATATTAGCGATGCGGTTTTGTAATCTTAGCTCAAGTGCTTAGTTACACTCTTCTTGAAAACACGCAAGTTACGTTCTCCGATAAAAAAAAAAAAATTTTATAATATTGTATGCATTATGGAGTTAGTGTCAGAAAGTGAATCGGATTCTACTTTTAGTACTTTTTTGTCACTGACTAAAATGAAAATATGGGAGCAGTAGACATTGTAGACCAATATATTGTAGATTACTGTATTGCTTGAAAACGAGGTAAGACGTACTAAAAGAAAATATTTTTTCATTTTTTAGATCAAACTATTTTGAACTCGTACCTTATTTACAAAAAACAAGGAGGCAAAAAAATTGTATTTAATGTTCCGTTTATTTTTTGTAGATGAACTTATCATTGAAAAGTATTCTGTATCAGAAACCATTGCAAAAAGAAGTCGACCCAAGCTTGGAGAATAATCCCAACCAATAGATTGAAAGACATTTTATTTGACAGATACCTCCAACTGATAAATAGCGGCAACCATCAACAAAATGTAAAGTTTGTTGTTCCAAAAGAGATGCAGAAAGGAAACTCGGTACTAATGACCAGATTGCGATTCCTTTGCATCTCATGCTTTGAAATTTAACACGCAAGAAAAAATTATGAATATTTATATAAAATTTTCCTTTAATGTTTAAAACAAGTGTTTTTTCAATTTTTTCTCCTTAGTTGGAAAACCAACATTCAGTGATTATAACCCTAAATGTTTGCTTTACTTAAAAAGTTAAATTTCGCATTTCAAGCTAAAAATTAAAAATGAATACATATATTGAACATGTACTTAGTTTTATAAAATTTTTTTGAATAAAAAAAATAGGCACTTTTAGGACCATTTTCTTCAAAATTATCCAATCATTAAGGGATTAATTCACCATCAGCATTCCTAATAAATGTTTATTTATGAAGAAAAAATTAACATTCAAAGTATTCAGTTATTTCCGAATCTTTATAATCACTTTTGACAATTATTCAAAATATTGGAATCAAATAAAAAAACAAAATACTGAAATTTCACTTAATCATTTGTGAGATAATTTTTTATACACTGATAATTTTACGTCATACCTAATAATTAAAAAAGTTTTGAGTATGCCAGATATTAATTCAGAAAGTGCAGTGAAAATGGTGCAAAGCAAATCAGCCCTACTGTGCTTCAGCAATCAGCTCAGTTTCAATTTTTCAGGGCAGAACACAGTATGTAAATTACATAATTATGCAAATACTCACTAATATTTTATATATTCTAATAATCAATAAACTGAGAATATATGCTTCTATATTTTGGTTGATAAATATTATAATAAAATATAAGTTACAGACAATTTGTAAGGTAACTACTTAAGGTATTCAAACTAATCCAAATATAAACTAGAATTATCGAAAAACCCCTTTTAAATTAGCCCAAACTAATTAAGTGTAGCTAAGAAATGTTCTCAAAATAAATAATTATATTATTATTACATCTATGGCATATTAAATAAATTTGATCATAAAAATTTTTAAAAAATATTTAGTTTATAGATACCTAAGGACAAATTTTCAATTTTTCTAACTCAAAAATGTTATGTAAATAAAATATTAAAACACATTAAATATTACTACACCTTATTAAATTACTATAAATATTTTGTTATTTATTAAAACTTAACTCAAAAGTATTAAACATAAATAACAAAATCATATAAAGTGTACAAATAAAGCCAAAATAAAAATAGATTGATACAAAGATTATTTAATATGAATAAGTATTTATACAAATTTTTTTTTATAAAAAAAAAGCCCTTTTTCTTGCTTAAAACAACAAAAAACACATAAATCAATGTGTAAATTTCTTCCAATAAATTAACAAGCTCCCGAATTTAGAATTTAAAGAGTTCACAAATTTAACCATGAACTTTCCACAACAGATTACAGAAGATACTTACATGTTAAGGGCATCCACGAAAGACCTTGAAATAAATTTATGTAAAACACCTATTCAGTAAATATTTTCATAATGCTAATACATGAATATTAATTATAGCTCTCTATATCCAAAGCAAGTAGGTATTTTATGAAGAAAAAGCAATAATTTAATACTGGATATATATAAAAACTGTACAGAAAATGGCAAAGCATGCATTTGCAGTCAAGTGAAAAATCAGCAAGCAAAATACACAAATGCAATGAAGATGAATGATTTTAGCTTAATTAGAATTCCCTACAATGTTTTTCATTTTATTAAAACAACTTAATGAAATAGCTATTTCATTTTAGGTAGTTATAACATTTTTCAGATAAACGTAAGATACTTAATGAGGGAACAACCTCAAACTAAGTAATTACAATGAATGATTTACTCAATTCCTTTTAAACATTTTTCTTTCACTAAGAAGTTCACTAAAAAGGAATTTAACCCTCTGAGCGTTCATCCCTGTCCTGAAAAATCATTCCGAAAGCGTTCACTACTCTTTTGCGAATTCCTTCGAAAGTGCAACACATTTAATTCCTTCCCCCTTTAAAGTCCGCGGGAGGTCTACAGGGGAAGATTTTATTACTCAGTTCGGCCTCTTTGTTACTTTTAAACCGGGAGAAAACTCGTTCACAGCTGTGACGTTTGCCTTGTGAACTCGAAAGAAAGAAACTTGCTACAAAAGTTGAAAAATACTTGTTTATTTTTAACAAAATAAAATTTTAAATAATTTAAGAAAAATAAACTATTTTGACAAACGATTTGAGCCAGGAAAAAGCATCTTGTATTTATTGTGGAATATGAGACTAAGAAAACCCAAGTACATCTTAATGTTTTTTTTAAAAAAAGTAACTATGTAAAAAAGAGTAAAAGTGACCATCTCTCTCTCTTTTTTAAATGATAAGAGAATAAATGGAGCATCGTTACATACGACGATTATGAAATCAAATCAATCTTCCTCTATTCAATTATATTTTAAATTTAAAGTAACAGAGAGGGATTTCAATACTTTTAATTTATATATATTTTAATCTTAGAAATGATTTTTTTATGTTAAATGAATTTTTCGGAACAAATCTAAATTTTATTTCAAGTTAAACAACTTGTACTAAGCAAAAATACCTTCTTTACATCAGCATTTGTGACGGAGCAAAAAGCAAATTTAGTCAATTTTTTTTTATTTTAATGGGAATATATTTTTCTTCAAAATGTGAAAGTATTTCTAACCACTTTCTATTCAAATTTAATTATTTATTTTTCGGTTTTTTTAGTGTTAAACGGAAAATTCATTGATAAATACATCTTTCACACAATTCAGTCATTACAAATTATATTGAGAGAAAAACTTCTCCCAATTATAATTTTGTCTTTCAAAACAATACACTTAAAACAATTTCGTTCAATGAAGCTAACCAAATATTCTGCATTGTATTCATATTAAATTTAAAAAAAATAACATTTGAAAATGTATTCTGTATTAAATTTTTTGAGTATAAAAAAATAATGCCGGCTGTGGAGAAGACACAGAATGAAATGTGATGTATGGTTTTGAAAGAATGTTTTCGTACATGTAGAGTATTTTTGAAAATTTAAATATCACCATAGCTAATCATATGATTGTAAAGGAGTCTTATTTTAGAGTGTGAGCTGTAGGGTATCAAAATAAAAAATTTTACTTTTAAATAGCCAAGGAGTTTATATTCAATATCCTCTTCGTAAAATTGCTTACAACTTCTATTCAAATTGTAAAGAAACTGAAATATAAATATCTGACTTACTGCAGTCAAAAATATTCATATTATGTGAAAATACTATTCCTCCACTTATTTAAGTACATTTTATAAGCTGTAGCCTAAAGCAATTTTATAAACAAGGCACAAAAATTCAGTTATAAAAATATATTTTTCATTTTAGAATATATAAACCGTACATGGATTGTAAGACCATTTCTAAAATCTTAAAAGCTTTTAGAGGAGCACAAAAAAATATAATTTTTGGTAGTTTAAAATTTTAGTATAATACACAAATATATATATTATTAAGCAAATATGTTTGAAAAGAAAAAATTTATTTAAATCTTGTATTTCATGAATAAAATAAATCAAAGTTCCTCCTTAAATAAACATAATTGAAAGAAAAATGTTTAATTTACAATGGATAGCATGTAAACGTTTATCTAAGGGGTATCTCTGAAGTGAGGCAATAATATTTGGTGAAAAATAAAACTTATTGCTGGAATCATACAATTCCCTAATGAATGGGTAAGTCCGAATTTTTCTCTCCATGTAAACTGTTTGGACGGAAATGACTAAATAGGAACATTTAATAATTTGCACAAATTAAAATTAACCGTTATAGTTTATACAATTTTTTAAGATTACAAAAGGTGTATTTTGGATGCACAAGTTTTAATAGGAGTACAGTTTACCGAAAAGTAGTACAAATGTATCTGAAGGACTATGGTTGGTTACCTTAAATATTGTGTAACACAACAAAGCATATTGGTAATCAATTCCCCGATTCGTGGTAATAAAAATGTATGAAAAAATTACAAGATTATTTCTGTATTTGTAGTTATTATAATTTTCCCTGAAAACTGCAATTTCTAGTGCGGCACCCGTCAAAACCGCGGGACCCTCACTTTTTGCCCAGCTTGCCCCTGCCTAAACTGGCTCTGCCCTAGCAAGTGAAAATGCCGTCTTCTGTTTATCAAGATTATGGCATTGCAGACTGCATCATGTATTTTAGATGTTCATTTTTTTCTTTACGTCAATCTGTTAAAATCTGAATTTTAAATTATATATGAAGTTCTTAACATTCGCAACAATGCCCTTTATAATTTTTTTAATAGTACATGAATGCGTCTTCAAACATTACATTATATTTATGTTGACTTTTTAATTAATATTAAGTATAACTTAACGCAGAGATTTTTCTGAATTTTAAAATAGATATTTCAAAAACTTTTGTAGATATGATCATAATTTTCCATTCCTGTGTTTTAGCTTCTCAGTATTGCTTCTACTTAAAAATTTATTGTATATTCATCAAATTTTTCGCTCTTAACATACAGTTTTAACCGAATTGTATGAAATTTACGAAATGCATTAAAATGCTTAAGATTCTATATGTTAAAATTTTAATTTAATGTTTTATTCAAAGAATTGTTAGTACTAATGGTAAATAATTTTTAACTGCGTATGTGTGCGATACATAAATATTTTTTTCTGAAATTTTAAATGCAATTTCTAATAAAAAATTCCTAGTTTTGTATGAAAATCTGGATATTTTTTTAATGTTAATTACAATAGATATCCAGATTTTAATTATTTTTTCTTCAGTTAGCTTTTAAAAAAAATAAACACTTAGAAATTTTGCATAAATAAATATTTTTTTAAAAATAAATTTAAAATTTATATTTGTAACACATGGTATAGTTACAAGACCGAAATGTAGGTGCCGCCATTACAATATGGGCTTGGACCGGAAGTTTGACTGTACGAAACACTGTAGTACCGTCAGAGAGAGTTTGGATCGGAACAAGCGTGCGTTCTCCATTTCGTTGTCCAATCCTGGACTTTGTAAACTTTACTTATTTTCTTTAAATGTTTGTCTTGTAATTGTCTAAGTGTCTGTTCTTTGTAACTGTGTTATTTTATGTCATTAAATATAATAATTTACCCCGAGATTCTATTCATTACTTTTGGCTTACACCAAGTAATGACGTAAGCGGCAGTTACATCTTTATATTTATTATATTTAATACCAAAGGTAAATATATCCAGATATTTTTAATTACTATTTATTCAAATATTCAAATTTAAAAATATGAATGTGTGGAAAAACTCCCTCATTCATGTTCTCTGAAGTAAACTGAAATTCAAGCATTTATTTTAAAATTCAAATATAATTTGGTGTATCTTAACAATACGTAAGGTGCCCTGCACCCTGGCTTTTAAATTTAAAAAAAATTAATGGATCGGAATTAATTCTTTCGAGGTTATTTTTATCAAAGCGTAAGAATCCTTTTACAAATAATTTAATGCAAAAGATTACAAATTATTCATTTTTAGTAGTTGGAAAGTTAAAAAGGTTTAAAATTTTTTTTTGATACCTTATAATGAAATAATCATGTTTTAAAAATTGAGAGCATTGGTTAAGAGAAGAAAAATGAAGCAATAAAATATAGTTCTAGATATTATATGGAAATATATATATATTTAAAACTTAATTTACCGTTTGATCATTTTAAGGTGAAGAAAATAATACGAGTTATTCAAGCAAAGAGAATACACTTAAAAAGTAATTTGTCCAACTATATAAAATAGCAGATTACCATCCCAACTTGTTAAATCTTCAAATTAATATAAAATCAAAAGTGAGTTATATAATATTTTATTTATGCGTTGGAACTTTTCAAAACTTGAAAAAAAAAAGGTTAAATTGCAAAAAGTACAAAAAGAATTTATTTAATTCAAACGTAATAATATCTGAAATCAAGCTAAATTACAAACACTAACTTATAGTTCGTTTACTAAGGGAACTAAAGAAATTCTTCCCAGTTTTTTTACGATACCTCCAGGGTCAAAACATGGAGTTCCCTGCGAGCCATAAAACTTCCTGTCAGTGTCCATTGTGTCATCCCAACCCTCCCTAATTATCTTTCAGGATGTTAAACCATTAAAGGGGGGAAAGGATTTCAGAAAAATACGGCCTACACGCTTTTGAAACACTCTCTTAGTCAGAAAAAGACATGTGGTGCATTTTCGAAGCATCTCTAGACGTGCGGGAAAAGACATTCAAACTGCTTAGAGGGTTAATAACATTTTTGATGTGATCCAGGAATTACATTTTAATAATGAAAATTTTAGTGAATTTCAAATATAGTGCTGATTTACTCACCACACAGTTTTTAAATATACACTAAAATATTACTTGGATGAATAGTGTTCATTTATCAAAACTAAGTGTGGCCTTAGTTCAGATAAGTTTAGTCCTAAAATTTAGTACATCCATCAGTACAAACTTGATTACCAAAAGAACATCTAGACCTTTTACCTGTATTTATTATATTGTTGTATTTGCATCATCAATAAAGCAAAAAATGCTACTTATTCCAAAGAACACGCATAAATATTTATTGATTTCCTTTAATTATATCTAGTTCAAAAGGAACAAACTTAGCAACATTTATTCTAGAAAGTTTTAAAGAATATACTATCTGGCCTGCTCTTTAAATTTTGTGACTACACAAGCACTAATCATTTCAAATTTTAAAAGCAAAATAATAATAGGTTGAACTAAACTACTGAGCACAACACAAAGAAAACTTTTGCAACCTGCCTTCTTGTCTGTTCTCTAAAAATGAACATTAAAATTGCAATTAAAACCAACACATCACCAGGAAAACAAATAAGAAAAGTGATGTAAAATTTTAGAAGGGACAGGTGGAGCTATTTGTTTTGAGTATATATCTTTGTAAAAAGAGCATTCCAATAATATAACACATTTTTCAAAATGGCTTAGGTAAATAAAGTTACGCACATGAATGTCAACAAACAAGATAAAGATGACCCATCAATTAAGATTTCATGATTTGAAAAAGTTTTGATTGGTGATTTTTATTTTAAACAGACTTCTTGTTTTAACTTCAAAATAAATAACAGATATAAAAGAGGGGGAAAACTTTTTGAATAATGGAAACTTAATGGCTTTTTTCAATGAAAAATTTTTAAAAAAATCATTAGAGTTACCAAATGAGAATTTCCTAATGTCAGATAATACTTCATAAGGTACGGAAAAGAAAATTTAAGCAACAAGAAAGAAACTGTTTTGTCAAATCATTGCCATAACAATTATATAAAATACGCAATCCTTCTAATTAAATGTAATTGTAGGAGAGTAAAAAACAATTCTTGAAATGAAACTTGCATACATTTGAAAGCATAAGTGCAAAATATAATTAATTGTTTATAATGTAAGATACCATGTAAAACCACTTAAATGGAAAAAAAAAATAGTTAAGAAATACAAGAGAGCAGATATTAATATTGCACTATGCAACCACACAAGGGCTTTTGGTGACAGACCTTGTAATTTTGAATCACTGTCAAGTGACAAGGACACCTGAGCTGGCACCTTCTCTCCAAACTTTCACACCAAGCTCTCAACAGATTCAATGTACATTGTTCCCTACATGGTGGGTCTTTAGCAGTACTAGGCTTGAACTCATGACATGCTGGCCACGAGTCCATTACCTTGACTGTTAGGCTACTGAGGCCACTTAAGAAAAGCCAGACATTTTGTTTTAAAATACAATTAATTTTTTCTGGCATTTGTAAGAAAAACCTAATACTTGGTAACCCTACAACACAGATAAATAATATACCTGCTGCGACTCTTATGCCGCCTTTCACGACTTCTGCTTCTACTTCGTCTTCGTTCAGGTCTTTCAGGGCGCTCCCTATCACGGTCCCTAAATTAGAATAGAAATAAAAATACAATTTAGAACTAGAAACAAACAAATCTGAGGGTCGAAAATTTCATTTAAATATCTTCATTGCTCTTTAGAATAGAATAAGTTCTGTACAGGTAAGAAAAACAAAAATCTTATTGATATATGAAACAGGATGAGGGTCATAGGTTTACGTGGCTCCAACAATCATTAAAAATTGTTTCCTGAAAGCATTTAAATAATTTATAAATAAAATTTATTTTTTTAATGCACCATGTTTTTTTCACATTTTTATCCAAAGTCAACTTCTGAGCTATGGTCTAAATTTCAAGTCTCTAGCTCATTGGGAAGTTAGTTTAAAATCAATTACAAAATTCCACTCTGATAGACAAACAAGAAAGCGAGTAAATAAAAACAAGGTAAAAAATAATAATCAACAACATCTGACACCCTCCAAAGCAAAAATTCAATGCACATCATTAATATAAATAAATTTACCATTAGAAAAGGCATAGCTGATTGATTTACTTTGAATCACATTAGATACTAGAATTTCTAACAATCAATTTTCAATTAAATAATAGTTAATCTCCTTAAGTAAAAAAATTAATAGTTCTTAAAAGAATAACACACACATTTAAAAAAAATAACTACCTTAAATTTTTAATAAATAAAATATTTAAAAAAAATTATTTCATCTTGAATAAAAATCAATGAAAATATATTTAAAATTACAGTTAATAACAGAAAATTTAAAATTAAATATTTTTCTTCAAAAAAAGACATTTACATCCTTACAAATAAACTATGGGCATAATGCATACATACCATAATTTAAGTGCACCAATGTTTTTAAGCATCAAATCAGAAATTAATTAACCTTTTAGGGACGAAAGATGCAGATGCGCATTCATCATTGGGAAAGGTGGTTTCTTAAACGAGTATCTTTAATGGGCCAGAAGGTAAGCCTCAATGTGTGAAATTACCGAAATATGAATGCATTGTTTAATAATCCTTTGTAAAGTATATCATTTATATGTTTTGTATTTACATACTTAATTAAATTAATTTATTTCTTGCTTAAATACATTTTTTACATGTTTTATGTTTAGTATTTGCTAACCATGTAATGACTTTCTAGATTTGAAATATACATTTGGAGACAGAATATGTTGCTTAAAATTCTTTTTCAGTATGAAAAGTTTGAAAACAGGGACCTACACACAGTCCTACGTTACAATCCTTACACTTGTAATAATTCATTTGGTATTTTTGAAGGTTTTTGTAGGAATTAACAGACAAAAACTAAATTTTCTACTGTAGATGCCCATGGAGAAGTATTTTGTATTATTTCTGCTCATTCGAGTTCAATTAAAAATTTGTTTCTTGGACATTGCAGCAATATAAACTAAAAAAAAATTGTCAACAAGATCTAATTATACATTAAAAACTGCTCAATGCTCTAGCAAAAATAAAACTTCTCTATTTATTACAAATAACACATGCTCATTTTAAGAGCCATCATAAAGCATTACCATTCAGAAACATTCCCTTTCCCTAATGTTTATATACAGTAGAATGTCGTTTATCCGAATCAATTGGAACCGGACACTGTTTGGATAACCGAAAACTTAAGACCACATGCAGGAAACGTGCTTGAAGAAAAAGCAAAATAAGTGCAAAATGTCATAATTTTATCTTTATTGTAGAAAATAATCACTTATTTTTTGCTGTACCATTGTACACCTTTGTTTTTTCACTGCAAAGTCTCCGATTCTCTTGAGCAGCAGTAGTTGAGTAGGACAGCACTCTGTTGTCCGTACCACTCCATAGCTGTCTCTAACACAGAAAATGCATCAGCATTTCATGGACCCTGCTACTTTTGTTGTTGTTGTCCTTGTCTTCATCCGTTTCATCGACGACAGGGTTGGATTCTTCTAGCACGGAAGCCACAATCTCGCCACCATTTAGCATTTGAAATCCAGTCTTCTGCATCACATGCCCCAGCCAGGTTTCTACATCAACAAAACTCAACAAAAGAGCTTGTATACACCCCCTCACTTGGAAACAAACTGATCTAATATTCCGTGCAGACGTTTACCAAATCACACAACTGAAATTCCCCAAATATCCCTCATCTTAATTTTCCTGTCACTTTTGGCCTCATGCGAAACAACTGTTGAGCATTGCACTATTCGAAAATGTATCTGGTCTTCGGTCTGGATATATGACGCTCTGAATAATAAACCATTAAAATCTGTGCAAGAGATATGTTTCATTTCGAGTAGAATGTCAAACCCACATGCATCTCAAATCCACAATGCCATCTTGTGATCAAAAGTTTCAGATTTTCAAACGTTCTGAGTTGCTGGCACAAATATTTGACAGCCAGGGGTGAAAAGAAAATGCTCCTTCACACCAATGCAACAGCAAGGAATCAAATGAGTTTTTTTTTACTGGCATGTATGTCATGGTGAGCATGAAAGAATTAAACTCACAGGATAATAATACTTAATAATTATCTTCTTGAGATGTGAAACAGTTTTAGAAGCAGCATAGTTCAAGTGGAGAGGAAATTCTAATGAACTGATTTTACTACTACTTATGCTTCAGAAGAATGAGGGGAAACCTTTATTTTAAATGATTAAAAAATAAATTTTTAAACATATAATAATTTAAATAAACTTACATATATCTATCATCTGCTCGATTCTCTTCACGCCCAGAATGCTTTAGGTTGACTTCAGGTCCACCTCTTCTGGTGCCCCCAAGTCCACCACCTATTGAATTAATGCATAAGTAATAAGTTGTTAGCTTTATTAAAACACAAGATAACCTTTATTTAAGAATTAAGCATTTCAGTTCACAGACCATTGTTTAAAGACAAGAAAAATAAAAAATAATTAAAAATGAAAAATATCACCAGTTTAAAGAAATGTATTTCAATATGTAACTTAAAAACATTTGCTTCTCCCACAATAAGGGGAAAAAAACAAATATTTCACTTCCATTAAAAGTTCAAAGTTTTTCAAAAAAAAAAAATCTCTAATATTTATTTAATACATTAATATAATTGTTTTTAAATATTAAACATAATTATTTTTATACTTTAAATAATTACAATAGTATTTAATTTAATACAATCAAATACTAAACTTCCTTTAAAACACTCAATAAAAATCCAATAAATTGATAATCAGAAGGAGGGAAAGGAAGGCATTTAAAAATGCTAATACTTAAGAATGTGCACAGTTGTCAGGCAGGAGGGGATATGAAATAATGTTAATAGATAAATTGCTAAAAAGAATTTATTATTATGCCATTTTTTTTATGGGTTATCTGATTTCTCATCCCGAAATTACTCAATTCTAAATTTCATAACATTCTACTCAAAGGCTTCTGAAATATACAGGCTTAAAAAATGGGTTCTTAATGTTAAACAAGTTCCTCCAATGACAATACATAAAATTGATTCAACATTTTTCAAACATGTTTACACTAATCTCAATAAATATTTTTCATTTTAAATATATCTGAATGCAAAATATTAATTTTAAAAAAAATGAAAATAACCATATCACAAATCCATATCATAAAACCTTAAATTCTAAATTTAAGTGATTTCCTCCAACAGTCTTTAGAAATATTCCAAGATCAAATAAACAATGGGAAAATAGTTGGTGTTACCTAACACTAAATTGCAATATTTTTAATTATCAATCCTTTTTCATGCAATGTTGGGAAACATGAAAATTATTTATTATTGTATAAAGCAATCACACATACATGGTTTACCTAATAATTCTCTTTGGATATCAATAGAACCAAGGATGAAGATTCAAATGAAATTTTAAAAATAGCTAGACTGTCTAAATCAAGGTAGCTTTAAGGCTTGGGCAAAATGGATAGGGGGATCTTGATCTGAGAGGCTTTGGTAGGAAGGCCTCTTAGTAAGGTAATGATTCAAAATTCACTAAATATTATTCCTGGACATATTCTTAGAAAAACTGGGAATTTCAAACTATATGCCAACTGGCAAGAAAAGCAAGGCTGCATTATTATGTCTGTTATCTGTGTCTATTTCCATACACCATCATTAATTGAAAGAACAATGTTGGTATAATTAGTTTGTGCCTGAGTTATAATTTGTATGAGTGTCTGACTGTGTATGCTGTATGTCTACTTAAAAAGTCTCAGGTACAGCCTACTTTACCCAGGGTTTCAAGAAATCTTAACACATCACTGATCTTAACTTAATTTTCTACAGGAAAACCAGATTCAACAATAAAAGCAAGTTTTTTTTTCAGAAGCTTATTAGTTGTGCTCATTAAAATCAATGCTCTACAAATATTTAACACTGATACCCAGATGTGATGAGCGTTACAGAAGTATTTAAAGCTTAGTAACATAAAGGGAGGGGGGTGGGGATTAAAATATCAGTATGTTGATTCTAAATAGGACAGGACAATTTTTTTAAAAAAATCACTTTCTTTCTCTTACAGAATAAGTAAAAACATTTTGAATGACTTTTTTAAGTGATGAAACAAAATATAAAAACCTATAAAACATAAAAAAACCTTATAAAGAATATTTTACACAAATCAAAGGATGTCAGAGTGGGTTATTCTGCAAGACCTATTTAAAAAAATCTGTGAAATAGGCAGGATTGTATATGGTTGTAGGATTTTGCCTTATGCTAAAAACATAACTTTCTAATACCGATTGATCACAATATTTTCAAAACAAGGGAAATCAAAGCTCAATTTACAATGGCACAAACAATACTTATTATTTCATACCTATATGGCGATACTCAAGAGTTAATATTCTCTGAAGAGAATTAAAAAAAAAAATGCTATCTTAATTGTGCATTGATACTAAGAGTACAATTAACAACATGCAAAGCTTACATAACAAATTCTTAATAAAAACTAGTGTTGTACTATGTAGCAATACTGAAATGTTTTTTTTTCTTTTAACCACACACAGACTACATAGTAACATTTATAAATAAAACTCACCAAGCCTACGTGGTAACCATCCTTTAACAGTTCTACCCCTTTCCACATCAACAAGAACACGCTTTCCCTCAATTTTTTTGCCATCTGCATGCTTGTAGGCAGCTAGGTGTAGGAAAAAAGGTACCAAACAAAAAAAATGATAAATTTGCTAACATAAAACAATGGAAAGAAAGAAATCAAAATGATTTCCATTCTTACCTGATATACTTACATATTTGAAGAGATCAAAACTTCACATCAGGGTTCTTTGTTTTAGATGTACAAAATAAAATATCAAGTATTTTAAAAATTAAGAGCTCAAATTTAATTCCATAGAGAGCATAACAATGATCCAATGAGCAAGATTCTTTTTTAAATTCCAGCTGAAATTTAAATTTCTCACTAAATAGTGTATTAAAAAATAATAATCCAGTACTTGATTTACCTAACAGCTATACAATGATTTTCTTAATATGCCAAAGGAATAAGTGTAGGTACTGTGAACACTTTTTTTCATGCATTTAAAATCATAACAGCTGGTGTCAATGTTTTTGTAGAGAAGCAAGGAAGAACTCAAACAGCACTTGAAACAATTTGAGCACGACAAATGTTCAATTATCTGTCAATAATGTAGTAAAGTAAATTACCAAATTCTAAAAACTTGAAATTTATTTAAAATATTTCTGATAACTAGCTAAAATACTGGATTACTATTTTTATAGCACTTAATAAATTTCCAAATTAAACAAAGTTTCAAAACTACATCGGAATTTCACAAAGAACCCTGATATAGAGAACATGTGGTTTGAAAGGTAAAGATGTTTTATTTTCGACACTGCCCTATACTTTTAATTCCATAAGAATATATTATTTCACTTTAACACTGTGATATTTAAATATTATTCAAAATCAAAACTGATGCTAAAATCCTGCAAGTAGAAAGGACGGATAATCACCAAATGTTTTTCAAATTCTTTTAGAAATTATTTTTAAATGAAATGCTTATGTTGCAATGATTGCAAATAGCAACATTAATATGGCAGAAATGGCCATAGCCAAGAATTTGCTCTGAACCAAATGGTTAAAATAGCTCCTAAAACAGTCTATTTTTTTAAATCCACTAATTCATTCAATATTATTGGCAAGTTATATTTTTTCAAACACGTAAATTAATTTAGGTTCTAATCTGTTTAAATAATAATTTAGCCAAACCCAAAATAATGCCTATCAATGATTGCCAACATTAAAAACTTACCTAACTTACCGAAAGAAACGAAGTAGGTAAAAGATCAGAAGAATCTCCTTGAAGTTCTATTAAATCTTGTATTTAATTCCCACTTGACATTAATCTTCCAGATACATCATTCAAAATTGATCATGCTTTATCCAAGTCATACTCAACGTCGAAATTTACTTACACATAACACAGTTTTTATACGTATATTTATACTTAAATTTTATAAAGGCCTTACCATCCTTAACCTCACATTTTTACCTTATGTATACTTTACCTTCCGTACACCACAGTAGGAAAAATAAAAGCAAAAGTAAACAAATAGGAATTACTCTATCACCACCATTCAATTTAAATATACATTATATTAAGACACAGTTTAAATAAGACTATATATATTTATGCTTAATTTAATACAAAAACCAGGAATTCAAAGAATTCCCAATTTTTATAATTTTTAAAAATCAAATTACAATGCATGTTTTATAAAAAGCAAACTATAACGTACACATATCAAGATAACATTGAAATAGTAAATTAAATCTACTCATAACATGCTACAAATATTAAAAATCTTTATTCTAATATATATATTTCATAATTAAAATACATCACACGTATCATAGATAATGCAATAATACAAATAAGGCACTTAACATATTGCACATAAAATTAAAACTTTTTAATTATAAATATAGAAAGAATGAAATGAGTGATCAAAATATAAGTGACTTAAGATTATTCTTAAAGATATACTACGTAAAAGGTGGTGACAGTGAAATTAAATAACTCAAAAAAAAGAAATAAGAATTTTTTGATTAAAAAAATCGCAAAGGGCACTCTAACAAGAAAAATAATTTTGGACTTCAAACTTATTTTTTTTAAAAAAGAGGAAGAGAAAACAGATGTGTTTACCCATAACACATCCCATTCACAAAACCCTACTTATATTACTATCATGCAATAAATTGAAATTTCAAATACAATTATAATTTTTTAAGTTTGTATTATAAATACACAAGAATAAATTAAGTTTTATTTATAATGTTCTGTTCTAGAATTTATATCAATATAACGAATAATATGTTTTCTTATAAAATAAGATATTAGAAAAGAAGATATATTTAATGATAATCTTTAACAAAAATACATATGAAGAATTTTTTTTAAAAAAAGAACTATTTGAATAACAATAAAAAGTGTGTTCCACATTAATTTCAATTTAATGGCCGATAAAAATTTGAAATACTAAAAATTTTTAATTTATTTTTTAAAGAAAGTAAATTGTCTTTTCTTTTTTTATACCCACAACATAAGTTCTACAATACTTCTAAAAAATCTATTGCATTACTTTTTTTTTTTTTATATTTAACTTTAGAATATATGTTAATGATAAAAGGTTATGCATATATAAGAAAAAAAATTGAGAAGATTTTAACAGAAAATAGTTGCTTAAATTAGCCGGAAAAAAATATTTTCGTGGATGAATTAATTGGAAATAATTTTGTAAAAAATTAAGACTTGCCAACAAATAGGCACAAATTATCTTTACTTGAGCCCAACATTAATTTATGATTTCTATATGCAAATGCATTGCTTCTTTTTATTTAAATAAATAGCATAACATCTTTTTTAGAGCTTAAAGCTTAAGACACTAATAAATATTTTTACATTTCTTATAAGTAAATTATTTAGCAGCCCCAGTTAAATTTTAAATCTTTCAACAATCAGTTAAGAGTAAACATAGTTAATCTATCTAGAACTTACATAATTAAAAAAAAAAAAGCTTTCTTGTAGTTCAAGTTTAAAAACATGTTCTTAAAAATCAGCAATTATAAGAATTTTATAGAATAAATTCGATCAAGAACAGTTTTAATCTCAAATATATCAGCTGCAGCTTAAAAAAAAAATCGGAAGTGTAATTTATATAAGTATGTTTCCGTTTCATGCATCAATGAATAGAATTAAAAAAATAAATGTAGAATAATATATAACAAAAAACCTTAATGAGTAGAACAGTAAGAAGTGGGGGTACATTTATTTTTATTAACAAATATTACTTCTAATAGTTACAGGGGTGTTTTTCATATTTAAGTTCAAAACGAGATATACATGCTTAAATAATATTATGAAATCTTTGAGCTGCTTAAGTCTTAAAACTATTTTTAAATTAATTTGTTTTGTGGATTCAAGATATAAAATATTGGAAGAATTAATACATTAACAAGCAAGTTAATTATGTTTAGAAATAAACTAAGTAATTAAAAGATTAATGTAAAAATATTTTGAACCCAGATTTTATACAGTAAAATTCTTTAAAGTTATTTTTATTTCTTAAAAAAGAATCCCAAAAGATTAAAAATGGAATCAAATTTTAAAATGCCCACTGAGGCCAACAAAGCATCTTTTCTACAATTGGTTGCTAACGATAGCCTATAATCAATCCTCATATAAAAGGCAGAGCCTAAACCCTCTCAATCCCTGGTCAAAAATGACCAAATGAAACACTATTGTATGGTAAAAAACAAATTATAAATGTTCTTACCAGACCAGCTTACCATACACATACAAACCAAAGCTTTCCTTAGAGAAATTTAAAGGCAAGTCTCAATAACGGTACAGTAGTAGGCACCAGCCATATTGGAGGGCTGTTATGGAATATAAGACAAAGCGAATGTTAATGTATTCCTTAAAAACGAGCACGACATTAAAATAAAGACTGGCTATACACCATATAAATGCATGTAGAGTTTACAGAGCATTATATGCAACCCTTTCAAAATAAGGCAAAATGTTCTTTCCAAAACATGTACTAATTTTATAATAGATTAAAAGAAAAATCAGTACAGTTGAAATGGAATCTGATAACATTTTGCTTTAATTCGCAAACCCCCCCTAGTGTTTTGAAAACTGTTACAGACATTCATAGGTTTGTAGCCAGCCAAATTTCGCTATATAAACGCTTGAATTTAAAAACAAAAAAGAATTACTTTCACTTATGTACCCAACCTTTCTTGCACATGGCGAGAAATATGTTTTATTTGCCTATAATGGGATAGAAAAAAAAGGGAGGTTCTCTTGATATTTACAACGAAACTATGTCTTCCAGTTTTGCACGACAATGTTGGGTAAAAAAAATAATAGAGGGTTTTTTGTTTTGTAATTTTATGAAAAATACTCACAACGCATTTCTCGTTCATGGACATACTCAATGAATGCATATCCTCTAGGTTTATTTTTTGGACCATGAACCATGACTATCTGTAAAGGAAATAAAAATGGAATATTCAACAATACAATATTTTTTTAACAGAAACAAATTTAGGAGTAAATGGTTATAATTTTCAAACAGGTTTTAATAAAACACTTATGTTATCTCTTTAAAGTATTTTCCATGTCCTTTGTGTGTGTGAAAAATTTAAATTAAAATTGAATTTGACACTACAAATATACGGCATATATTTACCTATAAACCATGCTCATATTTATAATTTAGCTCAAACTTCAATTCTCGCTATATTGTGAACACTAACCAATGTAAAATAAAGTGTTAAATATTATATGAATATTGTACATGTTTACGTAGGTGACTCTGAAATTTTTGCAATACATGTAAACGACTTTTTACTGACTTACTTTAAGTTGTTTAGCATAGAATAAATTTCAGACAAAAGAGAAAATAGAGTTGATACAAGAACATTATTGTGCTATGATTTTAAAGTTTGATTAAATCAAGAGGAATGCTTTCAATGGCTGCAATTAGCATTTTGTGATGAATCTTCATGTAGTGCTACAGTATTCAGATGGTTTAAAGAATTTTGCAGTGATCGCAATTCTCTTCAGGATAAAGAACACACAGGAAGGCCACAGTCGGCAAAAATCACCTACCATACGAAATGTGTTAATTGATGATAATCGCTGTTCCTACCAAATGATACAGAAGGAACTTAGCAATGGATCTGCAGCCATACACAAAATTATTCATGAAGAATTATGTATGAAAAAGTAATTTGCTGTTGGGTTCCCCATAATCTAACAGAGCACAAAAAGAGGAGCACATGCCAAAATCACTACAGAAAACCTTAATTCTAAATGATGGTGGCCACTGCATCATTTCTAAAATTGTAATGGGTGGTGAAACACGCATACTGTTTTTGTGAAGTCCCAACACATCAAGAAAGCAAAGTATGGGTCTTTGAAGATGATACAATGCCAATAATGGTGAAAAGGCAACAAGCAATGAAAAAAATAATGTATGCCATTTTCCCCAGAAGTATGGGATTGATCAAAGCCATCAAGTTGGATGGACAGTAACAGTAAACTGGTATACAACTAAATGTCTTCCAAAAATTCTCGAAAAAGTTAATGTTAGGGGACTATTGCTTTATCATGTCAATGCATCTTCCTGTACAGCCGGATTAAAAGTAGAGCTTCTTTAAAAAAAAAAAAGAAATTAAATTGATAGAACATCCACCTTATTCTCCCGTTATTCTATATGACTTTTGGTTATCTTTTAATCTAAAAAAAAACTTATGTGGACATCCTTTTCATTCAGAAGAGACTGATGCGGCCACAAATGTATTTTTTTCAACAATTCCAAGAAATAAATGGTTTGAGGCATTTAATCAGTGAAAAATTTGTCTACAAAAGTGCATTGATGCTGGTGGAGACTACTTCGAACACTCCTAAAATTTTGTAAATATAACTTTAAAAACCTAGGAGTATCTCAAAAAGTTCAGACTGAATCTCATATTATTATACTTTTGAAACTTTCATTTACCTTCCACAATTTTACTCAATTATTCTGTTTATCTTAGGACCCCAGATCCCTAATTTTCCAACATTAACCAAAATATTGGTAAACATATATATAATATATAGTGAATTTTTTTTGTACAAACAAAAATTAGTATAACAATCTAATTTTTAGAATTTGGATGGGTAAACAAAAAAACTCAATACAGAAAAAAATTTACAAATGCAAAGTAAAAATTAAAATAATTAGCTTTACCAACTAAATTTGTATTAGAGGGTAAACCATAACGATATATACAAACATTATAGTCATAGTTTAGCAATAGTAATACTTTATAGTAAGATTAATGATTATATAGCAATATTTTTACATAATTTTTCTATTTCCCGTATTTTTTGCTGTTAAAAATTTCATGACATTTAACTTTTATACTTTAATTATCTAAATTTCAAATACTTATATTAAAAAGAAATGTATTTCAGAATAATTGTAGAGTAAATAAGCAAAAGCCATTGCACAAACAATTTTTTTTTAAATATATAATAAAAATGAAATAAATCCTAAAAATATATAATAACATTTCACTAAAATAACTTGAATTTTATTCACTAGCATATTATAAATATAACTTTTTAATCCACTAGTGCAAAATATATCATACCTTTCTTATTTGTCCATACATTTCAAATTCTCTTCTTAATTTTGCTTCAGATGTGTCATAATTCTATAAAAAAAATTCAATTGACAAAATAAATTTTCATTAGATTGGTTTATAACAATTTTATAGAGTTCAAATATATATTCTCTGAACACGCTCTTTTTTTTGCCTGATTTTTGTGTTTGACTCATTTTGTTATGAAATTGTAGTGCAAACTTAACTATTTCTATTGATTTATATCTATTTTTTATGCTGGTTTCAACAGTACCGATTTAAGCTCATTTTGCAATCTAGGTGTAAAAGATGGCACTGGCAAATCGAAATTTATAACCAGAAAATCTGGTTATCCTGGTTCCTTCAAGCCCCTGGGCGCCAGCCCCATGCGCCCAATGGATAAACCAGCACTGGGTTTCAAACTTGTTACTAGCTTTTCAACACAACAAAGTGGCAGCGGTAGCTAAGTGGTCAAGGTATCAGACTCGTGGTTGGCGTGTCATGAGTTCGAGCCGTGCCACTGAAGACCTACCATGTAGGGGACAATGAAGGTTAAATCTCTTGAGAGCTCAAACGTCCTCCCATTGGTTTGGTGGATAGGAGAGGAGGTGCCAGCTTAGATTGTCATCTTGTCACTTGACCATGGTTCAGAATTACGAGGTCTGTCTTGACCAAAAGCCCTCGTGTAGCTGAACAGTGTGATGTTAATATTCTCTCACTCACTCCAACAGAAATATTTTTAGTAGTACATCTGCCTGAATACAAGAATGTAATATGTACAGCATAACACAAACTAGAAAAACATATGATTGTCATTATGTTTGAACATTAATAATTTGTGCACCAGCTGTTTGCTTTCACTACGGCTCTACATCTTTTTGGAATAGAATACATCGATTTCACAAAGCTCTTTTACGACCACATGGTTAAAAGACAACATAAAAACTTCAATTAACTCAAGTTTGTTTGAAGGTTTTTCCTTCGAAATATCACAACCAATTTTATGCTGCAGGTTTCTTTAGAATTAAGATCTGGAGACTGTCCTGCTCAGCTCATTTTATTCAGAGTATTGTCAATGAACCATTTCTGGACTACATGCTCATGGTGATAAGGGGCATATTGTTCTGAAAAATACATGGCTGATCTCCAAAAAGATATCTTCCTGTTGGTAGCAATTTATTCTATATTATTTTAGAGTAATCCCTGGTTTCCCCAGTTCTTCTCATGATGTGAAGTCTTCTAACATAAGACATGCAGTTTATATTATCACTTCTTGTGGATGCTTTATTGTGGGCTTCACACACTAAGGGCTGAATACTCTATGCGTGTGTCATCTTACGAAGACACTATTTTTGTTACCTGAAATGCAAAACTGATTTTCATCACCAAATATTGCCTTTATTTAAGTCTTTAATTGTCCACAATGAATTACTGTTTGCCTGTGCCAATCAGTCAGTAATGGTTTTGGAAGAGTTTTGAAGCCTTGTAATCCAATTTTCAGCAGTCTTCCTCACACAAATAGTGGCAAATGTTCATATTCGAATGTCAAAATCTCTTTCAAAACATATGGTAAATGAAGCCATTTATTTAACATGAAATTGTGTGCAATACTGTGTCTTCTAAGTAAAGTTTTTTTTTTTCAGATTGTCCAGATCACTTCCTGTTCACAATAGAATCTGCTTCATATTTTATCAATGTTCTCAGAATAGTACGAAGTCCACATGGTACTTCAGTAGCATCTTAGTACATAGAATAATCTTCCTTCAAAAGTATTATTTTGTGTCTTCCACTACAACACAGAAAGGAAAATTTACCTATAACTTCAATATTATCCACCCACATGCTTCAAATTGCAATAGACAGCTATTTTCAAACACTAAAACATTCAGCATATCTTTTTCAACCCTTCATCACATCACTACTGCTCTCTCATTGATTGGACTAATGAAGCATTTTATTTGTAGAAAAAAACAACTTATTACAGTTGCCAAGTGCTTATCTTGTGTTTTTTTAAAAATATAGATAAAAATATTTACTTAACACTAAATCTACAAACAGATTTGAAGTCCATATGAAAAAATGCATTAGAACCAATAACAATAGGTAAGATAGTAAGATAATTTCATAACAAAAAATCAAGTCAAACATGAAAACAGGGCAAAGAAATAGAGTGTGTTCAGGACTTTTTGCCACCACTGTACAAATAAAATGAAATTTTATGCTCATTTTCTTTAGGAATGGATGAAAGGGAGGGCACTTTTGAAACATAACAGAATTGATGCATAATTTTCAGCATTCACTAGAAAGTTCTTGATGTCTCATAGACATTTGCAATTTTTTTTTTTATAAAAAAATTTATATGCCTCTTCTAGAAATGGTAAGGGCATATAACTAATACTGAAAGTAAATTTATTTTTGAAAACTGTTTAGTAAAATCTTCAAACTAAGCTTTTCTAAAAGTGACAAAAATGATGTGGCTTAATTAACACCATGGGTATTACAAAAATTTATGCATATATTGAAAGAATGTTGGCATGAAGGGATATTTTGTTAAAATTTTTATGGTATGTCAGTATTTTTGCATTACCCAATATTCTATCACTGCACATTTCAACAGAAGAAAATTTTAAAAAGTTTTTCTAAATTTACCATTAAAACCTTTAATTTGCATAGTAAAAAACACAACATCTAAAAATACACTAGTCATTATAATTTTTTAAAAAAAGTAAAAAACTTACAATTCTAGCTACAAAAAGAGTTTTGAACGGATCGGTAGTTGCCATAGGATTTTTCGTTGGTGCCCCTACAATATAAATAATTTCATTAGCAAAAATAAATTCACACTTCTAATAGTGTCCAGAAAACATTACAATTTAAAGCCTGAAATAATAATACTAATTGACAGCTATAATAAGTAATTAGTATTGAATTTTAAGAAAACAATATCAAGAGTAGATTTAGGTAAATAAACAAAAAAAGAAATAACATTTCATTTTTAATACAGCAAATGAATACTCAAAAAGTAAAAATGTATTAATATTTTTATAGGCAATTAATTTCCAGAAATTAACTATTTCATGTAACTAAATGAATAAAAATTAAGATTTGAATAAAACACATACAAAAATTGTTTATAATCAAAGAACTTTTTTTAAAAAAATAACTTTATATCATAAATGGAATACAAAATATGATTGTTGGCCAGTTTAACTTATATGGGTTTGATATTTGCAAGTATGTGTGTAAAAGATATATATGCTTCTATCAACAAATTCACACACAATTAATTTCTTTTAAGTTTTTCTATTATCATAAGACTTCATATAAAATCATGCACCTAAGATAAATAAAACAAATTATTGATAGCAGTATAAATTGATTTAAAGAATTAGGCATTAGGAATTTTCATAAACTAATATTTTAATGCATGCAATTTTGAAAGTATGATAATTTTACTATAACAATGCAATTAGAAGTTTTTATTTTATACATCAATACAAAAACATTAAAGTGCAATTCTTGCAAATTATCAGTAACATACTGGTTTCAATCAACAATACAAGGATAAATTGGCATTTTATTAATGCTACATTTCAATAGTAATGTCATATTGAACTATCACCAAGTGAAAATTTTGAATCACTTTCCCATTATAAGAATTCATGCACAATAGCCTTTCTACAAAGTGAATTTTCAGCGTGGCACCAGGGCTTAAACACACAATTTATTACAAATAATCTACAACTTGTTTGTGTAACCATGATTGCATCCCTAACATAGCCAAGAACATAAAGAAATCAAAGGGCATGTATTTAACCCAAGTAAGACATGCAATATCATTTGATACCATACATCAGTGGTCTTCAACCCCTGTGTTGGGGATCAGTAATGGTCTGCAGATAAATGGTATTAGGATGCCCAAGGAGCATTAAATTATTTCTATTTTACTTACTGTGGTGCATTTCTCCAGGGTTTTTGTGATTTTTCATGGAAATCACTTTAAACTCCAAGTTCAATTACTTTATATTCCTTTTTTGATGTAACAGTATTTTATTTGAAAGTATATTTAAATACAACTAAATTAAAATTATTAAATAAAAAAAATATAAAATATAAACAACCAACGCCCTTGCCCCTCTTCAGTGGGCCATGGTAAAATAATCAAACGTTGACCGATCTGTGGCGATAAAAAGGCTGGGTAGCGAGTAGTATTGGCATATATTATTAGGGAGAAAAAAGTTTGTTTTCCCAGACAAATAACAAATGATTTCTACTTTTTATAGTAAAAAGTGCTTTATGAAAGCATGATAAAAGTAAGACAGGGCTTTTATTTTTAAAAAAATTAATAGAGTTTGTACTTGAGCAGGAAAATGAATGTGTTTCATCTTGCTGAGACAAAATGGTATGCTGAATGCATTCATTATCTTATGGGACTGGAGTGTTTCAGGAATATTTTAATATATTAGATAAAACTATTTAATATTCCCAACACTGGAAATGATTTACATATGGCATCAGTTATATCTTTTAAACATACTAAAAGGAAATAAAATTTAGAAGAAAAATATTAATCGCCTTTTCAGGGTTAATATTGCAGCTTTAATTTACAATTAAGAATGCACGTTATTCATAATACATTAATAAAGAAAGTTAATAGCTTAATGGAATTTTTTTTACATAAAATAAAAATGCATACTGAGAGATATGGAGGAAAGAAGGCATATAAAATTATTGATTAACAGTATCTCACAAGAATATTTGTAAAATTAATATAAATATAGCTACATTAAGAATAAATACAAAATAAACAGTCAATAATCCAAATACTTACATAATGCAATATCTTGTTCTAATTTATATGCAGTTGCTTCAGCTTTGTTTTGACGCTAAATCAGAAACAATACTGATTCAATAACTAAAAAATATTTTTACATTACATCTTTATTTAACTCCTTAACTGCCTCAGGTGCATATATATGCCTTTTCAAAATTACAAACCTTTGCATTGTGCTGTTATTTGAAAAACTGTTCTGGAAACTTCAGAATAAAACACTATAAAATTGACTATGTTTAAGAAGGACAGGAACTAATTTGATACCCGAGTGCAACGAACCAAGCAGTGCTTGTTGTCGAGTGATATGGAATCCAAAATGGCAGTATAGCAGTAACATACCACCAGAAAAATTTTAAAAGAATTGTTTTGAAACATATTTCAAATAAAGAATATAGGAACAGATTTAATATAACCGATATCAATCAAATAATTTAACAATAATTATTATACAGAATAATAATCATGTAATATATAATATAAGTGTATTATATAATTCTATAATATTATACATAAAATAATTACAAAACATATATTAAAAATCAATAATGAATATCAGTTAATAATTGCTGATAACTTGCAATGTTCCAGAAATTGCGAGTTCTTTTAATGAAATTTATCGAACAAGGGACATTTAAAAATGCATTATTTAAAAGTAAAATGTAGTGGAAATGAGCAATAATTAAAAAAGCACAACTCTCATATTCTTTGAAGAAAAAAAAATTGGTACTCATCAATGATATTCAAGGTATGTATAATCGAAAATAGCAGAAGATACAACAGAAGACTGAAGTAGCAGAATACTTGCAATGAAAATGGTTAAATTTTTAACGAAATTGAATTAAAATTGTTTGAAACTACTAGGGTCACTGTGAAAAAAAATGAACTATAGTATATGTCATTTCCATGTTGCAACCACATTACTACATGAAAAAAATATAAAGGTAACCATATTGTAATGATATTGCCCATC
The DNA here is from genome assembly GCA_019973975.1 of Trichonephila clavata. Taxonomy (NCBI): domain Eukaryota; kingdom Metazoa; phylum Arthropoda; class Arachnida; order Araneae; family Nephilidae; genus Trichonephila; species Trichonephila clavata. The sequence continues at coordinate 5,835 of BMAO01005142.1, read as the reverse complement.
TTGGTGAACATAAACAACTTGACACATAGCACTCATATCAAATTAGCACAGTTATCGGCCATCTTGCCGAGCAAACAACTTGACACGAAGCACTCAAGATATTAAATTAGCACAGAAGGATTTACTTATTTCAGAGAAAGATTAACTTAGTTACGCCTTTTCTTTCCCCTCTAAAACATAGCACAATTGCATGAGGCTGTGAAAAATATAAGCACTAGGGAGCTAATTGGGCCTTTTTTCCTCAGAAGTTAAGGAGTTAAAAGTCGCATGAACAATACAGTTAAGGTTTCTAAAAATCTTTAATTCTAAATATTATATATAAATGGTACCATATAAATAGTTTCAAATCATAATCAAGTAAAAAAGTTACTTGAGTATTAATCTTATGCCAATGACTTACTGCCAAAAATTAACCACACAGATAAATCTTTAGATTGTGAGTTTTGACAACCTATTTGATACCATTTTAAAAATTAATTTATAATAAAAGCATTTATAACATCCAATATAAAATTATTCAATTAATTCAATTGTTTTCTCTCAGCTTAATTTGGATACAGAATAGACCATTTTAATATAATTTTTAAAATATCTTGCAATATTTTAAAACATAAAATGAACAAAAAGTTCCATTAACACTTGAAACAAACTAATTGTTAAAAAAAGGTACTGAAATAAAATATAAACCTGTATTTTGGTTATTTTTTAAAAAGAAAAATACAATATCAAATCAATAAATTTATATCTCACCTTATCTGCTCTCCTCTCTTCTCGTGTCCTTATTTTTACAGGTGCAGGAGTTTCCGATGGATCCTATAAAAATTAATAAATTTTACATCTTATATTATAATACGCTTAATTAAAAAAATATAAATTTGAAATGCCACTGAAAATTGATACGTTAACTGATCTTGCATTCAATTTTAAATAACTACAGCTCAGAATACTTTTTACAAGTTTGTATAAGATTACTTTTCTAACTCTTTAAAACTCATAAGTACAAAAAGCAATTTGAATACTTTGTTAATAGTAAACTATTTGCTTAATTCAGTTTATAACTATTTCTCAAAATTAACTTATCAAATTGCAATAAAATATTTTTCATAAGTACATAGATTTAACATGCAATTAATTTCGGGCGAATTGATAAAATAAATTTAAAATTAATATTGGGTTAAGAGAGTATTGGGAGAGTTTTTTATTTTGTAACTGCCTTGTTCTTTGGAATATTGCATAACAGTAAAAATCACCCATGCAATATTCTACATATCAATCAATAGCAATTAGTTAACAATTTAATATGGGGAAAAAAACGACTTATTGTGGAATTAAAAAAAACTAAGAAATCTTCTAATAAAATAAAAGCAAAACAAATCAGCAACTTGTTGTCATTTAAAAAAACAGAATTCTGCCAGAAAGATTTATTATTTCTAATCTTAAGTAGGAATCAAAATTTGGACTTGCAACTTAAATTTAAAAAAAATTACTAATTGGAAGTTTACATCCAACACTACTTTGCTACAACAGCGTTAGGTGCTTACATATTATCACAACCTATTAGCGACATTGTATGAAACAAAGCACATGATTGCCGATTCAGCCTGTACGACACATAGGAAACGGCGATTTCCAACTTGGTGAGTTATTAATAGAATTGGTGATTGTTGGGATAATACTCAAGTACCCAGCGTTATATTTGAGACAAATAAAAATGCAAAATGAAAATGCTGAAACTATTACTTCAATTAAAAAACAGAATAGTGGTCCTTTCGCGAAGCCAATTTTTTGCGACCATAATCAGTCGCCAAACTACCTACATGTTGCAATAAGTGTTCCGAAAATAATCGAGGGTCAAATTCATTCTGGAATCTAGATAAACGCACCAAATCCTAGTAGCTTCTTATTCGACACTTCAGCAATTTATTCTTTAAAAAATTATATGTATATATTTCAAAGCATTTAGGTTTTTATAGTAAATTTTAAAACAAATTTAGAATTATATAAAATAATATTAAATATTTACATATCTTGAGAGTCTGATAAATGAAGAATTATTTTCTAAAATTGATTTTCAGGATATTACAGATATTCAGGATATAACAGAATACATATGTTGAATTCTGATGTCAAATCACTATGCTTCTCAAACTACCTGAATAAACTATAATAGATATACAATTCAGTGAATTACAAGAAATGTTTCAACTGTTTTTGAAATTAAGAGATCATAAAAAATTCAATACAAAACAAAAAAAAAACACATACGGTTTCTGCTGATGCATTTACTGAGCAAACATAAACAAGTGGAAATTATGATAATATTTACAAAATTGAATAAGAATCATAAAGATGAAACTAAATATAATACATATGAAATTAAATACGAAAACTAGGAAACATACTCATCATGAGGCCGACATAGTTTTCAAGCATTAAGTACGCGTAGTAATCATAAATTAATATTGATGTTGATATCATACCTCAAAATTTTTGACGAAATCGGCTATACCAGTATACCCAGAGGTTGTTTTTTCATAAGGTAACCTATCCACTGGTGGCAAATAAGGAATAGGATCTCTAGGTGCGAATAATGCTAATAAATTGGGAGGAAGAAATTGGGTCATATTGATAAAAAGTATTCACGATCAAAGTTATAAAAATGTTCACAACTTCGAACAAAAGACAACGCAACTTCAATGTAGGGTTAACTGATATTTGGTGGATCCGAGTGAAGTGTTCACTTCACTTGATATCTCCCACATTAAATAAAGCTCAATATTTAATAAATATTTTTCATAAAAAATTCAAAATTTCTGATCTTGGAGTTGAGCAGAGATAAGCAGTCTAAGAACAAACACAAAGCTTCTTAAACTAAATATTTAATTTTAAAAACGTTTTATCAATGCACCTAATGGCTAGAAATAAATTCCATGGTGGTAGATTCTGATAGTGACAGATAAAAGGAACAAACAAATTCGGACGTGTAATGCGCAATTTCGTTGGCAGCACCTATTCCTATAATCAACAAACAAGGATGGGTTACTTTGATATTTTTGGCCTCTTTTTGAAAATCGCCAAGTTCATCGTTGGCTTAATTGAACCTACTAAAATCATTCTTGCTATAGCGCTCGTGCTGAAAGGTTCGTATATGAAATTCTAGCGGGGAGATTTATTGATTAGGTATTTTATAACTTTGAATTATAATGTTTGATTGTTACATTTTTTTGCAGTTTTTATAATGTATCAATTTCTTGTTAAGTTTTCCATCATTTTAACATATTTGCTGATTTTTGGAATTTCTAACTTATGTGAACAACTAAAAACTTTGATTCATAATTTTGAATTATTATTATTTTACTCTTTTTATATTGTATTTTTATTTTATTTTGTGCTTTGATTTGATGTAATTAACATTTTCCGTTCATCGACTTTCTAGCTTCTGCCGTGTAAAAGCTCGATTCTCCGATTACGTGAATGTAAAAATTTTATGCTTTGATTATTTATAATGTTTTATTAATACGTTTTAAAATTTCCAGGTATTTACCATTGTAGTAGATTCATTATTTTTTTAGTTCCTGCTGGGTGATTGCCCCCTTGGCGGATCTCGTGAGTGTAAAACTTTTTCTTGTCGTTAAATCGAAAGTTCTATTGATTGTTATGAAAAATTAGCGTAAATATATGAGGTAAATTATTTGGCTAAATTTTTAAATGATTGTGAGAATAATAATAGAAAATATAAATTTTCTGGAGGTGTTCTTGTAAAAGAAGGGTGCCCTGCTAGGATCCAACCAAAGGTAATAACACTATTCTTAATAAGAAAATACATTTATTTAATTAAAGTAAGAAAAAAATCATTATTGGAATGTATTATCTATTGCAAAAAATTTTATACGAATCACATGTAAAGATCTACACAATATGTTGAGATTTAACTTTCCCTTAACTTTTTCCATATCATGAGTGAAATTGTAGATTTAGATATTTAACACATTTGCTAACATGTGAAGCTTCCTAGACATATAAAAGAAAAACTAGTTGTATAGAAATATCAAAAAGATTCTACAGTCTAATTATTAATGGAATATCTCTCTCTTGGTAGAATCACTCTTTATAAAGACTATTAAGGGATCAGTATAATATATTTTCAAAGCATAATCAAGCATTTCAACTGGTTTATAAAACTTCTATAGAGTTCATTAAAGCTAATCTTGAAGTGGGTATTGAAAAATCTTCAGTATTAGAATATGTATTCGGTTAATAGAAGTTTAATTGTACTAGACTAATAAGGAATGCTTTACTCTGTTGCTCATGTTGTTATTAATAAATTAAATACAGGAAATATGTATTGTGTTTCAACATTCTGAGCGAAAGGGTGCCCAGTTAAAAATTAATTGCATTACGCCTTCAATGCACTTGGAAGAAATGATTAAATGATCTTGTTTTCCAATTTTGAAATGCGAAGGGAAATTTCTCTACTAGCTCATTTGGAAGGAATAAGTTCAATCAGATGTAAACAAATAATGGAAAATTTTAAAATTGCATCGACTGATAAAAAGCCTGCTTTCAATAAATATTTTGATGATAATTATTGTAATTCAGCCTACTAATAGTATAAGTCACATCATCTACTTCTGCATGCCAATACTGATAAAAATATATATTGTTAATCTATATTCACAATACATGAATGTCCAATTATTTTAAAATGAAAATTTAACTGTCAAGCAGATAGTTTGTTGAAAATACAGCATGACACATATTTAGCACATTATAGAATTTTAAATGGTACTCTCCCCAGTTTATATCCTCACAACCTATTTCCATTTCAAAATGAATTGAAGATTCCTGACAGATATTTATGACCAGGCAACAAATTCTTGGTTTGTAAAATCGCGGACTAATGGAGATGTATTTTATGTTGTTAAAAAGATTATGGTAGCATTTCAGAAAGAGACTATGTGTGTGTGTGTGATCAATGCCATTACAGGTGTGTAAAATTATCATGTTCGGCTTGGTATACATGTGAATGCTCAGATAATCATGCACCATGTAAACATATTAAGTTCATTCTTAAATTGTTTGAGAGATTCCATGTTGTTGAAAATGTTGAATATACTTCTTTCCATATCTCAGATAGAAAGTGTGGTATGGGGTCTTCCGCCAAAGAAATATGTAATGACATAAGAAAAACCAGGAGACTGAACTTCTACTTGTAGTATTAAATTGTTTATTGCAAGGTAAAATAGTTCAGGAACAATTGTCTCAACATGCAATTCAGTAAAAGAAAGGTAAAAAGTAATTACTAAAGAATTATTTACCTGATCCTCTTGTACCTACCTCCCAATCAGCATTTAAACTAGCAGTAAATATTTAAGCCAACTATTGGGGATATAAAAAGTAAAGCTCTGAAATGTTCTTTTTTTAGTTGTCAAGAAAGAAAACATTCAAGCTCAGGCAAGTCAGCATTACTCAATTCAAAAGCTATTTGCAAAAAAAAACTTAACTGTATCTTTAACACCTGATATATGCTTGTAGTGGAGTTGTTTTATGTTTTCCAAGACATTTAGCTATGTTTTTATGGGGTAAAGTTGTTGTATATTTTTATATCAGATGAGGAGGTAAGTAATTATAAAAAATGACCAAATTTTTGTCACAAATGGCTTTGTGACACTATGTTAGAAGTATCTAATTTAAAAATCATGCAGGATAGAGATTCCATTGCAGTTGAATGTTACCACATACATTTTGGAAAGTGATGGGAATATGGTAATTTTTTATATCATTCATTCTTAATAAAATTTTAAGCAAAAAAATTGATTTATACTTTTGGAACAT